>JARHVA010006180.1:552500-982215 GCA_037957365.1 Torreya grandis | reverse complement strand
CCTAACCCACATAGATCTCTACAAATGAGTTCCTACAATCTAAAATTTTGGGGGTTATGTGAAGGACTTTATCAACTTGTCTATATATAGGACTAGGATATGGCCTTTATGTACTCCTCAAGTGCATTTTTAGTTACATTTTACCCTTCATAGTATTTCGTGATTGTTTTTTACTCATCAACATATCCATATCTATCATTTTTTTATCCTCTATATACTTAAATACACTCTTAAGAACTCATTGATATATTTTTATTTATATTTTTCATCCTTGAATAGAGATATAAAAATACAAAAATGGTCATGACTATTATTAAACCATTTTTATTCTGGTCATGTTAGTTGTGGTTCCTCTTTACCATTATACCATATTTTCTTGTGCCTTGATTGTTGATTTTCCACTTCTATGAGGTCATCTTATATAAGATTTTTAATTTAAATGACTATGTATATATACATGTACCCTAATACATTTACAATCATGATCTATCATGGACAAACTTGTATGTTGATCATTCTCTTTCCCTCTACCCTTATTCAAATCTCTATCCATTAAAGGCTTGTTTCTACATACTTTTAGCAAAAGAAGGATATTTTTACAATAAAAGGTCATATAGTTCTCACCCTAGTTGAATCTATAATATTATATCATACATATAATGTATGAGATTATCATATACATTGATTGGTTGATGACATGCATACATGTTGCTTTATAAAGTTTAAAATATTCATAAATGCATGATGATGACTAATTTATGCAAACCCCTTAAATTAAACACCATTATTTTATGTCTTCATAGTGTGAGCTTAAGCTTAAGCAAAAGACAAATAATTTTTAAATCTGCATACATCTATTATAAAATAGAGTCTTTTAGGAATAATCTACTGACAAAGGGTTTCATAAAATTTTAGATCCATCATACCTACACCACAATTATTAGAGCATTTTGACCACTTTCAAAAGGAGTATCACTATAAAAAAAATTATTGATGTTGTCATATAGTACAATTTTGGTGACTGTCACAAATCATTACCTACTTTTTAGATGCTCTTTTTCATTGATTCATAACCTTATTTTATAAATGTTAAACCTCTATCATAATCTAGGTAAGTCATAATTTAGGTACAAATATCTATTTACCTTTTTTCAGTCATCAATTTCTCAAACTACTTTATTTCATCCCCTATTTATCCTATAAAATATTATTTACTATATTTGGGTCAAATTTATCTATGATCTCACTTTTATGTGGTTGGTGTGTAATGTTATGAAATATTATACACCCTATACATAAATTTTTTTTATTAAACCTATTTATATCAAATATATAACATTAAGTTTTTCATGCACTCTTTTCCTTAAGGGTTTTTTCTTCTTATCATTTTAAATCTGATTTTTTGAGAGTTATGCTTTCTTATTTTGATATCATTCGCCATGAATCCTTGTTTTATTTAAATTATATTTTATTATTTCTTTATGTTGTGTACTTTCACTATTTAATCCTTTACATGTATTTATTTATGGTGATAAAAATTCTTTTATGAATGTCATGTCTATTCTTAATGATATTGAAATCAATAATTGTGATTATTATAACAAGGATGATTTAGATGAAACATTAAGCCAACTCAATTTCAACCCTATTAGACTAAATATCAATGCTAATCATATGAGTTTATTGGGTATTGGTTATGTTTCTATGAGGTCTCAATATTATGGAATGCCAAATGTTGATAAAATATGTATTAGTATTAAGTTAATTAAGGTAGATAATTTTTGACTTAAACTTAGATGTGTACATCATGTTGATACCTATAAGGAACATAATGTAAATTTACTTTTTCATGATATCCATGTTGATGGTATAAACATGAATGATGAAAATGAAAATATTGAAAATGTATATGCTTTTGATGATAATGATTCCTTGAAAATTCTATGAATTATAATGATATAAACATTAATACTATGATGCACCTAAGATAGTTTTTTTGTTTTATTTATTTTTTAATCCTTAAACAGATTAATGCAATTATTTATGTTTCTATAGAGGAATAAATAAAATGAAACTAGCCAAAGAATCTATATCTTAGAAAATACATGTTACAAAATGAATCTTAGAATTTTTCTAGTCCACTTACTAGAGGTTCTCCTTATATATTAGGTCACAATTCTAGTACTACTAATTATTATAATATAATGCATCCATTTTTTTTTTTTGCTTGGATTATTATGCCTATTCCTTCTTAGATTACTACTTTTTTTGTGCCTCCTAATGTTTATCAAAATTTTAGACCTATTTTTCAATATAAATCTATTGTTCATGACCTTTCTTAAAACAATGAGGTGTATATTATTACATATGTTAATTATAATTTTGTTTGTACTAATCAAGATTTAGTTAATCAACAAAAAATTCAAAATATAAAATCACAAAATCAACAACTTTATCAAGGATATCAAAACTCAAGTCACACATTTAATTCTAATGAGATATTACACAATCTGTTGGTTTATAAATTCCTTATCCACCACCTTCCCATTGGTTCTAGTGTACCTAAGATTTTTTTTTTTAATGGACAGGGTGATACTTCACATCATATCAATTCTTTCTTTTCTTCAAGTTTTGAATTTTCACAAAATTATCGATTGTTAACTAAGATATTTCCTTGAAGTTCTAAAGATTCTATCTTATATTAGTTTTACAGCCTACCATTAAGATCTATGTATTATTTCAATTATTTGGTTGAAAGTTTATTGGATCAATATTTGATTAATATTGATCAATAATGACCTAATTGACTTACTATGAGTATGCGCTTAAATTCAAGATAACACTTACAAGGATGAATCATTGATTTCCTAATATTTAATTACCAATTATTTATCTTAGTGTTTAGTTTAAAACATTAAATAAAAAGTGATTTAACACCTATCAATATTAAATTTGGATACATTACACAACAAACATATGTTAAAGATTTTAAAAATGTTAGTTGTATGTATGAATTCAAAACAAAATTACCAACATATGTTTGATGAGATTGAGAATCAAAAATAATATAAAAATGACTTCTTATGCACTAGAGAATATATTATGCTGACATATAACTTATGTATATCAATATGGATCATAAATGGTGTACTTTTGGAGTTTATACACATTATATAAAAACCTAATATAAAATCCCACTAAACTACTAATGTTTGTCACAATTAATTTTGATAACTATATCAACCCACTTTGGGAGATGAGAAATAAAAAATGTGTGTTGATTTTACCTATCACAAGAGGAAGTTGAATAAATTATCACTAAAAATGTATTGTGTTTTTTCAATACATAATTGATATGGATTGACATTAACAAAGACAATAATATATATTGGAAACATTAAGTGACAATGTTTAACATTCCAAACAATATCAATATTCAATGAATTACATGCCCTCTAGATATCCCCTCCATTCTCATTCAAACATTTTTAGAAATGATAGATATTATATTTCTGAAAATTAGAAAAACAAATTGATGAATGACTCACCACACAATGTACTTAATATTATTAGAACACTAAAAGTTAAACTTGGTGATTTTAAATTAGTAAGTTTTTAAAAAGTCATTACATATAAAAAAATGGTTTTATTTTAATGTCTTGCATCTACTAAAAATATTTTTTTCATGTAAAATATATTTTTTAATCCTTGAATATGATTTTATAAATATGCATATTTGCATGATGATAATTTGAAAATCATTTACCAAAAATGTGTGTGTGTGTGTGTGTGTGTGTGTGTGTGTGTGTGTGTACACACACACACACACACACACAAAAACATATGTATATGTATGTAGGTATGTATATAAACACACACACACATATACATATATATGTGTATATATACACATACACACACATATATATAAATATATATGTCAATATATGTATATATAGGTGTGTGTATATATGTGTGTACATATATATACATATACATATAAATATATATATACACGCACACATAATTTATTAAATACCAATTTTCACATTTAAAAACATCAAAGCATGAATGGAAAATAGTAAAGTAATTCTTGACACTCATGGTATATGTCACTCAAATTATACCTTTAATTTTTAACTTATTTAAAATTTATTAAAGAGATGCATCCCTATATTTTCAACCACATATTAAATATTTATTTATGTATTATAGGTTTGATCCTTTCCATTAGGAGGTGCTACAAAAATACGTCTGTGCTAATGAATAAATTAATGAAAGTTATTGTTCAACCATACCTTCAATTTGAAATTTTTTTGACTTTAATAAGTTTATACACCCTTATTTTTTTAACATACATATCATTTTAAAATATACATGCAAACCTACAATTCAGATATTAAAAAAACTTAAATGGTACAAATATATAATTTTATACTAATGATAATAATAACAAATATTCTACCTAGTTTACCCATAATCCATAATTCAAGGGATTATAATGCATATTTAACTTTATATTAGATATGAAACATATAAAATTATTAACCCTACATTTTTACATGGTATATTTTTAAAAATTACTAAATTTATATCACAAAATTAAAAAAAAACTACTACCCATGTAACTTACCATATTCAAATGACCAAAGTGAACTTTTGGTATACCCATAGTATCTCTCGAAAAATACCATTACTAGTTAGAGATAATTAACTTATATGTATTATGTATGCTTAGTTATAATTACTACATGTAAATTGTCAATAGGAATAAGATTTTTATTTTATTTTTTCTCACTCTTTCTCTCTCTCTCTACACACACACAGAGATCTTAAGTTGATATTATAGTTATGATGCAAAAGAATTAGGATTTAGATGCTACGTATTGTAAATTTTTTATTGAATATGTTTTAAAGGTCATATTTTTTTTATTAGGAATCATGTGCATGCTTTAATTTACTTTTTTTTTGGTCATTTTAGCTTGTTTTTCATTTTCCTACCAAAACTAGGAATTTGAATTTTCAAACTTGTTTTAAGTGCTTTTGTGAGTTTTTATCATTTTATAATGATTCCAAACGTCATGATACTTATTTTATGGGTTAAATGAATAACTTATGACATTTTAATAAATAATACTAATGAATTAATTTATTACTAACCATGTAAAACTCAATTGAGGTTAAAATTTTGTGTTGAGTGTGTGAGTTAGTTAGCTAGTTTGAGAGAGTTTAGGAGTCAAAGTGAAGGATAGAGGATAAAAAATGAGAAAAAAATATGGGGATAGGATAATAAGATATATAAAAAAATAGATCAAAATTCCAATATTTCAATAAAATAAAGAGAAAATTTTAGAAAATAGGGTATTGGCTCAATTGTATCACAAGTTTGCATCAAAACAATGAAAAATTACTTCATCTAAATTTATATTTAAAAATTAAATATATGTATTACTATAAGTGAATTTTTTTTTATTATTATATAATCATATTTTTTTTTTGGAAGGTTTTCATTCACTCTATATGTTTCAAAATATAGACATGTCTATTATAATCAATCAAAAGTGCATATACAGCTAAAGAAAAGTTGTTTTCTTCATATTTTAGGATTGTTCAAAGCCTAAATTTAATTATAGAGTAATATATTAGAGTGAATATCTTCCCAAATTGATTTTTTTTTAAAATAGGTGTTTAAATTTAAATTTCAATAAATTGTTAGCTCTCGATTGAGACATAGGCCTAAAGACCCTAAACTAGGGTTTAAAGACTAAAATCTCTCTAAAACAAAAAAAAAACCATTAAAAATCGTTGAAATTTTATTTGAGGGTATAATATTATGTGTTATAATTTATTAAATTTGTTTTAATATTTTTTATCATGTAAAAAATAAACTATTGATGATTCTCAATCAACAAGCCTAACTATAAAAGCTACAAACCCTAGTTTATGTTTTCTTACATTTTCAAGTTTGGATAAAGGAATAAATGAATATATTGAGTTGAAAAAACATAAAATTAATGTGTATAATTCTTTTTTATATAAATATTATTTGTTTTATTGATGCTTAAGTCAATAATTCTTGTAGGCCTAGTCTCTCTCTCTTAAGCATGTTTCAATTTGATTCTTCCTTTACCCATCACCATAATTTCACAATGAGAATTGACCAAAAAGGTAGCCATAGTGAAAAAAAACTAAAATTGTAATGTGTAAATTTAGAAATTTAAAAATTTTAAAAAGGAAATAGATTTTTTACATAGTGTGGCGTTTTTTCATTTTCCATCCAAAATGTGAGATGTGACATTTTAATGGAATCCATTTAGATGACACTTAAGAGGTGTTAAATGAGGATAAATATTTAGTTTGATGATGGTTTTTGCATCATAGGGAAGTGTTTTACCATATTTTGGATTAGTTAAGCCTAAACAAGTGTAGAAACATGTGTGTTATTAAAAGTGTTTATGTTATACAATTAAGCATAAATTTAAATGTGAAAGGCATAGATTTATTTGACACTTGCACTTATTAACTATGGAAAGTAATAAGAGGTATAATATACTTATAATTTTACTAAAATATGTAGGTCTAAGACTAAATGTAAGAAATTATAAAGGTATAAAATTATAATGCGAGTTACTCATAGTAGGAAATAAAGTTATAGAAATGCCTAGATGGTAATATCAACCTCTGATTGATATCATCTGATGTTAGTGGTTGAATCTGATTATATTGTCTATGTGAATTTTTTTTTTCATTAAATTTTTTTGCTCTTGATTTTCTTTCTTTTTTGTGTGTCATCACAAGGTCTGACTATGTGCACAATAACCAAAAAATTGTCATCTTATCTTGAAACACTAGATCTAATGTCAACATTGGGTTTAGACTTAAAAAGAGGGGAATAAAGTGGGTTTCATCTTACCTCAACCACTCTTTATTGAATGGTTGATTGTTAAATACAAATACAATACTTTAGATAGATATTTAAAACTTCATGTAGTTCCCCTGTTAGTTGTATGTGTGTAATAGTGCTCATTAATTGTATGCAACCTATGATCTAGCTTTTAACACTTGGAAAATGAAAAATTTGGCTTGTATTTGAGACTCTTTATATTTAGTTAAGACATGATACTTTTGAATATTTTTTAAATTGGAGAGAATAGGGTATTCCCATTAAATGTATGTATAGGTGTTTGCTTGATGATTTATAGATAGGAAAATAGGCTTAGACATGTTGTCTATTTATATGGGACTCTTTGGTTACTTTATCACATCGCTACATATGAAATGTACACGCCACCTATAAGAATGATTTTAATTTAAAATGTGGTCATTTCATATGTATGACTAGATTGTTTGGTATGGATAGTACCATAGTTTTGGTATTGTCTAAATCTAAAAATTAAGTTGAGGAGGCAGGAATACTAATTTGATGATATGTCAATGTATGAGTATGACAATTGATTAGTTTGGCATAGACTAAGAACTTATTGTAAATGACCAATATCAACATGGGAGAAAAGACTCATTGAAAGTGTGTGGGTGTAAGAGAATGGAAAAAAATAGTTATATATGTATTCACAAGTCATGTATGATGAAAGTAGATCAAAATTGACATTGTCAAATATTTGATTTTAGTATTTAGAAATACCCTCCCCCATCCCTTATTATAGTATTGAAATGTAATATATATTATAGGGTAAAATGATAAAGAGTGAATTTGATTGTGTACAACACACTTATTTTTGGTAGATACTCCAAATATGCATCTTGTTTAAATCAAACCTACAATGAACATGTGGAAATCAATGTCGATGAAATGAAATATAAAATTAATTAACTGAAACTTTGAAACTTATGAGCAAGGAATGATTACACCTATGAGAGGATGAACCCTTTTTACATATAACTTTTTGTAGATGGTGTTTTCTTATTGAAACATTAGATAATTTGGATTTTTGCTAAAGCATTTGGGGAATGGTTCCTCTTGCTAAACCATTTGGATAATTTAGTGTAATAAAGTCCTAGTATGTATAATTAAGTTAAGGCCATGCATTAGGAAGATAAATTCCTCAACCCTAATGAATATGGAATAGTGTCAAGGCCATTGAGCATCATTGAAGCTCAACCATACTACTTGTGTAACTAATATTATAACCCTAAGATGAAAGGTGAGAGCTACATATTGAGATCATTTTTAGTAATTTCAATGCCATTGAGCATCATGAAATTTAAACCACATTAACTTAATAAACATGAATCAATCGTTGTATACAAACTTAGATATTAAATGTTTCTCACTTATAGGTACCATTGAATGTGTTTTCATAGTATAAAGTTTTAGTAGTATGTATGGTCATAAACAAGATTTATGCCACGTAATGTTTTTCCAATATGATATAGAATACTATACATATATGTGTTAATTTTTGTTCTAAATTTGATAAATTGAATCTCATGATCCTATAAATATGTGCATATGCATCACACATTCCCCCAAATGTGGCTAAATATGTGAATATCTAGAAACATATAACTTTATTCCTATAAAACGAGGTACACATGTATGACATATGCACCCAAGTGTATATGAATATGTAAATATATTAAAACATGAAGTTCATGTTCCTCTAAATTGAATACATATGCATGGCATATATCCCCATAATTTGTCCCAATTTGTAAATATATATCTTGATCTGATATATATATACCACTTTGAAATATATGAATCATGTAAACTATTCCAAAATATGAATTTTATTCTCATGAAGGATTATGTCTCTATGACAAGCCCACTAATATGCCCCATTTTTAGGTGAGGGATGTAATGTGTGAGTTACTCATCTAAAAAATAAAAGATTTAATTGTATCATGTTATGTATAAAGATATAATCATGTATAATTATGTCAACATGTGAATAATATGTCATCATAATATTAAATACTATATCAAATTATTTAGTAAACATATGTTTTAAGGCATATAAGTGTCATGTCAAGATGTATGTTATCATAGTTTAATGATATTTCATCATAAAATTCTAAGGGCAAGGATAACTATGAGATCAACTCATAGTCATAGACCAAATCACTAAATAATGTGAAGGGAAAGAAAAAATGAAATATTTAAGGTCCATTTTTATCCTATGATATCATGCTAATGAAAGGCAACAGTAAGTTTAAATACAATCAAATCATTAAAAATAATTCAAAAAGGAAATATCCTTAAATATACACAATGAATCATATGCAAAGAACAAATAAAGAAACCATACATGTAACCATAACTATTAAATTTATATTGATCTCTTTTGAATATGGAAACCCATTTTTTCTTACAAATAATAGCATATATATAGACACTTACATTTTTATGAATTTCTAGTTTCTATCTGAGATTAGTGCCAAAAGGAGTCTCTTTATCTTCCAACCTATTACAACTTCTTAAGGAAAGGAAAAAATAAATTAACTTTCAATAACATGATTACATTATGCACAGATGGAAAATAATTTCACTTCATAGTTTTATAGTCTTTATTCTTATACTAACACTTTCTTGGACTTAAACTATTGTCTCATCCTAAGACAACATTACAAGGAACTTTGACTTGATCTAATCATAAGAATTAGAAATAAGTGGTTAGACCAAATAGGATTTATAGTAATCAAGGTGTCATTTCTATTTTTCACCTCTTCTGCACTATTTATTTTCCCTTTCAGGTTTTCAACTAAGTAGCATACCATCTTACCTCCCTTTGTATGTTTTTAATATGATGACCTAACCAAGTGGATAACTTTACAGGAAATCAACCATCCTATCCCCACTTATCAAATTGAGTCTTCTAAAAAAATGGCATCCAAAATTTTAAAAATTTGTATTACATAGTATCTAATTGGATGGAGGTGGCATGGATAAATATGGATTCATCATAGATGCATATTTGGGTTGTAGTTTCAAAAAATTACATTGGGAGATGATCTACTAAAGTTATTATGGTGGCACATATGAAGGAGTATATATAATTTATGTAATGGAGTTTGTGAATGGTGATAAATCTTTCTTATAGGCATTCCAATCCATCATAGCTTCCTGGATTAGCCTCATAAATGTGCACAAAGGGGATTGATAGTCTATGAGTTGTGAGAGATCAACATTTTTAGTGATGCTCATGGCCACCTTAGTGTTTGTGACTAGCATTTGAATCTCAATGCTAAGCTACTCTATTTTTTTGTGTTTCTTTGTGCCTAAAGTCCTACAAATGAATTATGCATAATCTAGCTCTGCTAATCCAAAAGATGGTCCCTCACATTATTTGTGGTGTTTGAATATTATTGAAATAAAACATTCATCTCCTCTATTTTTTCATGTGTCTCACCATTCTTACCTTAGTATTAGTAGCCTTGGAAAATCTGAGCTCGAATGAGCCAATGTTGCATCTAGTTATTGATTCTTGTTCCTCTTTCTCCTTCTAATCCTGGGCTTGTTTATGGCCAAGTACTTTAGCTTCTTGTTTTTACCCTTGTGTAATTGCATTAGATCATTGTTGAACATTAGTCACATTAACTTGGGATTGCTTATGTTAAAATTTATCATCTACAATTTCTTTTTATTTATGTGCCTCTTACACCTCAGCTTGTTTAGATACATCTATAGCTTCTTGTGCCTTTTATTCATCCTTAGTAGCTTACCTACAAAAATGCCTTAGCATATTTGACCTTTTTCTTGGCCTTGGTTTCTTTGACTTACATTTGTACTTCAGCCTGAAGTTGTCACTAAGCTTCTTCTTGATATTTCTCTTCCTCTTTATGACATTTATTATACTCCTAGCATATTCATTATTCTGTAGCCCTCACTGATTATTCTTGTATGGCCTAATATTCCTTTATTATTGGTTAATATAGAACCAACTCCTTAGTATCTATGAGTAGGTCTTCCTCAACTAAAAGTGTGTCACTATGTTCCATAGTGTCACTAGAAACATATGAATTTTTATTTCCCAGGGTGACCAATCTTCACTTGGCTGGTGGTGAAGTTTTAGTAGTTGATTTTTGCATTGGTTGTGTAGAGAAATTTGCATAAAATGTGATAACTATGACTTGGTCCTCCAGAGTAGGGGAAACTTGAGTCTCTCATTGATATCTCCTTAGTTAGATAATTACTTATAGAGGGATATTACCTAATGGTGAAAAAGGGTCTATAGTAGTAGAAGTTATAGATGGTCACACTTTAAACAACTTGGTAATGATATTCATGTGCTTGTCCTCTTATCCCACAATATCTACTATGGTCGAAGAAGGAAACAGTGGTATTTCAACCCATAGATTTGATGGTACCTTTTTTTCACTTTAATTGTGTGCACATATTTCTATAAAAAATAATTTTTTTCATCTTCTTATTAATATAAGTCACCAACCATGTCTTCCACCATGACATGTTAAACTTCTTTCTCATTGGTTCCCATTTGTGGAAAGTCACAACTACTCACAATATTAGGAACCTTAAGATCATTGAGCCAAGTTGACATAATGTGTGTCTTATACCTTAGTGGAGGAGAGGGATATCATTCAGTCAAGGACTTCTATTTTCCCTTTTGTGGATATGATGTAGTGGCCTCAACTTGTTATTAAACTAGAACTATTGCTCTGGGGGGTATTGTCTATATTGGTGTAAATCTCCTAGCTGCATAAGATTTTTGTTTCTCTACCTCAACCTTTGCCATGTACATGTCAATGAAATATGGTAGAGAACCAAATGATGGCTTTGGAAACTCATGAATCCAAATTGTGATCCCTTTTATTAGCTTGGTAAAAACTATATTTTGTCCTAAGTATTATAAAAAATTGGGTGACACTTAGGGATGTTTGGTGATGAGCTCCAGACTTTCTTCCCACCATTGATAAAACTTGGATTGATGAGAAAATTTTCCCATTTCCTATGTATAAATCAGATTCTAAAACTATTGTGTAGGTGAATAGTTAGTGTCTAGATTTACTTTTCCCTTTGAGGACTTCTATTATGTGAAACAAAGTATAAATATGAGGAACTGATACTAGAAATTTTGGTTAGAAGTCTAAAAATTTTATCAATGTTTTTGATGAGCTCCTACAAAAAGAACTTGGGGAAATTGAACTACTCATTGTGATGAACCATCCTATGTGTGATGTCAATGACACTGTTAGTTGATTGGTTCATAGACTGAGTGGTATATCAAAATCAGTAGGTTATGCATTCATATAAAATGCACATATGTTCATCTAGAAAGTCTTTGATGGGTATCCTATAGGATCCATGGGCATATGTGTCTCAAACTTATTAAATAATTAGAGGTACTTTAGATTTATAATGTGCAATAGGGCCTCCTTGTGTAGGCATCCCAATTACTCTAGACATTTCTAGTGTATTAATCATAATAGTCACATCTAGAGATAAATAATTGTTGTCATCAATGTACCAACTGAAGCATGGATGAATAATGTCATCTATATAGCCTAACATTGGTAGGAATATTAGTCACTTGATTTTTGTATTGTGAAATCAATGCAATAATGTGAGATCTAGAGCTTATGCACCTAGTACAAGTTTTAGAAGGAAAAGCTTCTACTTGGAAACTCAAATGGTTTAGGATCATGAAATTTTGTTTGTCATAATACGAGACCGATACCCATTTATGTTTTTTTGTACTTCAAATAGAGGCATGATAAGCTAATATCACTCTATTTATCATGTTCCCTAATTAATTATTTTGGTGATGAGTAATATATGAATTGTAGATCATCAATTCTTTGTACTTGGAAAATTATAGCACTCTTATTTAAGCTTGGTTACTTGAATTGTTGTAAGTGTGAAATGTAAATTTGGTTCTCAATGAGTTACCTTTATAGTTTTTATGTGGATTGATTTTCTATTTAATACCTTGTTGAGTTGTCTTTGGAGCCAACTTGTATTTAATTTAGTCATGATGCATGATGATGTGGTAGATTTTGCAATCTAGAAATAACAATCAATGGTTGTTGACCCATGTGATAAGATACACTGTTATATCTATCTTTGGTCATACTTGAGTAGTTGGCTTGTGATGATGACCAATTACCAATTTGGAAGATACTTTATCCTTCAAACCCTAGATTTGGTATTAACTACCCTTTATGACTGTTACTTTTGACGATATCTTTCCTAATTTATATTTGTCATATCTTTCCCAAACTTATACTATTGTCATACACTTCTAATGACATCAGCCACAATGCACATGAATTTATCCTTTGGTCATAATCACATATTGTGAGTCTTCTCATGGTTAAATTTAGTCTTGAAATATGAAGATATATTCTTGTAATCTATACACATACACATGAAAAAGAAAGACACCACAAAAACATGGAAAAAATAAAAACCTAATCTACCTAGTGTTACTTAGCACCCACTCATTTGTAAAAAGAGATCAAATAAGATTATTGGTAGTAGGGCTTAAGCCTACAACCATTTACTCACCTTTGTAATATGGTTACCTACATATCCCTCAAAATGACTATTCCTTGTTGTGATATATCATGTATAATATATGATCATTTCCATATAATATTCAATTTACCTAAGAATGCTCTAAACTAACTATCATACAATAATACAAGTTGTTCCTCCTAAAATTCCTTGCATCAGAGGTTTTTATTGTGCCGAGCTTTTTAAATTTTCTTGTGAACTTCCTGTGTCCAATATGCTTTGTGCCTATAATCATCCATTCGATTTAGATCTAGAATTGTTTTTATGAGAGATTTATGATTACCAAGTCATATACAAATGTTATTCATAGTCTTATTACTAAGTACTCCATGGGCATGACTGCTTTCAACCTATACAACAACTAAAATAGATTAAAACTTGTAACACAATTGTAGTTTGTTCTATAAGAACATAATATTGTAGGAATATGATCCTCATAGTCATCCCTTTTGACATCACACATTTTGGTTAGCATTTTTTCCAATATTTTATTAGAAGCTTTAGCTTGTCCATTTGCTTAGGAATGGTATGCAATACTCTTATGATGTGAAATTATAAATTATTTAGTGATTGTTTTGATAATGTTATTAAAAAATAGTGTTCCTTGATCACATATTAACTTGATGGGATAACCAAATTATGTGATAATGTTTTCATAAAAAAAATTGTAGCATCCTTAGCAATGCAACTAGGTGTCACAACAACTTCCACCCACTTAGTATATTAATTAGTCGTTGTAATAATATATCTATCCTAGATGCACTTTCTTGGATGATTAATGGGACCCAAAAAATCAATGCCCCATTGTTTAAAAGGTTATTCAATAAGTAAGGGTTGAAATGAAATTTCATCCCTTTGATTGGAGTGGCCTCTTACAACTCCTTGATGTGTATCATGCAACAACTAAAGGAATTCATGTTCCAAAACCACCCTGCACATAACTTCATCCTTCCCCAATTGATACAAAAAACCATTTATGATGTTGTATGGTAAGGATCTAGTAATGAACTAATTCTTGTCCTATTCCTAATAGTGCAAAGGAAAAATTCCTTATTCAAATAAATTGACATTTTTTTCAAAATTTTCTTGTATCGCTAATACATGAAATAACTAAACATCTAAAGAATCCTCCTATAGATATTTTGGATCTTCCTCATTTGTAATTCAGTTGAGATGATATGGGTCTATGTTCTCTCTTACTCATTTGAAATTAATTCTAAATTAGAACTCTTAAAACAACATCAACCATTGAGAAATCCATCTTCCCAACATTGGCTTATTAACTAGGTATTATAGATCCTAGTGATCTCTAAAGACTTCAAATGGAGTTGAAAGAGGATAGTGCCTTAACTTATGAAGTGAAAACACTATCACAAATATTTATCTTTTAGTTGTTGTATAATTATTTTCAATAGTAGACAATTTTATACTTATGAAGTGGACAGGGTGATCCAATCTACCATATACTGACTATGCAAGCACAACCCTAATTATGATACCTAAGGCATCAACATGCACATGGAATTGATTGTTCCAATACAAAAATAATAATATTATCATAGTGACCAATATTTATTTGAGCTCTATAAATTCCACTTGACATTCTAATGTCTATACAAACTACATACTTTTACACAACAAATACTCAAGTAGAAAGGAAACAGTGGTGTACACTTTAATAAACTTACAATAATATCATATATGTCTAATAAAAGATTAAACTTTAGTATAATTAACTTTTGGTGGCACATAATAATAATTTCAATCATAATCCAATCCAATAGAATTCATTTATTGCATAGAACATGGTCTAATAAAACCCCACAAGGCATGAAAAATAGACACTTCTTAAGGTTCAAGGAAATGCGTAGAGCTCTACAACATTCTTACATTAATGGAAAATTATAAAAATGATCCTTAAATAAAGATAAAAAATACCAATCATCCAAGTAAACTTATATAAATTCATTAATAAAATATTTGAATGTAATAACCAAGCTCTAGATAAAATGGTTGGTGCATTCTTGAGCCCAAAGGCATAACTTTGTATGCAAAATATCCCCACTCAGTAGTGAAAGTATTCTTAGCCATGTCCTCCTCTATGATTGATATCTTATGGTATCCACTAAACCTATCCATGAAATAATACACCTCATATCTTGCGACTACCTCTAATACTTCATCTGTAAAAGGGATCAAAAATAGATCATTTGCACATGCATTATTCAGAATGTAGTAGTCACCACACAATCTAATTTATCCTATTTTATTGTGTTGCACTACCATAAGATTATATTTCAATACCATCCTTTTCTACTAGGTAAATTATTCTTACGTCTTGCATCTTATCCATCATAGCCTTAACTTTAAGTTTCATATTAGGATTCCACTTATATGGTCACTTTTTTGATAGGATGTACACACTCTTTTAGTTCAATATACATTTATCCTAATGATAGATATATGCCTCAAACTTATAAAAATTTGTTCAGGAAGGCATCCTAGTAATCTCTTAGAAGTTACACAAATGTTGAGACTTCTGCTTTAGTTTAGTAGTCCCAAATGTGCACCAATTTAGGAATCTCTTCACTTCTAATATTGATAGCATACTTCATGACTAGTTATTGATATATGTGTCATTTTTATATATAAATTAAATGTCATATCATTTTATGTCCTTTTTTTGGAATATTGATATTTTTTAGCTTTTCCTTCTTGGTACATTATGTGACTAGATCTTTGAGTGACTCAACATATCATTCTAGTTCTAACAAATCGTCTAGATTGAGATCACCATCACTATCATAAAATTTTATATCTTTCTCCTCATAATTTATTCTATGACATGACTACATAATAGATTGATTTTCATCTTGGTATCTTTTTACCTTTACAAGGTTGTGTTCAGATCATGAGCTAAATTTTACTATGCAAAAGACTCAGTGGTGGTGCATAGGTCCTCTACATTACCATGACATATAAATTGTTTTATTTTTTATCAAAGAATTATGTACCAAAATATTCTCATCTTCAAACACAAACGTTTGTATGAAATCACTTTGCACATATGTCCAATCATTTTTTCCCCTCTTATGTTCCTGATGTATATACCAAGTTAATGGAAGGGGAGCTAATGTATAGTTGAAAATATGAACCCAATATTTTAAGGATATGCTTTATATAGTCCATACTTCAACACATATATGTATATGCAATTCAAGGCATTCATCCTCTTAAAAAATAGGCCAATTATTTTTGATAATTTATGGTAGTTGAAATCTATTGATCATCAGTTCACAAGCATCATCCCAAGAAAATTGATTATCCCTATGAATTTCCCACCATGTCACAACAACTCATTTCAATGCATAATTCAAATCACGTACCCTCTGACTTATTGTAGGCACATGGTCTTATAATCATATAATAAACTAATTTATATCCTCCATTGTAAAATATCAAGATAAATTGTGTTCATGTGTAAAGATCATTCTCATTAGTCACAGCTCATGATATCCTCATGCCTAATTTAGAAGATGTGTGTCTAAATATCCATTTACAGATGAAACTATTTTCCATGGTAAAGTACTTTATTTAGTGGGATCTATATAATCTTGTGCATAGGTTTTTGATTGATACCAAAACTATATTTTAGAATGAATAGGATATTTTGTAGACATAAACTAATAATATTCCATCTCAATTTGAGTAATCAATAGCTTATGATCACTTTTTCAGGCTTCAAGAGGTCAAGTGTCTTGAGTTACATAGTAAAGACTATAATTGAGGTTTAGCCTTTTCATAAAGAAAATTACATTCAGATGTTCATATAGCCTTTGGATTCTCCTTAGTATTCACCTTCATCTAACTATTTTCTTGAGAAACATAAGGAGAATTAGTTTCTACTCAGATGGTGTATGTTTTATGCACCTTGTTTAATGAAATTACTATGATTTTATCCCCTTGATGAGTTTCTAGTTGATTATGCATGGTGTTGATAGTTGTCTGACCATCATATGCCCATTTCTTCCCAATCAATGTAGGATAATGTGTCTCACCTATCTTGATATCAATGACCTCAAATTCAACATGCAAACTCATATTTCTAACTTTGATCTCAACATATTCTAAATGACCAATAGGCTCAACTCTCCCATAATATAATAGGTTGAGAGTTAATGCGATGTAGCTAAGTATTGGTTAGCCAATAGCTTCCCACGTAGACCTTAGTATCATGTTGATCATGCTTCCAAATTCAAAAACATCATTTTGTATCTCATAACCTATAATTTCAATATCCATCCATGAATCCACATCCAAAGTCTTTTTAGTTTTTACATACCATACCAGCTTATCTATTTTTTATTAACCATGTTTTTAACATTCTAATAGATTATGTAATATATTTATGATATTCCAAGAGATTTATTCATCACACAGTGTGATTAATAGTTTGAGTAAGTTTGTTAAGGTAGTAACAACTCTATCTTGTCTCATTATATGCATAATTTGGCCATACATCTATGCATCTACAACTTTAGCATCTCATTTAGTAGTTTATTGATGATGTAAGTTTTTCAAAACCTACACAACCTCATACATCAATCCCTTTTCAATATCTAGATCCAAGTATATATCTTTCCTGACTTTCCAGATTCCTTTATACTATGGCATTTCAAGAGGAGGTAATACTTGTTTTACATGTTGATGTCCAGTGATAGTGTTTAGAAATGTATACTCCCTAGGTTGTGAATTGACCATATTGACATTTCACATAGCCTTTTATTTTCTCTATTTTTCCATTACTAGATAATCTTATGTATCATCTTGATTTGAAACTCTACAATACATATAATAGGACCGACTCTAAGGTTTTATTGGGTAATTTCAATGTACACGATTATACTCTTCACATGATTAACACTAAAATGGAGGTTATTGGTAATTCTTTCCTCATATAACTTGATAAGCACCATAATATACACCCCTATAACCTAATCTATAGTCTTATTGATGTCGTTTTATATTCCAAATTTGTTGTTATTGAGTATTTTCAAAGACCCTAGATTGTTGCTAAGAAATGGGTTTTTTCCAACTAGATTATTACTATTGAGTCATCACAAGATTCCAATATGGTGTATATTGATATTGTTGTGATGGTGGTATCCAAACCAATGAATAAGGAGTCCATCCAAATATATTTTGATGTTAGTATTATGGTGATTTGAAAATCCACTACAAACTTATTTGGTGTGAATTAATCATATTGACCTCTAGGTCTAGGATCACTTACTTCATTGTAGACACCTATTATGTAGCAATTGCTAAAGAATTATTTATGATATCTATTTTTAAATCCTATAAAGATCTATAACTTTTCTCAACATGGTTTTGAGATTTACATAAATTAAAATACAGGTATTGTGGATTTTTTACATATTATTATAACATATGACACTATGATGTTGCATGTCCTACTACTCTGCATATCTCTTAGAATTTTGTTTTGAATTTGATTCAATCATTATGATGATGCCCTTCCTTACCACATTCCATGCACCATACTCCTAACTTAGGTTTTTTTCCTCGTGATATAGTTCCATTATTTTCATGAAGGTTTGTAAAGTGTTCTTAGTATTAGAGATGGATGTTTAAGATTCTCCATAGTCTTCAATTTATTCCACCCTAATAGAAACAACTCAGTCATCTACTTTAGTATCAAATTGGGTTTGAGATATTACAAACCATATTCTTGTTTGTAGTTATTCTAGAAGCCATGCAACTTTATCCTTATCTTGAATAAAAAACTCACCCTTATTCATGACATCGAAAAATCCATGATCATAATCACATACTATCTCTCAGCCTCTATCATATTTATCTTAGATCTTGAATGGTCTGACTTGTGCATTTATTAATTCTGAAGTCTGAGACAAGCCATTCTTTCACATATTTTAGATAACCCTGATTTATATCTCTAATATATAAATTCTAAAGCTTTACATTCACTGCCCCAATCAATTCACACTTAATTATTGATTCTTTAGTAACACCTTTGGCCTACCATTTCATTTGGTAGGTGAGCAAATAATTTTCAAGGTCTACAAAGCCATCATACTATGCTAGATTTATAAAATCTCCCAAATGAGACATATTTGGTTTTTAAGCTCCTCTTTTTTAAAATTTGCTATGAAACTTTATTAATTAGTAGTTTTTATCTTTGAATTATTGTTTGTGGACTTAAAGGATATACCTAAAACTTCCTCTCTAATACAAATCTTGATTTCTTGATTTTTTTGCTTCCTATTATTTGCTCCCAATTAAACTTGAATTTCAAAGCTTTATGAATCAATGTTGTCTAATTTTATATTCCCCATCTGTGAACTTGTTCTAAAAATGGTTCTTCCCAACTACTACTTGCTTGAATCTCTTATATATAACTATTGTCTCCAAATCTTATACCCTAGAAGAGGGTGTTCAATCCTCTTCTAGATTTGGGAAACATTATAACATTTCCAGGCATGCGGGTATGCTCATAGAGGAAATGAACCTCTAGATTTAAAGGGATAGCTCCCTAAATGTATCTCTACAAAATAACTTCTATCTAAACTAATTTTTTTGAAAGGAAAAGAGTTAGAGATTACAAAAAAATAAAACCTACTCTAAGGGTGGTGATATACCAATATTATCTTCCACATGGATATCATATTGTAGTGGAAAATATAAAAAAATGCACAGACCATTCCCAAGCTCTAAGGATTTATTACACAAGTATTTCAGTATAGAGGCAAGATGCATGAAATGACATAAGGAAAATGAACTAAAATTAAAATTGCACATTCCAAGAATAGTTATACACTTACAGCAATTCAACACACTTGAACACACTCTATATGACCTATTAGATTAAGAAATTTTACTTGGGAATGAAGGATAAAGGACATAAGGATGGAAAATCATCACTTACTATCACTATACATCTCTTACATACTAGACAATTATTTAGAAAACTTGAAATAAATAGATTGACACCTAATGCTTAAAGGCAAAATGTGAGATCAATCTAATAGGGCTTCACCATACATTGTGTGGTTATTTTTACACTATCCCAAGGGCTAGATTTATAGTAGGAAGGAAGTGAGAGGAGGTGCCTTTGGTGATAGAAAGAAGAATCAATCTATTAGGAATCTCCATCTTCAAATATAATAATCTTTTTAAATGATGCTCATTTGGGCCATTTGATTGATCCATGTCACCTCAAGTGGTTGCATAGCTAGCTTTCTCTATCAAAGATACTTCCCTAACAATTGCACTAACAGAAAATAGATATTTTTGAGATGAGTAATGGAATCAATTTGTTATTCAAATGAGAGCCCACATATTGTAGATTGTTCTTGATGCTAACAACTTCTCATTGGCTTGCTAAGGTGTGTAATGGCATAGGGAAGAGTCACTTTCATTCTGTTGGCCTTGGAGAGGCATTGCTTAGAGTCTACATGTATAGCTGATTATTCCTTTGATTGGCCATAAAAAATGACTCTGATCATGACCTGATCAATGGTGAGATGAACCCTCTAATCTACTATTATGGATGGAGAATGTGATCCCTTGGATCATTGAGCATTTGATTAAGGACCATCAATCTACCTGGGACCCACTATTTAAATGCCAATAGCTAGCTCATCACCTTGAAGTTGACATCTATATAACCATCATTCTCCTGGGACCATTCTTTTAGGGTTTTTTCTTAGACCTTTTCTTTGGTATTTTCCCAAATAATCTTCCCACAGACCCTTTTCTCTAAAATAAATAACCTTTTGAGCCCCTTCTTAAACTTGCAAGTGGATTATTCCTATGATATACCTACCCTTCATGATTTTAAAAAGTGCCCTTTAGAAGGATCAAACATGCCCTTCGATTGAAATGTTCCTTTGAAAAGCTTAAACTAGACACTTTCTTGAGAAAATACCCTTTGGAAATTTTGCAAGTGTCCCTTCAGGATTTTGCAAAAGACCTTTAGAACTTTTTGAGAGAGCACCAATTCCTTCATAAAAATGTAAGAGCCAATTCTTTTAAAAAGATTATTTTAGACAAAATGTCTGAAATAATTCCTTCCAAAAAAATGCAAAGGACCAATTCTTGATAAAAGACCCTTTAAAAATACTTAAAATGTCCCTTTACAAGATAAAGAAGCAGCCCTTTTCTTGAAAATTGTCCCTTTAGACTTTTTAAAAGTGTCCCTTTAGAAGAGAAAAGACCCTTTGGAAAAATTGAAAATGTCCCTTTAGAAATACTACAAAGGACACTTTCATGAGAAAAAGACCTTTCAGAAAGATTGTTTCAAACAAAATGTCTAAAACAATTCCTTCAAAAAAGTTTCAATGTTCCCTCTAGGAAACTTGGACTAGACCAATTCTTTAAAATAACAAACCCTTCTAAAAAGTTTCAAAGGAAACTTTTCCCTTAGAAATCTTGAAGATACCTTTCAGAAAGCTTGAAATATACCCTTTAGACTTTTTGCAAAGGACACTTCCATGATAAAAGACCCTTCAAACTTTTTGCAAGTGTCCCTTTAGAAGAGAAAAGACCCAATTCCTTTGTAATTTTTGTTTCTGACAGAAAGTCTGAAATAATTCCTTTGAGACTTGGACAAAAAACCTAAATCAAAATCTTGCTGAAAGAAATAACACTTGAGAAAAAACCCAAAATAACACTTACAATGTAAAAATACCGAACAAAGGCTTTTGAAGGAAATAACACTTGACACTTTTTATTATGGGGATAAACTAATTAAGAATGTTGCACTTAGCCAAAATAAATGATGCAAAACTGGGTGTGAAAATTGGCTAACATTCTAATAACATGGGGAACTCCAAACCTTGTTATAATGCTCTCATATAACTCCTAGATAGCATTTTCACTTGCCTCCTTCAATGCCATATCCTCTACCCACCTTGTGAAGTAGTTAGCAGCAGCCAATATCCATTTGTGTCCAACACTTGATGGAAATTTGATCACACCAATGAAATCCAGGCCCCATTACATAAAAGCCTAGTCTACTTGGATAGGATTCAATGGAAGGGCTGTAAGTTTTTGTTTACCTATAAAGAAGGCACATTGAAGACATTTTTTAGCCCAGTGGTAATAGTCCTTAAAAATAATAGGCCAATAATAACCAGCCCTCATTATCTTTGGAGTTATATTTCTTAATAGAGAAATAACCTCCATCTGTACCATTGTGAAACTTTTCTAGTAGCATATCAAAATGATCACTATTAACACATCTCAACATCACACCATTCACTTCGTTCCTAAAGATAACACCATCTACAAGATAGTAGGGAATGATCTAAAATATAAAATACCTCCTTTGAGACTTGTTCAAGCCATTGGGGAACTCACCATTTTGAAGAAAACTAATGATGTTTTGTGTCCAACTTTGAACTTATATGTGATCAGTTGGTTGGGGTTGAACCTAGTTGATCAAGACTTCCTCCTTTGGCTCCTAAAAATTTGAAGATAAATGGTCACATAACCCTTTTCCTCTTACCAATCTTTTCACCTTAATGTCCACATCATACTCCATCACCTTTGTGATCCACCTAGCTCTCTTTTCATTAAGGTCTTTGCTTAGGAGAAACTCCTTGGTGCTAGGATGAGAAACCATGAAATGTATCTTGTTGTTTGAAACCATGTGTCTAAATTTTTTCAATCTTCTTATCACTATTAGATCTTGATTCTCAACAAATGTATACTTAACCTCATAATCTTCTAATCCTTGGCTAAATAATGCAATTGGTTGCTCTACCTCTTCATCATTATTTTGCATAAGCATAGTTGATATTGTATCAAGGTTAGAAAACGTATAGAGTATGAAATCTTTGGCAGAGTTTGGGTTCAATAGAGTAGGATATTTACAATTTATTTCTTTACTACCTCAAAACTACTCTTACCTTCCTTTATCCAAGCAAAATCTTGGTTCTTGTTGATCATGGCTACGATAAGATTTACTATTTTTTCAAAGCCTAGAATAAACCTTCTTAAAAAATTTATTTTCTCCAAGAATCTTTGAATCCCTTTCTTGTGTTGAGGTAAAGACAAGCCTAGAATAGCCTCAATCCTCTCATGGTCAATAGACAAACCTTGTTTTGAAACAATATGACCCAATAACTTACCTTCATGGATAGAAAAGATGCACTTTTTTGGATTAAGGGATATTCCATACTCCCTACATTTCTCAAACACCTACCTTAGATGCTCCATATGATCAGTAGCATCCTTCAAAAAAATAGTTATATCAAGGTACATAAGTAGAAACTTATTGATCAAACCTTTAAAAGCCATGTCTATTTCCCTTTGAAATGTAGCTTCAACATTGTATAAACCAAAATACATCTTATTATAGGCAAAGGTCCCCCATTTTATAGTGAAGGCTATCTTGAACTGATCCTCTTCAGTCACCAGTATTTGAACGTAACTTGAATAACCATCAAGAAGTGAGAAGCATTGAGAACCTAAAACAAATTACAAATTTATTCCATGGAAGGTAGTGGATAATTATCCTTGAGAGACACCCTATTATGGTCTTAAAAATCCACACAAAGTTTGATCTCTCCATTCTTCTTTTAGATAGGTACAAGATTATCCACCCAATATGAGTGTTTGATAGTAAAGATAATCCTAGACTCAATCAACTTGGTTAGTTCTTTCTTCATGAGTTCCTCTATCTTGGAATTGATAGGCCTTTGATTTTCCCTGACTAGTTTAGCTCTAATTTTAATTCAATGGTGTGATGAGCTAGACTTGGATCAAACCCTTTAAAATATTAATATTCCCAATCAAAGATGTCATGGAACTCTTTGCATAATTTAATAAAGGCTTGCCTCTTAGATAAAGAACATATCTTACCAATTTTTAGAAGTTTGTCCTTGTAAATCATGAATCTCTCATAGTTTTATTCTTTTTTTTACATGCTCAGTCTCTTTCTTCTTTTGATCATCTTCATTGAAAACACTCTCCAAATTAATTATCCCCTTAGGTATCTTGTTTGTCTTCAGCTGAATAACTCCTTCATATTGATCATGCAGTCTCTTTTGGTTCCTTGAGAATAATCCTACCTGATTTTTAAAGAAGTGTGTAATGTGTTCATCACTTTCAAACACATGCCATGAAACTTCACTATATGGAATAGAAGGCCTCAAAATGACCTTGATATTATATTGATCTTTCTCCTTTCCTACATCAGTAACAACATCAAATTGTGCTCTTATGGAAGCCAATCTATTAGTGTGTTTATTTGAATCCCTTGGTATGGTTGTATGTTGAAGGCATCAAAATATTCAAGTAGGTTCCATACCTTATGCTTTTAGGATTTAAACAAGGGATTCTTGTCTATATCTTTATTTCTCACTTATTGGATGACCAATTCACTATCCCTATAAACCTTCAAATTCTTAATCCCTCTCTTCTTTGCCCATTGAAGGCCATGAACTAGGCCTTCATATTCTACCACATTGTAGGTGCAACTGAAGTGGAATCTGTATGAGGAGTAGTATTGACTATTTTATGGAGAAACTAACATAATAAAAACTCATGCACCTACTTTGCTTCTTGATCCATCAAAAAACATTTCCCATATTCTTTCAAGTTCATGGTTTTTATTAGTGAGTGAAGGGATTGAAACATTTTTTATGCATATAATAAACTCCCAAATGAGTCTCTTCTATGAATGTATATGGATCAAGTCCATGAATTTTAGTGTTGTACTTATCAAGGAAAAGATTATAAATACCTTTAATTGGGGAGGATGCTTCACCATCCATAAGACCTTCTTCTTTACTAATTAGATAATTGGGGAGGATGATCAATATGAAACCTTGCTAAGGGCTAAGTCCTTATAGTCACCTTGGTTACATATCTTGTTTTAAAATATATAAAAAACTAGTAAATAGAAAGGTATCCTCTTATCTTAGCCATGAAGTCCCTTGACAAGGAGATAGTAAAATGAGCTAGAAGGTCTACCACCACAACATCTTGTAAAATGAGGAAACTTGGGAAATCATATAGAAATACTTTTATACCTTTGACTAATCCAGCTATATTTGTTGGAGTCCCATCAAGTTGCAACACACCTTTACTATGTGGTTCATACTTCAATCCCAACTTATCAACCACCACCTCAAGCATGACAATGGTACTAGCTCCACTATCTACAATACAATTATGAACAAACTTGTCTCCTATAATGAGTGTGAGGTAGAAGGGTGAAGGATTTTTAGATTTGGTGGAGGAATCTAAGACATGACTTCAAGAATTGGTAAGGGCCACACTATTATGTTTTGAAGTTTGAGGGGCTGCATGAATGCTCATGAGCTATTCTTGTAAGATCTCCTTCTGGCTAGGCATATGCAAGACTTCCCAAAGAGATATGCTTGTCTTGGTATTCTTTAAATAATCAAAAAAAATTAAAGGAGAAGTATCCACCTTTTATTACATTCTTGAAGGTAGTGAGTGAGTCTAAACGTATTGCATTGTAGGCTTGACAAACCTACTTGCATTTTAACTTTGTTGAGAAACATGACCATTAGTACATATTGCACCAAGATTCACACTTTGTGGCCTTGAAGAATCATCACTTGGAGTCACATGTACTCCTGGAATAAATACCAAAGATCTTTTATTGGATTTTGTGTTAGTTGTAGTTGATGTGCTTTGATTCAACACATAATCATTCTTCACTTAAAAGCTCATCATACATATGCTCTGGATGCTAACTTCTCTATGAGTATCTTTTTGTATGAGATTCACTTATTTTGATGTCACATAAGGATTAGATTATTATTATGCCACTAAAGCTTGGCTATTTTCTCCACCATCATGCATAAACTGACCTTTAGGTTGTCCCCATTAGTCTAAATGATCCTCCACCTTGGACCAGGTTAGCATGTACTAGAACAACAACCTTTATGAAAGGAGTAGAATTAGGATTATATGCATTAGTATACCTATTGAAACCTTGTTGATCTTGTCCTCTTTCTTGGTATTTATATTAGGGTGGATCTCTATAACCTTGTTCAAGATAGTATTGAGGGTTAGGTGGAACACTTGCCTGGAATTGAGCTTGCTTAAGTTGAGCTCATAATGACTAGATCTATTCATCTTTATCCAAAACATTGTCCATATTTTTTGGATAGGTTCTTAGCTTGACATTGGCATTAATAACTTGTGCTACACTTGGAGCTTCAACTGAACTATCAGACAACAAAGGCATGGAAAATCTTGAAGGTAGCTTTCCAACCTTTATTAAGCTATTCTCAGCTTTAATAGCTATATCATATGTATTTATTAGAGTGAATCCTCCCATTGATTATAATATCACCACCACATCAGTACCAATACCCTTGAGATAAGTGGGAAACACAAATCTTGGAGGAGGTCTCATAACAGGTGGTAACCTATGCCATGTCCTCTGAAATATTTCATTAAAATCTCCCATGGATTCATTAGGACCTCTCTTTATCATGTTTATATGATGGATAAACGAAGTATAGTCATTCTTATTCTTAAATCTAGTTACCAATAATTACCCAAAGCCATCCCAACTTGTAATGTAACCACCATCCAAAGTCCTATACCAGTCAAGTGCCTTACCTCTTAGAGACATGGCAAGAAATCTAATGGATATGTTGGTTTGGGTGACATTATGGAAGTGACAAAAATTTGAGATGTCCCTAATATGATTAGATGGGGTAATAGGACCCTCTCCATTGAAACCATGGAGACTCTTAGTAGCATTGGGAGGAATAGGGTCATATGCAAGAAGGTCAATTAGATTTTGGGTGTTAAAGGATAGGAAAGTTTGTTGCTTATCCATTTATCTTCTTTCCTCTTGATCTCCTATATCTTCAACTTCTTCAAAAATTCCTTGTCTAGGATCTCTAAGCATTAGGAATGGTTTAGGGTGTTGTTCTTCAAGAAGAGCTTTAGCTAAAGGGGCTTGGTCAAAAATCCTAGATGACCTAGTGAGGACCATGAAGTATAATGTGGGAAACATGATTTACAACTAGAGATTCTCAACTTTTGGAGTTTACAAATGTTGTATTAGGAATATTTCTACAACTGTAGGTTTTTCAAGACCAACATTCACCTTGACATGTCAATAATTTGTCCCACTAAGCATGCCAAAACTATTGTCTCCAAATCCTACACCCTAGAAGAGAAAGTTTAATCCTATTCCAGATTTGGGTAACATTAAAACATTTTTATGCATGTGGGTATGATTATAGAGGAAATGAACCTCTAGATTTAAAGTGCTATGTCCTTGAATGTATCTCTATAAAACAACTTCTATCTAAACTAGTTTTTTTGAAAGGAAAAGAGTTAGAGATTACAAAAAAGGAAAACCTACTCTAAGAGTGGTGATACACCAAGATTATATTCTACATGAATAACATATTCTAGTGCATAATACAACAAAACACACAAGGATTTCTAACGTATTTTAGTATAGAGGTGAGATACATGAAATGACACAAGGTAAATGAATTGAAAGGTAAATTACACATTCCAAGAATATTTATACACTTATAACAATTCAACACACTTAAACACACTCTATATGACCTAATAGACTAATAACTTTTGTTCAAGCATGAAGGATAAAGGATAGAAGGATGGAAAATCATCACTTACTATCACTATACATCTCTTACACACCTATATAATTATTCAAAAAACATGAAAGAAATAGATCGGTACTTAATGATTAAAGGAAAAATGCGACATCAATCTAGTAGGGCATTACCATACACTGTGTGGTTGTTTTTACACTAGCTTGAGGGCTATATTTATAGTAGGAAGGAAGTGAGAGGAGGAATCATTTGGCACCAAAAAGAGGAATCAATTTGTTAGAAGTCTTCATATTCAACTACAATCATCTTTGAAAATAGTGATCATTTGGGCCATTCGATTGATCCATGTCACCTCAAGCGGTTAAACAACTTGCTTTCTCTCTCAAATATGCTTCCCTAATGGTTGCACTAGAAAAAAATAAATGTTTTCAAGCTAAGTAATGGCATCAACCAGTTATGTAAATGAGAGTCCACTTGTTGTAGATTTGTCCAAATGCTAACTTCTCATTGGCTTACTGAGGTGTGCAATGGTTTAGGAAAGAGTCACTTTAATTTTTTTGGCCTTGGAGAGGCATCACTTTGAGTCTACATGTATATCCAATTATTCTTTTGATTGGCCATCAAAAATGACTCAAATCATGACCTGATCAATGGTGAGATGAACCCTTTGATCTACTTTAGTGGATGGAGAATGTGAGCCCTTAGATATTTGAGCATTTGAATGAGGACCATCGATCTGCCTAGGATCCATTGTTTAAATTCTAATGGCTAGCTCATCACCTTGAAGTTGATGTCTATATAACTGTCATTAAACTAGGACCATTCTTTCAGGGTTTTTTCTCAAACCTTTGCTTTGGCATTTTCTTGAATAATCTCCCCACAGACCCTTTTCTCCAAAATAATTAAATTTTCAAGTCCCTTAATAAAACTTGCAAGTGGACTATTCTTTTGATATACCTACCCTTTAGGATTTTGAAAAGTTCCCTTTGAAAGGCTCAAACATGCCCTTTGGCAATCTTGAAGAGTTCCTTCAGAAAGCTTGAACTAGACACTTTCCTAAGAAAAGACCCTTCAGACTTTTTGCAAGTGTCCTTTCGGGGTTTTGCAAAGTACCTTTTGGAATTTTTGAGAGAGCACCAATTCCTTTGAAAAAATGTAAGAGCCTATTATTTTGAAAAGATTGTTTTGAACAAAATTTCTAAACAATTCCTTTAAAAAAATGCAAAGGACCAATTCCTAAGAAAAGACCCTTCGAAAAGATTGAAAATGTCCCTTCACAAGATAAAGAAGCATCCTTTTGCTTAAAAAGTGTCCCTTAGGACTTTTTGAAAGTATCCCTTCAGAAGAAAAAATACCCTTTGGCAAAATTAAAAATTTCCCTTTGGAAGAGAAAAGACCCAATTCCTTTAGACTTTTTGTTTTTGACAAAAAGTCTGAAATAATTCCTTTGAGACTTGGAAAAAAACCTGAAGCAAAACCTTGTTGAAAGAAATAACACTTGAGTAAAAATATCAAAATAACACTTGAAAAAAGACCAAAATAACACTTACAAAAATACCAAACAAAGGCTTCTAAAGGAAATAACACTTGACACTTTTTGTTGTGGGGATAAACCAATTAAGAATTTTTCACTTATCCAAAATGAAAGATGCAAAACTAGGTGTGAAAATTGGCTAACAATAACTACTTATACTATAAGAAATATTGGGCTGGGGGGATATGTACCTTTCTAGTGAATGATATTTTTTTGCAATATATTCTATATCAAGGCTTGAAATTGGAATTTCTTTGTGACTTTATCCTATCTCTCCTATTAATAATTCATTTTATTTTTCCTATAATACATTTTCTTTTAGCTATGAACTTCAGTTAACTACTAGTTATTCTAATTCTACACTATTCTCATCCTCATCTTCTCACATCTCTTCCTTTTCTTGCTCTTATTACCTCTCTTCTTATTTTTTACATTTTTCCACATATTTTGTCTCATCTCTTCTCATTATTTCATCATCATCTCTTTCTTCTTTCTCATCATTATTTCATACTCGCTCTTTTACTACTATAATACTATGCCTACTTCTATTTGTAGCTACAATGATTACCTTTATACTTATTCTAATTGTTATATCATTATAGTTCCTATTATCAATCTAGAATATTCTTATCTTGGGTTTCCATTCTTGATTCAAGTCCAAAATCTATGTACTCATCTTCTCATCATTAACTATTTAGTTGAACATGTCCCCATAATGCTTGAAGTGACTACTCTATATTGGCTAAATTAGGCACCATGGCCTTTTAAACAACCAACATTTTCATAAGATTAGGTATTTTTTGTAGAGGTCTTCTCTAAATTTTTCTATTATAGATGCAAATATAATCACAATCCCTTCACTTTTGCCATAACTTAGCTCTGACCTACAACAAAACCTTCATGATGTCTCTCAAGATCTCTATTCTTTCTTCTTTGTTATTTTGTCCTATTATCACCTTAAGTAAAATATTATTATTTACACAACCTACATGAAACTATGTAATTTAAAACTCATTATTTAACTATTACCACTTCCAATAATCTCAATACCTTACCACTCTAGTAATCCCTTCTCCCTTTCTTATTAGTTGTATTCGGTTCAAATGTTCATTTACTCCAATTATTCAAGCGTTCACTATTATATTTGATGGTACTTTTGATATTATTCATACTCATATTATTCTTATTATACCCATCATTCAACTTTCAAAACCTCTCATCTCATAATTTACAAGCTTCACAACTTTTCTTTTGGTAGACAGTCTTTGTAGCCTTTTTTAGGCAATTTCTCCTTGTATAGTCATGTACTATTTGTAATTAGAAATATGATCTAATATACTAACACCCTATATCATATACTAGATATCCATGAAGTTTTATGACCTAAATCAAATCTTCAAGCACATATCCAATCCCTTTTTAGGCTTTATTTAGGCCTATTAGGTCTCCCTTGTCCTGTGTTACACATAGTCCTCCAATATTTTACATATAGGTACCACATAAATGTGAAATATTTTCACACTATTCCCAAAATAATCACCAAAATATAGAAAATTTGGCTATTTGGATCTCCCAAAACATCAATTTTCTTTTCCAAACCTGAAAACAAGGTTTTCATTAACTATAACTACCTAAGAGTTGATATATTTTGGTTGTGAGTTTTAAATTGAATTTAAAAAACCTGTCAATTGATTGAGATATATAATAATTCTACAGACATTTTATAACCTTTAAATATCATTTATACACCCATGTTTTTCACTTTTAACCATACTCTATCTTTGACTATGTATGCACATTCTTAGAGAGTCTACAATTTAGTATTGTTCCTTCACCAAAAATTTAAATTCAACTAAGAAAAGGTATAAAAAATCCTTTCATATAACTTATCACAAACTCCATAGAATTAAATGAGCATCATAATTAAATTATCTATACATTTTGTTTCCATATTCAATCCACACCATCATCCTTAGACCATCACATAGGGGTCAGGGTTTGAGCACCTTGTTTATGAAATACATTTAAAAATGAATTAAATATGCACATTAAACTTCAATATCATGGAAATACAAACTACCAATCATAATTTCACTCCAAACAATCTCCCACAATATCCTCCCTCACATATGATGTTTACTCAGTCCTTTAAGGCACAAAACACAAAACATAGAATATGTTCATTTATTTTCCTAACAAGGAACTATCTATTCATTATCTTAGGAATGAAATACATTCCACTTCTATTTTTTACCATTCGCTGACATGTTTCCATCAAATGCACATGCAATACTATCATAGTCAGAGTCTTTCAATCCACATTGTAACTCAATCTTAAAGAACATAGAATAACAAGATGAAATATGGTCTATAAGTTAGTCATTAAAATCAAGAAAAGTTCTCATTCATTTGGGGTGTAATATTCATTTCAACCTTGAATCCATCCCCCTCTAACTTCCATAGTAGCATTTACATGTTTATATATGTCCATAACTTCCTCAAGGGATTCTTGTATTCCTTCACAAGAATGTTGACAAGACTCAAAACATCTAATACCTAACACATCTATATGAAATACTAAATATGGGACTTAAACATGTACTAAGTGACATTGACCCATTTTGAGAACCTATTCAAACACTTAACCCCTAGTTACCTTCTTTCCTATACTCAAAATCCACACAAATAAGTTCTTAGAATTTAAATATTTGAATTCTAAATTTGGTCGTAAAATGCCTTATAAACAATAATTTAAATTCTAAAGAACTCCATGAATCCTAACTATGACAAACACACTCTATATGACTTATACTAACTATAACAACTCGAAATGAAAATCATTTGAAGATGCCCCTACATCATACTACCAAGGGGGAAAAGAAACTTTTCTTGGAAGTTATAATCAATCTTGCTTTGATGTTCTTCATAGCTACTCTCCTTATTTTTAACTTTTGATTTTCATAGATTAGCCTCCTAGATCCCAAGGCTTTCTTGAGGAATGTAGTTCTCCTTGTCTCTTGACTACGAGTGTAACTAGTCTCTCATGTAGATGTACATGCTTTCATAATCCACACTTGTACTTATTATTCCCTCTTGCTATCTTAATTAGAGTTCTACCTATAATGAAAATTAAATCATTAAATAAAACATGTGTTTCCTCATGCCGTTGAGGCATACTCCAAATATTTTCCTTACTTGCATGTCATCCTTACTACCAAGCACCTTCATGTGATCTATATGGGTCATTCTTCTTTTTATCAGCCACCAACTCATCTTGTTATTCTCCTTATATTATTTCCCCTTCATTTTCAACTCGTTCTTCAACCTTAGAATTTACAACTTATTCATGTAGAGTGTCTTTTTGACATGATTGCTCCTTTCCTTCATAAATTCTCTTATTTTAGACACCACTACTACATGCCATAGATATATTTTCTCTTTTATCACTTCCTTCACTATTTCTTTGTACATTTGATGAGGATCAAATTTATTTTCCCTCTTCAAAGTTTCATACACACTAGAATAATCTTCTTACCTTTGATTTTTCTACAATACTAATGATTATTTATCTTCCTTAGCATCCTCTTGGGTGAGGATCACTTCATGCTCCATGTTATCTAACTTCATAGATGGTTGATTTGCTTGTTCTTCTTCTAACATCAAGATTCGATCTTTAGCCTCTCTTTCCTCTTGGTTCCTCTTGAACACTAGTTGGTAAAATGCTTATTCTTCTTGTTTGATCTTATCCATTGACTCAACTAACTCATCTCCTTACTCACCTCTCATAACTACATATGCACATGCCAAATAATCATTAGTTTGAAATTTATGAGGCTTTCTTGGCCCCTTCCTTATCTTCTTAGGATGTTTGTTCAATACATTCAACTATATCTTCACTTTTCACACTTATAATTTCTTTTTATTCTTTATCATCATGTCCTTGAGGGGTCATCTCACTATTTTTATAATTATATTTGAAAACTTTGGTCTAATATTTTCTAAAGCTTTCTCTAACTCTATTAAGACTACCTTCAACTCAAAAATCTCCCTATTATCAACTTCTTCTTTCTTTACTCCCTTGTGGTAACCTTCTTGATTCAATCCCTTCATATTTATTTCACTCTTTACACTCTCTCTCTAGGTCTCTCTTTGACCTATATCTTCTTCTTGACAAGCCTACCTACTTATCTCCTTTGACTTCACTTGGGTCTTCTAACTCTCTATCTTTAAACTCTCCTTGAGCTTACTCCTTGGATATTTCACTAGCTCTCCTCTCTCTCCAAGACTTTTGGATTAAGGGATTTAGCCATACAACCTTATCTCTCACATATGTTTTTAACTCTCAATTATTTCCTAAAACTTGCATTAATAATCTCACAACAACCTTCAACATTCTTTCATGAACTAATCAAATACATAGAATAAAAACCAAAAACAAATATGTACCTTTATTTACTTGCAACCTTCTTTATATTATTTCTAAATAAATTTTGATATAATAAAAAATTATGCATATGTCTTCTCTAAATTTTTATATTGTAGATGCAAACATAATCATAATCCCTTCACCTCTACCACAACTTAGCTCTGACCTACAACATAACCTTCATGATGTCTCTTAATATCTCTATTCTTTATTCTTTGTTATTTTGTCCTTTCATCACCTTAAGGACACTATTATTATTTACACAACCTACATGAAACTATGTAATTTAAAACTAATTCTTTAACTATTACCACTTCCAACAATCTCAATACCTTACCTCTATAGTAATCCCTTCTCCCTTTCTTATTAGTTGTACTTGGTTCAAAGGTTCATTTACTCCTTCAATGATTCAAGGGTTCACTATTTTGTTTGATTTTTCTTTTAATTTTATTCATACTAATATTAGTATTATTATACCCCTCATTCAACTTTCAAAACCTCTCATTTCATCTTTCATAACCTTCACAACTTCTTCTCTTTCAGCAAATAGTCCTTGTAGCCTTTTTTTAGGAAATTTCTCCTTGTATGGTCATATACTATTTTTAATTATAAATATGATCTAATATCCTAAAAAAATATATCCTATACTATATTTTCATGAATTTTTATGACCTAACTCAACTCTTTAATCACCTTTCCAACCCCTTTCTAGGATCTGTTTAGGCCTATTAGGTCTCCCTTATCCTGTGTTGGACACAATCCTCCAATATCATACATATAAGTACCATATAAATGTGAAACCTTAAAAATATATTAATTAATAATATTCCCTAGATAATCACCAAAAATAGAACATCTGGCTGGTTGGATCTAACAAAACATCGATTTTCATTTCCAAACCCTAGAATAGGGTTTTCATTAACTGTAACTGCCCGAGAATTGATATCTTTTAGTTGTGAGTTTCAAATTGAATTTAAAAAACATGTGTAAATTGAATAATATATATAATTATGTTTAAAATCTTTTTTAACCTTTAAATATCATATATACACCCATGTTTGTCACTTTTAATCATACTCTATCTTTGACTGTGTATGCACGTTCTCAGACAATCTACAATTTAGTATTATTCCTTCACAAAAATTTTAAAGTAAAATAAGAAAAGGTATCAATAATAATTTAATATAACTTGTCACATAATCCCTAAAATTGAATAAGCATCAGACTTGAATTATTTATATATTTTGTTTCCATATTCAATCCACATAGTCATCCTTATGACCATCATATAGGGGTTAGGGTCTAAACACCTTATTTATGAAATACATTTCAAAACAAATTGAATCCACAAAAAAACTTAAATAACATGTAAATACAAATTTAACAATCATAATTTCACTCTAAACAATTTCCCATAAGATCCTTCCTCACATATGATGTTTACTCAGTCCTTTTGGGCATAAAACATAAAACATATAATATGCTAGTTTATTTTCCTAACAAGGAACTATCTATTCACTATCTTAGAAACAAAATAAATTCCAACTATATTTTTTACCATTCACTTACATTTTTCCATGAAATGCATGTGCACTACTATCAAATTCATAGTCTTTCAATCCACATTGTAACTCAATCTTCAAGAACACAGAATAACAAAATGAAATAGGGTCTATAAGTTAGTTATCAAAATCAAGAAAACTACTCATTAATTTGGGGTTTAATATTTATTTCATCCTTGAATAAATCCCCCTATAACTTCCATAATAGTATTTACATGTTTATATATGTCCATAAATTCCTCAATGAATTCTTGTATTCCTTCACATGAATGTTGACAAGAATCAAAACATCTAATACCTAACACATCTATATGAAAGATTAAATATGGTAATTAAAAATGTACCAAGTGAAATTGACCCATTTTTATAACCTATTCAAACACTTAACCCCTAGTTACCTTATTTATTATACTCAAAATTGCACTTAAACAAGTTACTAGAATTCAAATATTTGAATTCTAGATTTGGCGGTAAAATGCCTTATAAGCAACAATTCAAATTATAAAGACCTCTATGACTCCTAAATATTAAAAAAACACATTATATGACCTATAATAAATATAAAAACTCAAAATGGAAACCATTTAAATATCCTTCTGCATTATTAGTCGCTACAAAAAATTTCCTCAAATTCCTTTGATAAACAAATCTTTCATAGATTCAAAAAATATATATCCCTATACTAAAAATTGATTTACGTATCCATCAAGAGTAATAAAAAACCAATGGTTTATTTCTTGTGTTAAATTATTGTATATACTTTTCAATCGGTATACCTTCTCTTCAGTCCAATTTATACTTTCTATCATTCTAGGTCAGAAATAATAATACCCTGGTCATGCTAACAAATTAGATAATAACCCATGTAACTTGCACCATAATATTTCATATATTTTACCATAAATGTGTTCTTGAATAATATCTTAAACTATAAAACCAATCGTCTTTAACTTTTCCTCTATGAAATTATATATTCTCTATTCCATCCATTTTTATATATCCCTCTATCCTGGTAACCATCTTAGCATAGCTTCTTCTAAATAAGTTACATACTCACCACATCATTATTAGTAGAGGTTCCTGATATTTCATTATAACATGCTAAGGATGAGGATAGATATGGGATAAACTCATAGTCATAGACCAAATTACCAATTAATGTGAATGGAAAGAACAAATGAAATATTTAAGGTACATTTTTATCTTATCATATCATGCTAATGAAAAGCAACAATAAGTTCAACTATAGTTAGAGAATTCAAAACAATTCAGAAGGGAAATAACCATCACTATTCATAATGAATCATACACAAGGAACAAATAAAGACACCATAAGGTAACCATAACCAGTAAATCTATATTGATATCTTCTGTATATGGAACCCCTTTTCTTACAAATAATAGCATATATATAGATGTTTACATATCTATGACTTTATAGCTTCTATATGAGCTTGGTACCAAATGGAGTCTTTTTGTATTCCAACCTATTACTACTTATTAATGAAAGGAAAAAATAAACTAACTTACAATAACATGAGTGCATTATGCACAGATGGAAAATAATTACACTTTACAGTTTTATAATCTTTGTCCTTCTACTAACAATGTATATATAAATTAGGCACATATTAGTAACCATCACCAATATAAAAACTAAATAAGACTATGCAGTAAATGTTACATTATATGTATCATGGCACTATACAAAAATAAAGGGGTTATTGATGTAGAACATGGCACCTAAAAATTGAACAAATTTAACAAGTTTAATAAACAATGTCAAGACCATGACGTGCACATAATAAAATTCAATATCATAAAATGATAAAGGTCATATACAAGCAATGATAAATTTCACACACATAAGAACAAGGGTTTCAAAAATTGACAATAAATGTCACACACACAATGCCAAGGGCCACACACAATGGACAATAGATGTCTCATAGAAAAGGAAAAGGATTACATACAATGGAAAAGTAAATGTTGAAACTAATGCTAAGGAACATATATAATAGATGAGTAATTACTAGTCTATTGTTAAGTAGAAACAACATCGATGGAGCATAGAATAAGTAATATAGTTGACACCATCCAAGTATGTTAATGTCATAGTATAGTATATACACATGTCCAAGAAATCTAGAATTGTATATAGTATTAGTAATAGTAATACATGTGCAAGTTAAAATTATAACTCAAAATGGTGAATTTAAATTTCATATAAAGATATAACTTATATCAATGTGACCTATGGAATAATATGCCCCCAACATTAGCATGGCCCTAGGTATAGGAATGTCCAACACCTATGTACCCATATATAATAGTATGTCTTACATCACACTTATATACCATGAAATTCATGTGCATATGAGAAAGGATATACTATATAAAAAATGTGATAAAAATGTATATATGAAAAATTTAACTATCAAACGTGTCATGCTCAAGTCCTAATATTTTTTGGGGGGAATACGTGTATTTTTTCATTTTTTTGTATTTTTGAAATATTTTAATTTTAAAAATTCTTAAAAATAGTCAATAAATGAAAAATATCAATGATTTAAAAATATAATAATGGGATAGATCTAAATAATTTGTAACATATTTTAAGGCATAATGTGTAACAAATGTAATATCATGCTAATGTGGAGAAAGTGAAGGAAAGGAATGTACCCCCACTGTAATGTGAATCACAACATAATAGTTCAAAATATTATGTGGAACTAAAAATAAACATGCATTGAATGGGAAGAAATCAATGTATGATCATGTGATATGTATTTATAAATGTATGTGATCAAGTAATCTCAATGTAAGCCATAACATGTATATGTAATCATTATGTAATACTTAGCATGCAGTTTACCATAATGAATGTGCACTAAGATGAAACTACTAGAAAAGGTATATCATCATAAGATAAATGTCACAGATGTTTGTATTAGGATAAATAATAAAAATGCAAGGGAAAAGTGAGATCAAGGCCAAAATCTATAATACTTATCTATGCAAGAACATATGTACATGTGTGTCAAGATAGAAAATATAGGAAATAATAAATCAAGAAAACATTAAAAATATATGTAAAATGGATTATATACCTACTAACTAATGATCCCCTCAATGGGATTCCCATATTAATATTCAATATCATACATGACATAATCATCTAGTATATTTCCATGTTCATATTACATTTTTGACATGGTCTAATCATATTTTATATCTATAGTAGGATATGCATAAGCAACCACTACATAATGTGGAATTTATATTCATTATATATGTTTTAATATTGGTAAAAGTGGGTTGTAAGAAGGGACCCAACCCTATACAATACTAAATAGGCTAGGTCTACAAACATGATATAACAAGTAGCTTGTCATTAAATAGTAAACCAACAAAAATAGCTAATAAGAAATGAAAAATAGCATAAAATAAGAAATAAGTCCCAGTAACTCAAGACAATGATAAAATAAAAAAAGATATAATTAGCATTAATATCACTTTTTCAAGTGAACTCCTTGTGCTCCTTGAAGATTTTTGATTAGGAAACATCCTCTTACCCTATTTGGCCTTCATTTTCTTTCAAAAATTGGTATCTTAGATTCAACATACCTTCTCTTTGATAACAGATAGAGAGACTCCATGATTTGTAGGGTTTTCATCATGGTAATTTTTTTTTACTCCACTAGGGTGTTGATATTTTCATTGAATTTTCCATTTACTTTTTCCAGATTGTACATTCTTTCTTTTATATTCTAAAATTGCATGCTTATCTCTAAGAGAGCAGACTTAGTGCAATAAATCCCATCATTTTGGCTTAATTTATTGACTTATTATTTGTATCTCTTGTGATCCTTTATGAACTAGTAAAGAATGAATTTTTTAAGTTCCACTTAATCCTTGACATTACTGAGTCTATTCTAGTCTTTAATCTCCTGCATTGCCTCTTTAAATTCCTTGGGGATGATGATATCCTATTTTTCCAGATTGATTTTACCTTTGTCTTCCTATATAGCTTTATCTTGTCTCTTTTCCTCAGTGAATTTATCATAGATTTATATTTTATTATATTTTTCCTTTAGCATATAGAGGCTCTTAACAACCTCTTCCTTGGGATTATTGCTCAGATTTATCTTGTCACCCTCCTTGGGATTATTTCTCAGATGCAGGGTTTTTTGCATGGCTTCTTTTTTGGGAGGACTTTTATTCTTCTTGGGATTAATTTTATTAAGTTTTAAAGGAGGGTTATTTTTTATTCATTATCTATGTTTATTTTTAATATGTTATAGATTATTAGTATCATGACCCTCTATTATGATTACATTAGATGTATTTGATTGAGTTCTAGTTGAATAAATGTTTTCCTCTTTTTATTCTAACTCTGTAGATATTCCATTTATTGAAATAATAATAATCACATAATTGATATCAAATTTAAAATAGGCATGATGCTTACCAAGTGTGGCACCCATTATATTTATCCATGATCTCCCTAGTATTGTATTTTTTTGAATCAAAGTGAGAATAATGTGAAATATAATGAAACATACTTGGAGATCATGATTTATTTGTAGCTTAATAGATCCAATGCATTTATTAGGTTCAGTAATCTTATCAAAATATTCAATGTCACACCCAAAATATTGGATAAGTTTCATGTTGTATACTTTGATTTCATAAGAGTTTGCAATCTCAACATATGTGCATTTTATGCTATCTATGTAAGGGATAATAATGAGAGGATCTAGATATGAGGAATGATTTGTAATTAACTCCATGTAAAAAACACTTTTTACATTATATTTCTTAGTTACCAATTTATTTTTAACTCCATTCTTATTAAAATCTTATTTCTTACTTGGCTCTTTCATCAGTATTTATTTTTTGTGTTTCACTTCTTTTTTCAAATTGTCATTGAGTAAATTATTTTTTAATAATATTTCATGATTCAAATTTTATTTTTATAACCTTTCTTTTCATAATATTAAATTTTCCAATTATTCATTTTGTAAATTTTCCTTTTATAATTTCACTTTATGTTAGTGTTCTTTTAATAATTACTCCTTTTGGAATTTTTCTTTTTTGTAATTTTTCCTTGTCCAATTGTTAATTAGAATATGTAACCACAATTTGAGTAGGTTTCTAAATTAAGGAGGGTTTTATTGAATATAGTGGTGCTTTAATGGATTTATATAATGTAGGATCATTAGTATTAATATTATTTTATATTTTTCTTTCCAAACCCTGACAATTTTATATATATATATATATATATATATATATATATATGTATATATATATATATATATATGTATATATATATATATGTATATATATATATATATATGTATATATACATATATATGTATATATACATATATATATATATATATACATATATATATATATATACATATATATATATATACATATATATATATATACACACATATATATATATATATATATATATATATACATATATATATACATATATATATATATATATATATATATATATATATATATATATATATATATAGTGTACATGCATTCTATGATAAGAATAATAGTAGTTGGGTTACTTAAGAAGGTGAATAGGAATTAAGGTAGAATTATTTGGAATCATTTACCTTAGATATTCAATTGGTTTCTTTTTAACTTTATTCAAAATTATTGAACTAATAGTTATAGATGTATTCTATTTTAGAAACCAAACTTGTGATGAAATCTTTTGAGGAACACAATTCTTGAATGAAGAGGCAAAAATATAATTGACACTAGTATGCTTAGGATTCCTTAAATGTGTAAGATTATTTAAATTAATGTTAATTTGATACTTAAATATTATTTTTTATTTTTTTACTCCTTTATGGACTTTCTCATGGTAACTATCTGATCTGCAGTGGCATCACAAACACAAACCCTTGGCACTTCCAATTGAATAGGAATATAAACATTGTTGAGAGGGTGTGTGGGAGGTGGAGGGGGATGAGGAAGAAATTTTTTATGATCTCCAATTTTTATTAAAGTATGGGTTAACCTACCTCTTGGGATAGTGACAATCTATAGCTCCATATTATTGATATGGGGCCTATGAGGAGACTTCATCGATAATCTAATTAAATAGATTTAAGATGGTTATGAATGGGAGAAAATTTATGAGTGAAATAATATATGAAATAAAAATGTGTTAAATTACAAGGAAATCAAATAAAAATATAACAACCAGTGTACTATTATAATATCAAAGTTGTATTATGCCTATTTATGTACAATATCTAAGATATCAATTGTTTAGTGTATAGGTAATTTCTAATTCATTCTTGTATATGTTTATGTAGCCAAATGAAAAGGATAAAAATTTTAATTAATTTATAATTGAGGAAGATGCAACATCAATTTAACGATTACAAGAGTTAATAACACCTTCTTCATATCTGATGAATGTTGTGATGTCACTAACTATTGATTAATGAGTTGAGTGTTATATTATTGACACTACATGAGATATGATATATTGCAGTAGTGGAATTCAATTTTAAAAATTAAAAAGTAGGAAAAAAACATTATGCTAATGTTTTTGATTTTAGTGCAAGGTTATATATGCAACAATGTCGATATGTGGTAAGAGATATAAACCCAAATTCTCTAATATTAGTCATCCTTACTTAAAGAGAAATTATCCCCATTCCATAAAGTTTTGGTAGCATATGTGGATTTTTTAAACCTCTAATTATATTAAAAAAAAATCCATAGTAATTAATTTAACCTAATTTAATGATCTGGGAGAGAGGGATATCTTATTGACTTGCCCATTTGAACATAAGGTTATACCATGGCCAAAATGTCTCATATTTGAGGTAGTTTTACAATAAATTTTCACTCCAATATCATTTTTAAGTGTTAATTAAAAAATTGAGAATATATTAAAGATACATAAAATTTTAATTTTATATGTTTTGGGTGTTTCTACACATATTTTTAATGATTTTCAAAAGAATAAAAGCAATCCTTTGACACACAAAAAGAATCTTTTGTAATTTTTTGAATTATTTTTCACTCTAACCTCTATTTCGAGTGAAACTTATATTGTTGGAAATATATTTAATATAATTAAAATTTTAATATAATACACTTTTGATTATTCCCTTTGGATGTCTTTAGATTTTCAAAAGAAGAAAAAAGAATCTTTTGACATATGATAAAAGATTATTTTTTATTCTTTTGAAAATATGAAAACATCCACATGGAATCATAAAAAGTGTATTAAATAAAAGTTATATGTATCTTCAACATATAACCAATAAATAAATTAGAAAATGTATGAGTGGGTTGTCACTTCCCTTCTTATGCTTGATGTTCAAATAGAAACACTAAAGATAATAAGACCATTTCTTATGTATCTCTTGTTACAACTTGTTTTAAGTCTATAAAAATTAAAGGGTATTTTGATCTGTGTGGATCATAGTCTCCTTGCCCAAGGTGTAATTTTTCTAATACTTACATGCTTTAATAATTCCATATTTTTTAGATCATAGGTTGGTATTTTATTACTAGTGCTATGAAGGTTTCACTCGGGTATGCAATCAAGAGACCATATTGAGTAAATATTGCTCCAAGTTAAAATTCAAAGGCATCTATCTCAAATTCAAATGTTTGATGAAGACATAGTGATGCAAGTATTGGTCTATAGAAAATTTTACATTTTAATTATTTGAATGCTTTCTATTGAGAAAATATCAAGATGAAATTTTATTTATCACCAACTTTGTTAACCTAGTTCAGAGGCTAACATACGTGAGAAAAACCAATTATAAATATCTCGTATAAATTTATTAATCCCAAGAAGCTATGAATATCTTTGAGATTATTTAGTTGTGTCCATTTTTAGATGACTTAAATATTATTTAGGTCCATATTCACTCCTTGTGATTTTATTATGTATCCCAAATATTTTATCTCCCATATTTAAAATGAACATTTCACCATGTTTTCATATAGATTTAATTTCCTCAAAGTGTAAAGAACTTGTTCTATATGGCACAAATGTTCATCCCATGTTTTGATAGAGATTAATGTGTCATCAAGGTATATTATACCAATTAAAGTAGTGAACAACATAAGAATATAATGGTATTTGGTGCATTGGTCAAATATTAGGGCATGACTAACCATTCAAACAAATTTTAATTGGCCTTTAGGTTTATTTCCATACATATATAGGTTTAACAAGAATATATAGATACCTAAACTTAAGAATATTTTTGGTGATGTTTTTTTCACTATAGAGTTGGTCCAACAAGTCATAAATCCATGCAAGTGGATAGTGTCTCTTCACTTTGATATTTTTATATCTCTATAATTGATAAATAGCCTCCATGTGCCATCTTTATTTGGTGAAAGTATAAGTATACTACCATAAGATATGGGCCTGATATGTCATTTATCCTTGATTTCATGGATATATCACTTAATTTATTCATTCTCTATAACTAATATTTAGTATAAAGAAGCATTAGGTAGAGTTATTCTCAGGATTAAATCTATATTATGCTTCACTGCACAGTGTGTGGGTTCATCCTTTTATGACTGAAATATATCCTTGTATTATTTAAACTAGATCAACTCTAGGTTTTTTAATATAATTGAATGAAAGATAAAATGAATTGGCAGCATAAAGACATTATTATGTTCATATTTTACCATTAAAATCACAAATTTATTACTAGACATGACTAGCTTCTTACATTGCTTGGTGATGATGAGTAATAGATTAAGGATTACTTCCAAATGCAATATTTATTATCACTAAAATCTATGTAAAAATATTAGGATTTATCTCATTGAATACATGTAGATGGTAAATATATGGTTGAAAAATTAAAACATCACATACCTCTAATTGAGTGTCTTTGCAAAGGATTATATCTTAAAAACAATTATTGTACATTAATTTCCACTACTGAGTGATGTGTTTCTCATATCTTACAGTGAACCATATAACAGAGTATGTTTATGTTAGAGGAAAAATAACTAAGAGGATTGGGTGAATAAGTGAGCCCAAATAATTAAACTCTGATTTCAATCCTCTCAAACTCTTAATCAATTACCATAAGCATTTATAAAGCATACACATCATTTCATATCAATGAACAAAAGAGACAATGCAAGATCAAGCACATAATACATGACATATGTGGTAAATGATCTCAAGGGAGAAAACCCATTGGAACCTATAATTGGAATACTATCCTATAATAAAAATAACCAATTTAGACTAGTTGCAACTGATCAAGGAACTACCATCCCTTATTTAGTGAGACTACAATCCCACAAGGTGCTACAACACCTATCTAGTTGAGCTGCCACAAAAATTAGACCTTTAACAAGTTTCACCTTGAAAAGAGGTTGAAAATCCATATATTTTGAGCTACCAAAATAATACCCATAAACACAACATCTCTTAGAACATTTATTGTCTACCAATCTAATGGAAATACAAAGTATATTAGCTCTCTCTTCAATTTTACACACTCAATGCATCCAAATCCACCTTTTGGATCACCCTAGACCTATTCACTCATCCTCAACCTAAAATATCACTATTCTAATATCAAAAACATTAATCATAGGTCATACACATAGTCCTCAATTTGATATTCTCATCAACTCATCTACTGGGCACTCTACCTCTCTTTTACTCCATAACTCTCACATTTACACTCCTCTTCCAAGTTTCACACATGTCTAAAAACCATCACCTTTAGTTTCACCATTTATATAGATATCATGATTATTAATATCACAATCTTTCTTTTTCAACCACAATACATTCCTTCACCCTGAAGGCCTCTAACATGGGCGATGTGGGTATATCAAGCCATGAGACACCAGCTATGAGTTTTGTCATATTGTAAGTAAAAGTAGGCCAATTTTGGTTATCAATCTATGTGTGATACCTTATTAGGTCCATGGGTGCCTTATAAATATATTATAGGTCTTAAATATGTATCATATGGTATCTAGTTATTTTCCCTCTAAAATGAGAAATTTGAAAATTCAAATATTTGCTTTGAGTTTTGAGGGGTCACTTACAAGTTTGAAGTATTTATATGAGTCCATTAGGGTAAATTAGTATAATTAATTTATGTAAATGATGATAATGAGTCATATTTGAGAACCACACAAAATGGAAGTCATGTTTTGTTATTGTCAACCACTAGTCTTATGTTGGATTGGCAATTTGATAGTTATGCTTTGTAACTACTTTTGTAAACCTACATTGAAATGAGAAAGAGAGTAATTTTATTGAGGTATATTTCATATAATATGTTGAAATTTATAGTAATAAATATAAAATAAAATGGAAAAAGACCTGAGAGTGCCAATCTTGCATGGAACTCTTCAAGAGAGTTGATACAATCCCAAGAAGGACAAAGTTGTATTGCTTATGTTGATTCAAAGAATAAAGAAGGAAAGAAAAACTATGTGTTGATATTAATAAATTTTATTTAGTTATTTTAAGTTATTTACATTATCATCTTAGGCCTTGGAGGCCATAAACGGGTTTGTAAATTCGTGGTGTTATAGGTTAAACCAAAATCATAAGCTACAGTTTAGTGAATGAAGTATTGTTTGTTTTCTCCAAATTTGGTGAAGAAAATATGGTGATGGTATTTATCTTAGTCTATTAAGATGGGATTAACATTTTTAAGGTCTAGGAGAATGGGATAAGTGAAATAATACAACCTATCAATCGTTAGATCATTGGAACCCTATACTCTCTCTCACAGTCATAAAATTGAATAAAATGTTTGCTTCTATAGACACAGACCAGTAGTGTGTTGTGAAAAGGATTGAAAAGTGTGAGTTTTTATATAGTGATATGAATCCATGAAGTAACATGATCAAGTGTGAAGGATACAAAAAGAGTAAGGATTCCATTAAGATAGGGAACACCCTATTTAGGTATATTGACATTATATTGTATGATCTTAACCTCTTTTCTTAATCTTGTTATAGTCATTATAAATATATTTGGTCTTATAAGTAGTCTCAATAGTGAAAATATTTATTTAACCTCTTAAAAAAGTATAATACTCTCAAGTTGATAAACTCTCTTTATTGATATTCAGACCTGTGTGTTACCCTAATAAATATACATTATGTGTGTTTAAAGCAATTATTTTGGAAGATACATGCATGATGAGAAGAGTGTTGAGTGATATATAGTTATAAACATTTTAAAGTCTTGTATTGGAAGTTTTCATAACATTTAATTATCTAGTAGTTTATTTGTTGGAAACCCTTGTTTATAGTAAAAGAACCATGTTAGGAGTTATGTGCTCGAAGGGAAGTGTAAATGGAATTGATGTGACTTACATTGGAAATAAGGTATGAATTTTTTTAATATCCCATGTGATGCCTTAGTATGCATTAGAGTAAGGTTTGAATGTCAAAACCTTGTATGTGTAGTCTACCCTATTTGTAGTTGGTTGATGAGTTAGAAACACTTTAAAGAGTTAAAGAAGCAAGTGAATGTTATGATACTTGTATATCAATATTACTTTGATATTTAATAATTATTGATGTATTCCTTTGTTAATTTTTTTAAATATTATAAGTAATACAGTCTGAGTTACCCTATCATAGTCATGGAGAAAACATAGATTGCCTACATATTGCACAAGATAAGCTCATATAAGGTTGAATTAATATAAATATTTATGAAGGTTCCTTGGATGTTAAAATACTATATTATGGTCAATATTCCTTTATAAATGACTCAAAATGCAATAAATTGGATTTTTTAGCCTCTCAGACCTGTGTGCAGGCTACTAAACCCTAGACTAGGGTTTAGTAGAGATTGAGAGTTTTCACCACTGAAAATTCATGAAAATTTTTAATATGAATAATTTCATCATTATTTAACATATTTATAGGGTTTTAGTATTTTATAGACCCCAATACTATGGTTTCAAGGAGTTGTGTTGTAATAGGACCTAAATAGGCCTAATGAGGGGTAAATAGAAGGCAAATAAGGTCAGTAAGTGATGAAAGCTAAAGATATAAGTATTAAAACTTTATAATTAGTTGAAAAAATATAGATGGTTATTTAAATTGGTTTTATATATTTAATGAATTTGACTATTTGGTCAAACCAAATGGAAAGGCTTAAAAAGGCTACTAGCCTAGTATGACCATAAATAGGAAAATGAGTCCAAGATAAAAGAGAACATTGAAGCTCCAAGAGAGAATAATAAGATAAGAGAATCCAAAATATATTCAAGTGATTTAATAAGATATCCCAGAGATAGGAATAAATAAAAAGAAAGTCCTAAATGAGGTCTAAGAGGTAAGCTTGATGGACTTCTTAAGAGAAAGGTCTACATAAGCCAATAAAACAAGAAGAATGGAGAAGATGGATATAGAAAAAGAAGTAAAGTAGATAATAAAAGATTTTGGATAGATATTTTACAGGATTTATCTCATGGTGAATCTCATGAGAGAATAATAAAGCTGATGGAGTGACTGGAATATGAAGAAGATATTAAAGTGGACATTAGAGTCACTTATGAGAAGAAGAAGGCACAAGAAAGGTGTCTTGGAGAATGAAAATAAGAAAGACAGAGCAGCCCAAAGAGTCATGAGAATAAATATGTTTGCAAGTAATCAAAAAGAAAGTGAAGTAGAGAAGAGAGTTCTCATTGAAGAGAACAAGAAAGAGAGAGAAGTGCTAAGAAGATCACAAAAGAATGAAGAAAAGAAGAGAAGGTGGACAATGCATATGCTAAAGGCATTCAAAGAGACTATATTGTCTCTAATTTTGTATGCTAACATTGATTTTTATTTTTTTTGTATGTATGAAGAGTAAAGTGATGAAGTACAAGAATGAGGCCTCAAAATGGATGAATAAGGGGTCAAGAATGATACCCATCAAGTGGTAAGAGAATTATAAAGGAAAAGAACCTCTTGAAGAAAACAAAGAGGAGGAGATTGAAAACATTTCACATGATGAAAATGAAGAGAATGAGGAATATTATGATGCAATGCCATGCATAGAAAATTACAAAAGGAGATGGTGCATGAACAAGACAAGAAGGTCACCTAAGAAGACTTGAATGTCATCCATGAAGATAAGAATGAAGAAATAAGCTTACAGCAATTGTCAATGGAGCTAAATGAGTGTTTGAATGTTGAATTTGATTACACATATGAATAAGGCAAGTCTTATATGCAATTTGATAGAAAACATGACAAAGTACAACCCTCAAAAGGTGAACATGGGCATGGATATGTATGGTATAAATGGCTTAAACAAATAGGTGAGGAAAAGAAAGAGGAGAACATCAAGAAAGAGGTCAATAAAAGAAAAATCATTAGTAGAATTCAAGCACAAATGTGGAAACAAAAGTAAAATGATAAGGAACATAAATTTGACATGATAGATGACCAAGGCATGAGGCATGAGAGTGATTCAAAGAGAGTCAAGTGGCAGCCCAAGAAGATACAAGGCAGCAAGCGGGTTGTAAAAATCAAGGTAAGATAACAAGGAGATCATATTTCAAGAGTAATCCAAGCAACATGAAGATAGATAGAGATTTAAATCCTAAAAAATAAGCCAAATAGGTGGTGCATGCAAACCAATTAAATGAGATGGCAATACAACCATGTGAACAAGCTAATGAATGCATAAGATAAGGTAAGTGTTGGAAAGATGAGGGATAAAAACCTCAACGAGTGATTGATTAGCATTATGTAAAAAAAGAGGATGTTGATATGACTCTAAAAAATGAGGGAGTCTAAATAAAAGGCAAATAAGAAGAAAAGATTGATGCATTCAAGTTTAAAGAGGAGTTGAGAATGTTGGAGGACATGTTTATTACATAAAATGAGCTGAAAATAGGTGAATTAAATAAGGTAAAATTCAAGTAATAACTCAAGAGAGGATCAGCAAGGAAAAACACAAAGATTTGTGCACAGAAAGATGCAAGAAAGAAAACAAATAATGCATGAAGAAGTAAATAAGTTGAGTTATACAATCGGTCAAGGTAATGTTGAATTTACATTTAATAAAACTTCATATAGAAAGCCAGATATTTGTCAAATAAAAATGTACTATGATGAGGATGAGATGAATGAGAAGTTGCTCTTGCTTAGTGAGCAAGATGAGAGGATAGAGCATAAAAATGAGAAGAAGTTGGAATAATAGGTATAAAAATAAAGTATATGTGAATTTTATATATATATATATATATATATATATATATATATATATATATATATATATATATATATATATATATATATATATATATATATATATTGGCATGCATGAGAGGCCAAAATATCCTCATAAATAATGATATAACATGAACAATGAACAAGCACTACTGGACAAGCAAGAAATAAGTGAAAACAAAGAGGAAACAAGCTATGAAGCAATCATGAGGAAGACAAATGCACAAAATTTTATTGAAGTTTAGCATGATATAGGTCAATATGAATTGTAAAAGGTGGAAATTACATCATGTAAGTAGATAAATAAGTTGTATTACTTCATGGAGATGGAAGATGCATGGAAAAGAAAGCTAGAAAAAGCCAAGAGGAAGAAAAGCAAGTGTTTAAAAAGGAAAAAGGAACTAGACAAGATAAATAGTAGAAAATAAATAATAAACTACCCTCAAAAGATTACTTGTAAGGCATGAATTAAATTTGGAGGCTCAACTTTTTCTCCCTCCTAGGGAGTATGATGTAGGAGCATCAAGCCATGAAACACTAGTTTTGAGTTTTGTCAATTTGAAAGTCAAAGTAGGTAAAATTTGGTTATAAATATGTGTGTGAGACCTTATTAGGTCCATGTTTTCCTTATAAATATATTATATGTCTTAAATATGTGTTACATGGTCTCTATTTATTTTCCCTCTAAAATAGGAAATTTGAAAATTTAAATATTTGGATTGAGTCTTGAGGGGTCACTAGTAAGTTTGAAGTGTTTAGATGAGTATATTAGGGTCAATGAGTTTTAATTAATCTATGTAAGTGGTGATAATTATTCAAATTTTAAAACCACACAAAATAGAAGTCATGTTTTATAATTTTCACCCACTAGTCTTACATTGGATTGACAATTTGATAGTTATGTTTTGTAACTACTTTCGTAAACCTACATTGAAATGAGAAAGAGAATCATTGTATTGAGGGATATGGAATATAATAGGTTTTCATATATATTAATAACTCTATAATAAAATGGATAAATACCCAAGAATGTCAATCTTGCATGAAACTCTTCAAGATAGTTGATACAGTCCCAAGAAAGACAAATTTATATTGTTTTTATTAGTTCAAGGAATAAAGAAGGAAATAAATACTATGTATTGATATTATTTAATTTTATTGAGGTATTATAAGTTATTTAAATTATCATTTTAGGCCCTGGAGGCCATAAATAGGCTTGTAAATGCATGGTGTTGCAAGTTAAACTAGAATCATAAGCTACCATTTAGTGAATGAAGTATTATGTGCTTTCTCAAAATCTGGTGAAGAAAATATGGTGATGGATTTTATCTTAGTATATTTATATGGGAATAAAAAATTTAATTTCTAGTAGAATGGTAGAAGTGAAAGAACACAACCTATCAATCATTGGATCATTGGAACCATGTATTCTCTCACAGTCATGAAAGCAAACAAAATATTTACTTCTATAGACACAAACTAGTATTGTGTTGTGTGAAGGATTTAAAAGTTTGAATATGAGTTTTAAAATATTTATATGTATCCATGAATTAGTGTGATCAAGTGTGAAGCACACAAAAAGAGCAAGGATTCCATTGAGATAGGGAACACCCTATTTAGGTATATTGACACAATATTGTATGATTTAAACCTATTTATTTAATCTTAATATAGTAATTATAAATATATTTGGTCTTGGAAGTAGTAAAAATACTTAAAAGAGTTCTTTAACCTCTTAAAAAATTATAATACTCTCAAGCTGATAAACTCTCTTTGTTGATATTCAGACCTCTGTGTTACCCTGTGTCTGTAAGCAATTTACATTATGTGTGTTGTAAGCAATGATATTAGAAGGTACATGAATTATGGGAAGATTTTTGAGTGATAAATAGTCGGTAACATGTTAAATTATTGTCTTGGAAGGTTTTAAAATATTCAATTATCTAAGAGTCAAACCTTATTCGTTGGAAACCCTGATTCATAGTAAAGGAACCCTGTTAGGAGTTATGTTCTCAAAGGGAAGTGTAAATAGTCACTAATAGATGGATGGAAATTGAATTGATGTGCCTTAAATTATAAATAAGGTATGAATTTTTTTTAATATCCTAGTTAAGGCCTTAGTATGCATTGGAGTAAGGTTTGAAAGTGAAAACCATGTATTTATAGTCTACCCTGTTTGTAGTTGGTTGATGAGTTAGAAAAACTTTGAAGAGTTAAAGGAGAAAGTGAATGTGATGATAATTGTATGTCAATATTATTATGAGATTTAATAATGACTGATGGAGTCCTTTGGTAATTTTTTTAAGTCTTAAGAGTAATATAGTCTGAGTTACCCTATCATAGTCATGGAGAAAACATGGATTGCCTACATATTGCACAAGATAAGCTCATATAAGGTTTAAGTAATAGTATAAATCATTTAGTAAGGTCCCTTTGAGGTGTTTATACTATATTATGGTCAATAGGTCTTTCAAAATGACTCAAAATGCAAGAAATGGGATTTTCTAGCCTCTCAGACCTGTGTGTAGGCTACTAAACCCTAGACTAGGGTTTAGCAGAGATTGAGAGTTTCTATTTACAATAAAAAATACATAATGTCCATAAATAAATCTTGGGTAAAATGGGATAGATCACATCTACACTTATGATTGGGGAGCATACAACTATTAAGAGGGAGTATGACCAATGTGAGGATCTACTAGATCTGATTAGGGGATTACTTGTCACAACACACCATGTGAGGTAGGGTTCCAAAGCCTATAGTCTAACACAATCACACAATAACCCTAAAACAGTACTATGATTTAATATTTCACTATAATAATAATAATAATAATAATAATAATAATAATAATAATAATAATAATAATGATAATAAAATTAAATATAATATATTTCACACCAAATCTTTTGGTACAAAGTGGGGGTTAAAAACAAACAAATAAACTAAACTAAACATGTATAAAAGACATATACTCATGTCAATGTATATAGAATCCTAATATATGGAAGATACGAATACATATAATCTATCTATGTACTCTTACAAAGGAATAATAAATATAGGAATACTTACCTTTAAATGTGAACATATCGAGGCTCAATCTCCCCCTTGGTCAAGGTGCTTCGTAAGAGATTATCGTGGTATGTAAGGAAAACTAAGATAAATCAGCTCTAGGCTACACAACCTACCCAATAATCCAAAATTCTTATCCACAAGATGATATTAGAGATCCAAATAAAGTATTGAACCCTAAATCTTTATTCCCCAAGTAAAATGGTCAATAGGCATATGTTTATTCACACTTCTTCACTTAATTATTTTCTCTTATCAAATGGTGGTAAATGAACTTGTATATATAGTGGTAACTTGCCCTAAATTATTTTGGGAACATTGGTTGTGTTAGTTTTACCCAATTGACCTATCACATTTTTTGGCTAACTCTCTAGGTCTGTGTTAGTTTGGCCAAGAGGCCAACAAACCAAAAGAGAGAAAAAGTCTCGAAACTGTACTAGGTCAACCTTGCCCACCTATCACAACTGATAAGTCAAAAGGGTGATAAGGTAATAAATGAAGGATAAAACATATAAAATGATGGGAATAGATAGGACTAAGAATAATAATATTGGGTTCAATGGTTTTAGGAGGCTAGACTGTGGATGGCAAGTGGCAAAAAGAATGACAATCTTATGAAGCACTAATGGTATGCCCACCCATTAAGGTATGCAATCAAAGAGACTGAGACTTGATAGGTTCCTATAAGATACAAAGTGTTATCAGTCAATAAAATTTAAAAATATTATGTGTATATATGCCCCAATTGAAGCTCATCATGTGTCACATAAGTGCAACATAGGATGGTGCTTCAAAGATAGAACATGATAACACATAACATTGATGCTAAGTATGGTGCAATAAGTAGTAAATAAGATAAATGAAATAAATGTATTGATAAACACATAAATTTAACTTACCTTAGTGCCATATATAAATAATCAGACTGTAATAAAATGTGAAGGTGTTTAATGTAGAGTACACTACATGAACCTATAGAAGTTAGTGCAAAAAATAGCTAAAAATTAAAAAAATTAGAAGATAGACATATCATAGTGGAAAATAATCTCTATGCTATCACGATTCTAATGCATTTTATAGTTTTTAAAATGGATGAGTAGAAACAAAGATAGGGGCAAAACAAGGAATCTACCTAAAAATAAATGAAAGAATTGAATAGCTAAAAAATAGTTTTAAATATGGAAAAAGAGAATTCATTTGGAATTTTGAATTATGAAGAAGATAAAAGAGATCTCTAAGACCAAACAAGGCTAGGATTTTGAGGGGAATGACATGCTAGATGAGGAGGATACCCAGAGGTGGTAGTAGGTGCACTACAAGTATGTAACTACATATCTCAAATGAATTTTCAAAATTTGTATTGAATTAAGTGAATTTTTGATCAAATTTGTTTTTAATCATTTATATATGTGAAAATTGAACAAACTTATATGCTAAGGGTAGGAAATAGGAATACAAGAAATGAGTTATAAGGATTTATGAAGAAAATGAGAAAAATACACATTTTGGGGAAAATGTACTGGGTCAACACACAAAACATACTAGGTCAACCAGGTCAACCTAGTAGGTTGAAATAGGGTAAAATATATATGGTTAACCCAGTAGGTAGGGGTTGACCTAGTATAATCTGTAGGCTAAAAAGATAAAATAGAATGAAAAACTAGTTCGTAAGGGCCAAAATGAAAACTCAAAACCAAGAAGGGGAAAATAAGACGGTTGACTTAGAATTGTGAAGTCAACTATGATAAAAATAGGGAAATTTTTGTCAAATTAGGCTAACTAGGGAATCAAAATAAGCACAAAAAAGGATGCAAAAAGATGAAAGATGGCTAGAAAGACCCAAAATGACTAAAGAAGAGGAAGAGGGACCAAACAAGGTAGAAATAAGATAAAATGAATAAGGTAATAGTAATTAGGCTTGTTTTTAATTAAAATTGTAAAAATAATGTGTCAAGAATGTATTTTTATTATACATGACATGGAAGAACTAATACATCATTTGTTGTTTCTTAGTTGTAGAGATAGCTAAGATTTTGGAGGTTGGTGGACGTGTCTTGGTTATCAAATTTATTAGAGAGATTGACAGATGGAGATCGAGATAGACTAGTATCCATAAGTCTAGGAGGTATAGATGAGATGTGTAGGATCCCCCTTAGTGTTGAGCTATTAGTCATGTTTTTAGGATGCTAGGAATGGTTGACTAACACCTTTAGATGGGAGGTGGATGGGGATATGATAGAGGTGGGTATCACAATAGAGGATGTCCATGCCATCTTTAGGCTACCCATAACAAGAATATTGATGACCACAAGGATATTGAATAGCTTAGAGGAGAGAAGATCCTTAGCCATGTGGGCTATAGGCTTAGAGATGATATTAAGAGGATGGAGAATTAGTATGGATAACATGTATATATCATAGATTTCAGACCTATGGAAGGTGGTGATAGATCTTATGACATAGTGGGTGCTCTATCATAAGTTAGATGATAAGGTACCACTATTCATGGTAGCCTTAAGTAGGATGATGCTAGAGGAGGAAATATTATATGATATAGGATCTATCATCTAGGTATAACTCATATATGATTTATTCAATATGTTGGTCAAAAGGCAAAATACTATGGGACCAATCATACTACTAACAACATGGATATATGAGAGATTACCCATGTATCAACTAGTTGGGTTGCCCCATATGGTTGATGATAAGTTACCTTGAGTACAAAGATGGTGGGAGGATCAAGTAGCATGGGTCATGTCCCACATACTAGTGTTACATTTGGTGAGACATTTGGACATTATGTGTCAATTTATGGGCACATAATAGCTACATGGGTGAGTTAGCACATAGTTACACCAATATTAGAGAGGAGAGAGGTGATTGGTCACTGTATATGGTGGAAAGAGCCACATCTAGTGGTATAGGTGCTAGGATAGATGGGCCTACCTCATCTAGCAACATTGATACTAATGCTTGATTAGTGGGCTTAACATGTGAGGGAGTCATGAGGGAAGATGGGACTCAAACCATCAATAGTGAGGATGGCATTGAGGCTATGTCAAGAGTGACTATGGACTGGTCTAGCATGATGAGTGGTAGAGGAAGAGGTAAAGGAGGAAATGATACTAGATGTACCACTACTAGCCCCACAATGAGATGAGCAGTGGCCACTGAGGACATGATGATGATGGAGATAGAGTGGAGACTATAAACATCTTAAATGATCTGATAGATGCACTAGAGGAGATTTTAGAGAGACCACTCAGATGGAAACTAAGATGGACATGAGCCATGATAGCTAGGCTCAAACTGAGGAGGTGATCGATCGAAGAGGTACTAGGAGACTACATAGATGGGGAAACTATGCTAGGAAATCATGCAAAAGATGATATCAAAGGATCTAAGACACAAATAGATATGAAGATGATTGAATTATTTCTTAAGTTTTTATTTGGTAGTAGAGAGATATAGATAGATATTATGAGATATGAGAGTGATCTAATATCCATTTGGTGTGAATTTGTTGGCATACCGAAGGATGAGGAGGAGAGATGGGGGTCCTTGGTAAGGGGATCACTCTATGACATCCTAGATGAGACTCTAAATCCATATGACCCCATGACACTAAAGTATCTAAGTGCACCATCTATCCTAGCTCAAGTGAGTTAGTTCAGATTAGCTAGTGAGGTAATAAGGTAAATACAAGTGCAGAGGGAGAGGATGCAACCACCAATAGAGATAGGTGTAGGTGAGAGATAGGCCTGGTAGGCCTTGGTAGATGAGAGAGTTTTGCATCTAGAAATAGTGGCATAGATGATGTAGGCATATATAATGATGCAGACTCGGCTAACTCAAGAACACTTGGTAACCTAGGCTAAGTTCATATAGGCACATGGGTAGATATCATGTCTATAAGGATAGGTAGAGGGATTGATATCTTGAACTACCTCATTATATTGTACCATTCAGAGTTAGACTGAGGCCTCAACAAGTAGCATGCCTAGGCCATGAGATAGACATGATGGAGCTTAGCCTTAGTGTTGAGGCTTTGAATATGGTTGTATTTTATCAAACTCATGGTATATATATATGATGTATCATTTTTGGCTTATTGGTGTTGGTTGTGTATGTTATCTTTATGATGGTTGTATTTTTTCATTATGGTTGAATTTGTGGATGCTTTGGATATATTTCATTCTAGCACATGTATTTTAGCTTTGTTGTATATATTATAATAAATATATGTGGTGTGGTTTCTTTTATAGCATTTATGGAGTACACATGCATGGTTAAAAATAAATAGGCAAAAATAGACTTGTAAAAATATAATCAATCAAAGAAATGCACTACACACTGGTTCAAGTTGGGAAATGTGTAATAACAAAAAATGACTAAGTATTAAAATCCAAAAAAAATCTAAATAAGATGGTAAAATGGGATTTGTTTTTAAACCAAGGTAAAATATTTTTTGTATCAAATAAAAACAAGTAAAATCATATTAAAGATCACATTGGGAAGTATGCCAAACAATGTAATAAAATGGAAGGTATGAGAAAGGGCACAAATGGTAATAAAAACAAACCAAAATTAGGTTAATCAATTATAATATTTCATGATGGGAAGTACAAAAGAAAAATAAAATTTTCAAAAACTTGGTCTTGAATTTATCATACTAATTCAAGCTGGGAAGTATCATAAATTCAAGAAATGGTTGTAATCTTACATGCACTCAAAAAATAATAAGATAAAAGGCAAAAGAAAAATGAAGTAAGCATAAAACATACTAAATATCAAGATGGGAAGTAAGTCAATGATGTGTAACAGGGAATATTATAGTGGCGATTATTTGTATTATGGCAAATTTTAAAATTTCTCACTGTGATTTTTGGCGATTCCAATGCTGTTCAACGGTTTCCCGGTTGCCAATGTTTCTAAGTTTCCATATGTCCTCGGTTTACTGGTCGCCAAGGCAAATGTTTAGTTGCAGTTTCTGCCTGGCAAGTTTTGCCTTTCACCCAGCCGACCAAGGAGCGCCTAATGATGAACATTCACCGGGTTTTAAGTTTTTATTACATGCAGTATCAGACAAATCACCATCCTAGTTTCATTTAACCGTGGAGGAGTCGACTCCTTTCACGTTATGGGAAGAGGAGTCGGCTCATTTCACCAACAGTCACAATTTCATTTGTAATATGTATAAAACCTAATACACAAAAATGCAAAGAGACATTCAATAAGCACCGCTCTGCTAGGCATAAGTACATTCAATAAATTACAAGTAGAAGTTTAACTTTAAATGGATTATCAGCCCATCAAATTTCTGGCAACGCACTGCTCAGGACACATCGCTCATTACCACCACAAAATAAATCAACAGTATAGAAATAAAACAAACATTCAAGTATAAGAAACTATCTAGTTTCTTATACTTTAAGCTATATTTTATTTATATACTTTCAGGATGTTTGAGAGGGGTTTCGGACCGCTAGGAGCTATAATGCAAATTCTAGGTTTTGGAGGATCTTATCATATTTTAGAGTTAGTCAGATTCCAGGGTTTCAAACTTAGCCATATTTCAAGGTTTCAATATTTCAAGGAGACATCATAAGAGGTATGAACGCTGCATGAAGGGATGTATGCGTGATAGAATAGTATGAAAATATCTCTCGCAAAGTGATAGAATAGTATAATTTTTTTGTGGTTTTAAGATAACACAATTCGCCCAGATTTTACACATTGTTTGAGAGACTATGAATGATTCACCAATGGAGATTATTATTTTTTCTTTGTAAACTATTTTTTTTGCCACAAAAAATAAATTTTTTGTCAGGGGTTTTACACCTTTCGCCAATTTTTTACACCTTCTCTTAAGGAGGGGTTTCTTAAAGTATACCCTGATGTGTAACCTCCTAATCAATCAAATCTTATCTCCTATTTGAAACATGTAATTTTGAATGGTGACTTTTTTATTGGAAAAATATTGTGAGGAGGGTTGGGTCCTATCCACGGTCTTACACTGCAACTCAAAATATAAAAACCCAAGGGGTACCAAATCAAGATTAGTAAGAAGAAGGATAAGGGATGGTAAATCAAGGATGTAGGTAATAAGATGGAAAAGATGGTAATTTATGAGGAATGTCAGGACTTATCCATGGTCTTACAAAGTAACTCACAAATGAAGTCCCATGGGGAGTGATCAGTAAGCAAAAAATATTTCCCAAGAGGAAATATGAAGGAAAAGGAATAAAAAATGGAGTGTAAGAAGCAAGACTTAGGCATCTTATGATAATACCTTTGGAGGCAAGAGGCATGATAAAGACATGAAAAGACACTAGGGGACTAGTGGTCATCTATATACAAAGGAAACCCATTTTCTATAGACATAAAGCTTTGTAGAAAAATAGGTGTGATACTAAGATCAACTCATGATGGTATATTGGTACAAGGAAAATTAAAATGGACCTACCTTCCCACAATGTGTTCCCCACTCCTTAGGACCCTTTACAAAGCCATCAGTATACCATGAAGATTGGGTAATTTCATGAGAAAGTAGGTAGCACTAAAATATTTTCTTTTCTCCTCTTCTAATATACTAGCCTACCACACCCAAAAGGACCTTGTCTCTACCATGAGGCCAAATATAAAGTTTGAGCTTCGACTAGAAGGAGATATGCTTTGAATCTTTTGTTTTGGTGTGATTAGACTTTTAAGAGTATTTAATATTTTTTCCTTTTGATATCATTATTTTTTATTTAAATGATTTTGAATGTTAACTTTATTTTAAAGGTTTTTTATGATTCCTCCTCCTTACAGATTTAGAATGACCAATCATGAGAGAGATAGTGATACACATGAATGAGCTGTAAGCTAAGGCAAAAAAAAGCTAAGTATCTCAAGACAAAAGACTGACTAAAATACTTAGGCTTGTCAATGAACTAAGTATGTGATCTCAAGTCTCAACCATGTATATTATTAGTTTGTGAATAAGGGGAGAAGGGAAAAAGGAGATCTAAAGGAGGATCAGTGAAAGGAAATAGTAATGAGAAATAGTGTTTTCTAACTTATCACATGGTAATAAGAGATAGTAATCAAAGAGAAGAGGGTAGATATGACAAAGTCACCATGAAAAATATCTATAAAAAATAAAGATAATAAAGAAAACAATCATGAAGATATAAGAGAAGAGTTTTGAGAAAAACTCTAAAGAAAAAGAAAGAAATGATAAGGAAAGGACATGTATATGCAAAATATAATATGATAACATAAGCTAACTATAGTACAACAAGAATAAGAAACATGATATAGGATAAGAAAGAATTTTACATAGTGTCAAATGATATAATAAAAAATTGAAATAAGATTAGATCACATGTCCAATCCAAATATAAATGAGGAAGCACCATGCATGTGCTCATAAATACTAGTAAATCTATCCACACACATTATCCAATACATCAGATAAGTCTCTATGAAGTTGAATGCATATTGTTTCTAAGGTCTCATCAATTTTTAATGAATACTGGGAAAATACTTCTCTTCTAATATCCTGAACTAAAAAAGTAGGACTACTCAAAGGATCATGCTGAGGAAGAAAGTTAGGCAAAGACTGATCAGGAGAATTCATGAGAACATGATCTATGGGACAAGAAGGGATCTCAGGTGGAGAAAGATCCATGGGTGAGGACTTACAGGTGATAAGGATCCATAGGTGAGGAGGTCCCATAGGTAAAGGAATCATAGGTGGAGGTATAGAAGGTAGTGAAGGGGCCACAGGAAGTGGAGTCATGGGAGAATAAGGAGAAACCTTCTTGTAGGAATGACCTATGGAAGGAATGGCAGAAGGTTCAAGGATTGATACAAGGTGATCTCTAAGATGTTGTTAAAGAATGTGGAAATGATTGATATGATGCATGCCACATAGGTGCCATAGACAATATACCTCACCATACTTGGGTAAATATTCAAGAAGTGCCTTTGAGGGAGGTGTGAGGTGGAGAAATATCCATGGGTGAAGGACTTATAAGTGAGAAGGATCCATAGGTGAAGAGGGTCCATAGGTAAAGGAATCGTAAGTGGAGGCATAAAAGGTAGTGAAGGGGCCACAAGAGGTGGAGTCATGCAAAAAGAAGGATAAACCTTCTTCTAAGAATGACCTATGGGAGGAATGGTAGAAGGTTCAAGGATGGATACAAGGTGATCTCTAAGATGTTGTTGAAGAATATGGCAATGATTGATATGATGCATGCCACATAGGTGCCATAGACAATATACGTCACCATACTTCATTAAATATTCAAGAAGTACCTTCAAGGGAGGTATGTATTTATCTAATGATGGGGAAGAAGGATGTAAGGTATCAAAATATTATTGTAATTTATAATAATGGGTAGAAGAGTAATTATCTATCCCATAGAAGCAACAGATATGCTTGTGAATGGTTTTAGGAAGACTCATAGAAGGAGGTAAAATAGGAGTGAAAGCAGTTGAATAGGACTTGTCAAACCATTTGGTGGGCAAAGGAGCCATCTTAGGTAGAAAAAGAAAACCATTTTCAAGGGAGGGTGATGATGGGGAAGGAGTGGAACCAGGCTCAATAGGAGGATCACAATGAGGAGACATAACAAGAGGCTCATAAATAGTAGGAGAGGAAATAGGGTCAACTAGAATAGAAAAAGGAATAAGCTTAACTATAGATGACCCTATTGAAGGAGGGTGGGATATACAAATGGTCTAAGGAGGACTACCCTAGGTATGGCAAAGAGATAAGGTCCAATCATGGCACAATCCAAGAGCATGGTCCTAAGTGGCTTATTATAAATTGGAGGTATTGATGCCATCTCTACCCTATGATAAATAGGAAAAATGAAAGAAATAGGAACTATAAAATGGGCCAAAGTGTTCTTTGAAAGATCACTAGTTTGAAATTCATGAACTAAAGCATTTACTTAGTCCTCCAAACTAGTGATATAGTGTTTTCTATGTTGATTATACCAATACAAAGCATCACCCATGAGGGTTTTGGCTAAGATTTGGTAGAAAAAAAGGTATTTAATTTGACCCAATCCTTGTAAATATTTCTAATTGTCCATAGGTGAAGGGTAGGATCGGTTGATCCATTGTAAGACATTGTAGGTGTTATACCTCCAATATCAATGTTAGCAATTTGGGTGGTAATAGGTTCATTTTTTAAATGTTTAATGACTTTATTTACTAATGGAGGTTGAGAAATGAGATTACCTTGAGAAAATCAAAGAGGAAGAGGAGGAACACTTGGGTTATGTGTGCCCCAAGCCATTGGTTGAGGATTAGATTGAAGATTAAGAAGGTGGTTTTGCATTCTCATCATTTGATTCATAGTATGAGTTTAGAATATGTTCATTTAATTGAGAGTTTTTAACAATAGTTGATGAGTTTGATTAGTATTATTAGAAGAATTAGTATTAGTGTTTATGTTGGTATTAGTGGCATGGATACCACTATTAGTGTTGGTATGAGCTTGAGAAGAGTTATGAGAATTTGAGGCACTAGTGGCAAAATTTTCTTGTGAAGCAAAAGATGGACTAGTAAATACTTATAAAGAAGAATCATTAGAATAATGAGTGTCTTGGGTAGAAAACGATGAACTAGTGGAAGGATTAAGGATAGTGGATCTTATGAGAGGTCCACTAGATGTAAACCTACCTTGTTAGTTAAGATACTAGGCATGGAGGTTGAAGAAGTTGAACAAGAAGATGTCATAGCATAATAAAGATTCAAGATTGATGGAAGAGGTTGAGAAGAAAAGAATTTAGTACCCCCAAATCTAGTTTATAAAGTGGGAATAGGAGAATGAGGTTCTTCAACTTCATGTATAATTATGAGGTTATAGATGATATAAGGATCCTTCCCTCTATGTTTATGGCATTCCATGATAAAGAAAAGCAATTTAGGATTATATTATAACTCAATCTAATCATCTAAGAGAAGAAGAGGGTTTTTCTACAAAGGGGTATGAGGAGGGGTCCCATAGTCCATCATGTAGGTTGAAATATGAATATTACTAGAATTTATAAAAGGAGCCCTACTTTGGCTATGGGAGACCCTATTAGGATTAGTAAATCCCATCATGTGTGTTAACTAAACTTTAGAGATATCACCAAAAATAAAGTCCATGATGAAAGGAAAAGAGACAAGGTGAGAAAGAAAATAATCAAAAAGTGGTTGACAATAGTACTAGGTCAACATCATCAACCTAATACAAAATAGGTACTATAAAACTATACTAGGTCAACAGTATCAACCCAGTTCAGTGAATAGTGACTCACAAAAAAGGTAAAGGTACTATAAATATCACTAGGTCAACTAGGTCAAGTGTATAGGGGCTGAAAAAGATACTAGGTCAACAAGGTCAACCTAACATAGTAGACAAGGAGGAAATGAAATATGATAACAAGTTATGAATGAAAGCAAGTAATTACAAGTAATGTAAGAAAGTATTAAGTACTAAAATGGAAACAAATAGTCAATTGAATTGACACCATCCAATCTAATTGATGCAGACAAATTAAAATCTTGCATGAACACTGGCTAATGCAAGATTTTATACATATAATTGATCAAAGATAAAGTAAACAAATTGAAATTAAATATAGATACTTGGTCAACCTATAATGTTGATTAGATTATTAAGAATGATTTTAAGTGTAAAGGAAAATTAGCTATAAGTAAGGTACTAGATAGCAATCTAAGGATAGTTTTACATAACTTTAGGATGAAAGGGGTTGTAGTGGAAATGATATAGGCTTGGTATTGGGGCCTACCCCCTCACTTCACACACTGCAGTGATAAGGGTGTCAGGTGCTTAGCCAAAATATACAATTAACCATTCTTTATACTTGACCAGAGCATCAAGTCGGTGTCCCCCTTAGTGATGAAATCCAAGTAGGTTGGCCTAGGCAGTCAAATGTTTAAATGCTTATTGATTTTTATGTGGTTTAGTCATGTGTGAAAAAGAATAAAAATAGTACAACTAAGTAATTGATTGAAAATACCCTAATTATACTATGTGAGCTATTTTAAGCATGCAAATAACTGAAAATAAGTATGTTATTAACATATATGGTTTATTACAACTTTGAAACAAGGTATAGTTGAGAAACTATATGGATAATCATACAAAATAGGGTCAATAGGGTTGAACCTTTATTGTGGAAACAAAGTCTAAAAATGAACTAGGTTAGTCAAGTCGACCTAGTTTTTCAGGACACACTGAACATAGAACTAGGTCCATAAGGTCAACCTAGTTGACTATGTAGGGGTAATTTTAAAGACTATAAACTATAAAAATAAACTATATAAAACAAATATACATAAGAATAGAAACTCACCTAAGTGGTTTAGAGATGAAAATAAAGAATATTATTGATTAAGAACCTTGGAGAAAATTTCTAAAAATCTACAAACTAGGTCAAGCTGGTCAAGCAAGAAATATAAAAACCTACTAAAAATTTGATAAAAATGCAATCGATCAACTTGGTCAACCAATTTGACTAAACAAGAAGTCTAAAAAGTAGTGAAAACTATACTAGGTTGAGCTAGTCGATCCAATTATTTAAATAGAGTTCTACAAGTTCTAAAACTTGTACTAGGTTGAGTTGGTCAAGCTAGTTACCTATCCTTGCAAACCTATGTACATATATAAATAAATTTTGTTGATATGTTTAATCTAGCATAGTAAATATTTAATTAAAATAATGAACAAATAGAAATGAAATAGTGAAATAATTCTTGTAACGATTTGATTCATGCTGGGTTCACCAGAATGTATGCAATCAAAAATGCATCATGTCCATAAATCAATCTTGGATCAAATGGGATATAATACACCTAAACTTTTGATTTGGGAGTAAATAATTGTTAATTTGGATCATGACCAATGTGAGGATCCACTAGAATTGATTAGGGGATCACTTATCACAACACATGGTGTGAGGTAGGGTTCCAAAGCCTACAGTCTAACACAATCACACAACAACCCTAAAAGAGTTATATGATTTAGTATTTCACAAATATAATAAAAATAAAATTAAATCTAATATAGTGCACACCAAATCTTGTGGCACAAAGTGGGGTTTACAAAAAAATAAATAAATAGCTAAACTAAACATGTATAGAAGACATAACATGTATAGAAGACATATACTCACGTCAATGTATATGGAATCCTAATACATGGAAGAGAACAATACATATGTTATATATATCTACTCTTAAAAAGGAGAAATAAAGTTAGGAATACTTAGCTTTGAAGATGATCCCACTAAGACTCAATCTCCTCCTTAGCTAAGGTGCTTTGCAAGAGATTGTCATTGTATGTAAGGACAACTAAGATAAATAATCTCTAGGCTACACAACCTACCCAAGCATCCAAAAGACTTATCCAAAAGATGACATTAGAGCTCCAAAGAAAGTATTGAACCCTAAAGCTTTATTCCCCAGTTATAATGGTTAATAGGTAGATGTTTATTTTCACTTCTTCGCTTAATTATTTGCTCTTATCAAATGGTGGTAAATGACCTTATATATATATATATATATATATATATAGTGGTAACCTGTCGTAAAAACTTTTAGGAATGTTGCTATGCTAGGTCAACCCGATCAACCTAGCACATTTTCAAGATAAGTCTATAGGTCTATTCTAGGTCAGCCAAGGGGATAACAAACCAGAAGAGAGAAAAATTATTGAAACCATACTAGGTTAACCTGATCAACCTAGCACAATCAACAGGTCAAAAGGGTGATAAGGAAATAAATGGAGGATAAAACATATAAAATGATGGGAATAGATAGGACTAAGAATAATAAGCTTAGTTTCAATGGTTTCAAGAGGCTAGAGTGTGGATGGAAAGTGGAAAAAGGAATGATAATATTACAAAGCGCCAACGGTCTACCCATGCCTTTCCCTATGCAGCTCTTAAGACATGCACTTAGAGAGATTGAAACTCGATAGGTTCTTATAAGATACAAAGTTTCAGTAATCAATAAAAGTTAAAAATGTTATGTGTATACATTTTCCACTATTGGAAATTTATGAAAATTTGTAATATGACTAATTTAATCATGATGTAACAGATTTTTAGGGTTGTAGAGTTGTATGGACCCCAATAGTATGATTTTAAGGAGCTATGTTACAATAGGACCTAAATAGGCCTAATGAGGGGTAAATGGCAAGAAAATAAGGTCAATAAGTGATGAAATATAAGGAGATAAGTCTTGAAACTTTATAAATAATTGAACATAGATAGAGGGTGATTCAAAGAGGTTTAGATATTTAAGGAAGTTGACTATTTGGTCAAACCAAAGAGAAAGGCTTTAAAAAGGGCTACTAGCCTAGTATGACCATAAAGAGGAAAATGAGTGGAAGAAAGAAATGAAGGGAGATTAAATAGTTTAAATAGGTGTATATTGTTATGACATGATCTTTTATGAGTATCAAAGCATTTAGTTTTACCTTTGGAGCTAAAAATCAAGTTCTAATCCTTGAGACCAAAAGGACTAGTTGTCAAGTGTTTCCTAGTGAAAGGAAAAGAACCAATTTGAAAATAAAAAGAATGGAGGAAGGTAAAGAGGTGAGTAATTATTGAGTGGACATGGATGAACACCATTAAGGAATTATTATTGAAGTTACAAGGAATAATCATTAAGCTTAAGAAGATTTAAGCTAAAGAGTCAAAGAAGGTGCTAGAATAATGAGGAAGAATTCAATCAAATCATTAGTTGGATGTAATTAGTCAATGATAGAAAACTTGATGATGATGAAAATAGGACCTCTCCTTGATTCCTCTTCATCAATTGGTCACACTTAAGCACAACTCACATTTAAATAGGCCTAAGTCACTTTTAGGTCCTATGGAGACCCATTCACCTTTTTGACACTTCTCTAAGTAAAATAAGAACACAAGAACACTTTACATCACATGGACCCATGACATATGATCTATATGTTCCCATTAAGTACCAACATCCATCATATCACCCTTATTCTAACCCCTAATTATCTTAAACACCTTTATGTACACACAATCACTATGAATGAATGTAAAGTTGAATTCTAAGCCTTTGTTCATACTGTATACAATTGGTCAAGCCTTAATAATACACACAGATGGTACTAATGGATTAAAAAACATTATACAATTTTTAATTCATCATGAGACATCCAAAAAACAACAAAACATGCTTGAATATCCTTCTTAGGTCACTTACAAAACACAATCAAACACACAATCAACTTTGGAACTTCCATATATTTGACTGTACACACTTTCAAACCTTAAAATATATATTTAAAAATACGTCTTGGATTTATCTAAAAATCCCTTTTTACACCATGAGAAAATTCATGGATAAAAAGTTATGGATCAAAACCTAGGAACTAGTCTTTCCTTTTTTAAATTCAAATAGTCACTATTAAACCTTGGTCACTTAAAATGCATCTCATGCCCTCACATCTCATATTAAACATGTGATATTGATATTATTATACATATCTCAGTATTTATGTTTCATCTCTCATCATTGGATCTTCATCTTGGCTATTTGAATTAAGGCGCTCTGTCGATCTTCTGTACATACTTTAGTCTTTATCTATGTTAAACATTAAACACCTTGAAATCATCTCACTTAATACACACAATTTATCTATATATTTAAAAAAATACAATAATATTTATATCTTTAAAATATCTTGATATTTATCTATTATCAACATTAAACATAGAACACTTGTCCTCATCTCGTTGCTTTCAGACATCTCAGAATGAACATGCTCTATTGATATTTGTGTAAGGAACTCAGTCTTTAACTTCGTTATCCAATGAACACTTTGATCTATTTGACTTGACACACACCATATATCTTTACTATAAAATCACCCATGATCCATTAGATATTCATTTGGTCCTAATCTTTATCTTTGTTCAAATAGACTAAGTATGGGGACCATTGAAATATGCCTTGAAAGCCAACTTTTCACAATCATATCTTTTGCCTCGATCAATATCATGTCCCATAATTTACACCATATGTTATTCAATCAAAGATGAAACCATAAATATATCAATCAGGTCCTAAAACCTTCATGCATGAAATATATTCCATTAAAAAAAATTCTCACATAAATTTTTCTATCGTAGAGCTAATTAAGTCAAGAACTATCTGGAAAGCCAAATTTGAACATGAATATCTTTTATCGCACTTCATTGCATGACCTAAAATTTAGTTCATATACACTAGGCCCAAAATTTAACAAACTAATATGGTAAAATTCTCTTGAAATATCCACATGTGAAAGATATGCCACCATTAAAATGCCTACTAAGCTTTTCTTGCCACATTGCAAATTTGGCTAAGTATGGGAAAACACAGTCAAATTGCTTGGGAGCCTAAATTTTCACTTGCATATATTTAGATTAAATTAATTACATGAATTAATACTTTATTTATATAAAATAGTAACTAATTTTATCACAGCCATATGACCAACTCCCCCTAACACATCCACATGTGGTAATTATAATGCTAGCAAACTGCCTACTCAGATTTTTTGCCACTAGACCCAAAATGTCTAGATGAAAAAAATAATAAAATAGATAAAATACACTCATGAACATAAGATCTAAAATCATATAAAAATTATTATGAGACCTATTTCACATGCTCAAAACTTCAGACTCATCTCTAATCATCTCTAAACAATAAAACTCTGAAGATCAACCAAGCATCCTTCAATCATACTAGGATAAGCACATTTCATACTTTGTCATTGTCACTTAGACTATCCATCACTTAATCCACTCACTTCAACACATCTATTAAATCAATATTACATCATTGAAAACTCTCCAAAAATATCGCCCTTTTTCATTGATGTCAACAACCATTATATAGCAATATATAACTCACCTTTCTTCTCTCTCTTCAAGCACTCCACAATAGGAACTTTATCCCCCTTTGACACAATAAAAAAGTGGGAAAAAACTGATACTAAGGACATAAAAATACCATAAATAGGAAATTACCACCTTATAAATATGATAAAAACTCCCCCTTACCTTGATCCTACCTTTTCTTTGCCTTGTCAACTTCCTCTTTCCACATGCCAACACTCTCTTTAACCAAGCATTATAACTAATGAAGTAAGAGCACAAAAAAGTAATAAAATATTATGGATCTCACCAAGAAACATTTTAGAGGGACTCCACCTAATATTTCTATTCAATTTAACCTTTTTATCATTCTTCAAATCTCCATATATGATGAAGAATCACCAAATAATCTTACTAGCCTCTTCTCTCAAGCCACCTTAGGGACCACAAATATAAATTCATGCCACTCACCAAATAATACACATGCTCTCAACCAAAATTATAAATCTCATTTAAACACTCATGCCTTGATATTTTGTACAAATTGAGAAAAAATCACATCTTCATTACTAGGCCTGTCTAGACTCTTTGTAGCCCTACCTAGAACTTTTAGAGCCTACAATTTTTAGTGGACACATATTCAGGACCTAAAAATTCATATCTAGATCACTCTCATATTCCCCTTCAAGAAAAAAAAATTCATTACCTAGATCATCCTCTTCAACATAATTCCTTCAAAAACATACTAACTAATAAGGCCTCCATCTTAACAAAAACATGAATAACTTGAAATCCATAAACCTTCAAATCTCTTTGAATATTTATTTGACAACCCATTTGGCCCATTAAACCTATTAATAATCCTTAGACTTAAAATCATAATGCAAACCACTTTTATATCATAGCTCAAAACCTTATAAAATCAAATCAAACAAGGTCAACATACCTCTTTCTGGTCAACATCCACCTATGAAATGTCTTTCACACCTAAAGGCAACAATAGCACACTTATGGACCAAGTTTTGAGCTTCCACGCCTTTGGGAACCCATACATCCTATAACCCATTTTAGAACATGCATACTCTTAAACACAAATTGGGAAACATAGGAGCAAATAAAAATTCTTCAATTGAACACAAAAGATCTTCAAAGCTTGAAATCACCTAGAACACATCACAAAGAAGTGTATATAACTTTTTGAGCATCAAAATCTTCTTGAAATTACATAAATCTCATTAGGCCACCTAAAAACACTCGTTCTAACCCTACAAACATTGCATACACAACAACACTTTCTTCTCCACTAAAAGGATTCTCTTAATAAGCATAGATAGAGACACCCTTTGTACCACAATGCTTTAAAACAAGGTGAAGTTAGGAGTGGCCCACATCTCCTCAGTAACCACTAGAATCCTCTTATTGATATAAGACTTCTTTCTATTTTATTGTTATTTTTATTCTAAACTATGATAACTGGTTCCTTTTATATATCACTCTCCTCTTCTAGGATAGAATTGACAACACAGAGTAATTATTAAATCTTGACATACCTTTTCATTTGAAGAATTAACCTTGCAATTCTAAACCTCATCACTAGGAAATGATAATTTATGTTATTTACATGAATCCTTCTCAAAAATATTGGGATGTTCATTTGGATCCATACATACCTCAGAACTAGACTCAACTAGTACCTTGGTATGCTTTTTGAACTCGGTCTCTTCATTCATAAAATGAGTATACAATGGGAGCCCTTAGAACTCTTCAACTTCTAAAGAATTCTCCACCATATCAAATAGATTACTTGGACCTATAGTCTCATCATGACTCATACTTACCACCTTTTCCTTCCATGAGTTGACTTGCCTTCTTCCTTTTACTCTAAGAGCCTGATTAAACTCATTTTGACTTGATGGCCTTTGCTTGCAGAATCTAGCAATGTGACCAATCATCTCATAGTTGTAGCAAACAATACTCTTTGATGGAAACATAGTTTATATTACCTTGTTTGGATAAAAAATTGAAATGTGTCCTATGTCATGACAAATTAAAAAACCTACTCTTTTTTAAGAGGAATCGCCTTGTCTAACCTTATGTGGACAATGGTTTGCAAAGTGCCCTACAATAAGATAGTTGAAGCACTTAATTTTTTTCATTCCTTTTTACTAATGACCCCCATCATAGTTCCATGAAAACTCATTTCTAATAGGTCTCTTGAATTCTCTAGCTTTATGACCAAATTGATTACATGTGAAATACTAACCATTGAAACTTACATACCTCATGGAATTTGGCTGTTTGATTTGATTTTTATTTATTTTGATAGCACCTTCACTCTTTGTTTGATGAATTATCTTCAAATTATTATTTTCCTTATTCACATTAGTCTTCATTTTGTCTTGAGTTACATTTTTTTTATTCTTCATATACAAGACCATTTCTATCACTAGCATGCTTTTGACTACTCAAAATCTTGTCTAAATCACTTGATCTCTTTTCAATTCTCACAAATGACTTCACCTTACTATATGTCTTCTCTAACTTATATTTCAATCACTCATTTTAAATTACATACCTTGAACATTCATATTCATTGGCTTTCAAGCTTGTAGATAGAATTTCCAATTGATAACTGAGATGCTTGACCATATCTTCATGCTCCTTGGTGTCTTCATTCATTCTTGATTCATACACACTAAATTAATCCTCATATTCTTTGATCTGAGACTTCATCTTATTGTTAATCTTCTTCTTAATCTTTAGTTCTTCAAGAGTATTTATCAATGCAGTCCCATAGTCAACCTCATCTTCATCATCATCATCCAAATCAATCCAAGTAGACTCTTTTTTATGTGATAAATTTCCTTCCTCAACCATGAAGAGGGATTCATCTTCAACATAACCATCATCTTCATGATCGCACTCTGAGTCACTATCTTCACTCTCATCTGATGAGATGTAGTATTTATTAGTGTATAAAATCTTCTTCTTGTCATACTTTCTGAAACCTTTCTTCCTGTATGTCTTATTGTCTTCATATTGTCCTTCACCATCCTCTTCATCATCATTCTTCCTCATCTCATAGGTATTAAGGGTTCCATGCAATTTATCCATCTTTAACTGAGTAAGATCATGACATTATTCTATAGAAAAAACTTTTGGATCAAAATTGGGAGATAGAGACCTTAATACCTTTTGAACTATAGTAGCCTCTTCAAGGTTCTCTCCAAGACCTTTGATTATATTCAAAATCTCATCAACTCTCTATAGAAAGGATTACACATAATATTCCTCCTTCATTTTAAGACTCTCAAATTATCTTTGGTGAGTCTACAACTTTGCCAACTTAACCTTTTAATCTCCTTCATGAATTATCTAAAATTTATCCCATGCCTCTTTATCATATTTACTATGGATTACCTTGGTGAAATTAGTCTTTATAAGACCAAAATTAATGGTATTCATTACCTTATAATTATTCTCAAATAGATTCTTGTATGCAACACTAGATGGAGGAGTAGTATAAGTAACATAACCATCCATAATAGATTACCATACATCAAAACCTAGGGACATAATGTATGTCCTCATCCTTGCACTCCAAAAATCATAATTAGATCCATTGATCATCATTTATTTCTTAATAGATAAATATCCTTGATGACTACCCATATTTTACCTTGGATCACCTTAAAGTATTAAACCTTTACTAAATGACCTATTTTGATACCAATTATTAGAGGAACAATCTCTGAGAGGGGGGGGTGAATTAGTGATCCCTGATAATTCAACTTCAATTCCAATATTTTTAAACTCTTAATAAATTACCATAAGCATTCATGAAGCATACACATAATTTCATAGAAATGAACAAGAGAGACAATGCAAGATCAAACACATAACGCATGACATATGTGTGAAAACCTCTTGGGGGATAAAACCCAGTAAAACCTATAATTATACTACTATATTATAATAACAAGAACCAATTTAGACCAATTTCAATTGATCAAGGAATTACCATCTATTATTTAATGCGACTACAATCCCACAAGGTGTTATAACACCTGTCTAGCTGAGCTGCCACAACAAATAACTTTTAGCAAGTTATGACTTATAAGGAAGATGCAACCTCCTAGATGTTGAGTTAACACAATAAAAACTATGAATATAACATCTCCTAGAACAATTATTTCCTACCAATCTTGTGGAGATATAAAGTATATCATCTCTCTTTAATTTTTCACTCGCAATGCATCCAAATCCACCTTTTGGATAACCTTAGACCTCTTCAATCATCCTCAACCTATAATAACACTATTATGACATCAAAAACATTAACCATAGGTCATAAACATAGTCTTTAACCTACTCTTCTCATTAACTCATCTACTAGATACTCTACCTCTCCTTCATTCTACAACTCTCACATGTACACACCTCTTCTAAGTCTCACACATGTTTAGAAACCATCAGCTTTAGTTTCACCATTTATATATATATCATGATTATCAATATAAAATATTTATTTTTCAACCAAAATACATGACTTCACCCTTAAGGCATCTAACATGGGTCACACTTAATCACAACTCGCATTCAAATAGGCCTAAGTCACTTTTAGTCCTATGGAGACCCATTCACCTCTTTGACACTTATTCAAGAAAATTAATAACACAAGAACAATTTCCAACACATATACCCATGAAATAAAATCTATATTTTCCCCTTAAGTTCAAATATCCATCATGTCACCCTTCTACTAACACCCAATTAGCTCAAACATCTTTTTGTACACATAGTCACCATGAACGAATACACAGTCAACTTCTAAACCTTTGTTAATATTGAATACAACTATTAAAACATTAATAATACACAAATATTTTCCTAATTTATTCTAAAACATGATCTAATATTCATTTCATCATGATACATCCAACCAAAAAAAAACAAGCTCAAACATCCTTCTCGGGTCACTTGCAGAACACAGTTGAACACAAAGTCAAATCTTGGACCTTCATAGCTTATATTTTACACACTTTCAAAAATTTAAATATATATTTAAAAATTAAAATTTTAATATTATATAAATTTAATTTTTACACCATTATTTAATAATGTTAAGATCAAAAGTTATGGCTCAAAAACTAGGCACTAGTCTTTCCTTTATCAAATTCAAATATTTGAGTTCAAACGGTCACTATTAAAATTTGGTCACTTAAAACACATCACATGCCCTCACATATTAGATTAAAAATTAACCATAAATATTCATATATTTATCTCTATATTTACCTTTCATCACTCATCATTGGATCTTCATCTTGACTATTTGACTTGCTCTGTTGATCTTCTATAAGTAGCTCGGTCTTTATCTGTGTTGAACATTGAACATGTTGAAACCATATCACTCAATATGAACCATAAATTTGTATATTTACATATATAAAATCACCATTATATATTTAAATAATATTTATCTTTATCTCTACTCAACATTAAACATCAAACACTTATCGACATCTTAAAATGAACATGCTCCATTGATATTTTTATAAGGAGTTTGATCTTTAACTTTGTTAACAAATGAAAATTTGACCTCTTTGAATTTTTGTGCACCATATATATTTATTTTATGATTTAACATGATATATTATATCTTTATTTGGTCTTGATATTTATCTTTGTGCAAAATAGACTATGGGGACCATTGAAATATGCCTGGAAGGCCAATTTTGCACAATCATATCTTTTGCCTCGATCAATCTCATGTCTCAAAATTTGCACCATATATTATTAAATCAAAGAGGAAAACATAAATATATAAATAAGATATTAAAACCTTAACACATGTAATATATTACATTATAAAAACTTCTCACATATATTTTTCTATCATAGAGCCAATTAAGTCAAGAACTATCTGGAAGGCCAACTTTGAACATGCATATCTTTTATCGTGTTTCATCGCATGAACTAAATTTTAGCACATATAAACTAGGGAAAAAAAACATGAGATATAATTATCCTTAAATATTCACATGTGTGAGATATTATACCATCAAAATTTCTACTCAACTTTTCTTGCCACATTGCAAATTTTGCTAAGTATGGGAAAACATAGTCAAACTGCCTGGGAGCCCAACTTTGCACTTGCATATCTTTGGTTGAAATTGATCACACGACTTGATATTTTGTGTATAAAAAATAGGGATTAATATTATCACAAACATATAACTAATTCACCTTGAATCATCCATACATGATAATTATGATGTCAACAAACTGCCTACTGAGATTTTCTGCAACTAGACCCAAAATGTCTAGATGAAAACAATGATCAACCAGATGAAATATAATCATGCACACAAGCACTAAAAGCATATAAAAATTATTATGAGACATATTTTAAATTATAAAAACTTTAAACTCATCCCTAATCATCTCTAAATATTCAAAATCTAAATTTCAACCAAGCCTCCTTCAAGCATACTAGGGCAAGCACATTACACACATTGTCATTCTCTCTTAAACTATCAAGGAACTTCATCCACTCAATTAGACATGTCTATGATATCACTATGACATCATTTAAAAATCTTAAACAAGTTATGAGTGAGGCATTAATGTCAAGTTTAATTTGTGAACTGATTAAGGATAAATTAAATTTTATGACTTTCATTATAAATTATTAGTGTACAAGTTGAGCATTGACCCACATTTGAAAATGGAACAATATTTATGCTTCCTTTATTTGTTTATGGGTATTAGTGTTTTTTATGGTAAAAATAATGGTGTTAGGTTAAAAATCCATGATTTGATTGCCCTTCTCTAATGATGTTATTTTTGTACCTATTGCTACAAATTGTGCAAGTAGAGTCTTCCTAACACAACATTCTTCATTGTAATGACTTCTAGAATTATGAAATGAGCACCAATTGATAGTATTAACCTATTTATTCTAGTCATTTGACATTTTTTTCCTTCTTCTATAGAGGGTGTTTGGATATATTCACTAGATTGGAATTCTTCTTGGAACATTTATATTATTTCTTGCTTCAAGAGTTAGAATATTTTAGCTAAGCCTTGTCCTTTCCCTTTGATTCAAAATTTAAAGGAAATATGTAGACTTATTTTCTAGAATAAATATATAATACATCCATATCTAATTGGATACAAGATGTTATTTTTAATTATGAATCCTAGGTTTGGACACCAAATTATGAAAGGTATTTGTGTATTGCTTTACTGATTGTTCTTTGTCTTGGCACAATTGAGAAAAATTGTTGTAATGATAATCATAGTTACCGATAATAAATTAGGCTTTTTATGTGGTTCTATGAAACCATTCCATGTCTATAATATCATGTAATTTAACTTCATTTTCATGATTTTCATGTGAATTTTAGTAGTTTTTCAATGATTTATTTACTAATAAACTTTCATAAAAATAAATGTAATATTTTATTACTTGAAAAAATGATTAACTTTGTAATATGCATAGTTTATATTAAGATATTTATCTAGTGCATATACATATATTTTACCTTCAAACATAGTGATTTATGGATTTAATTGTACCTTGTAATGCATTTGACCACCAAATGGGCAATTAGAATGAGAGGTGTTGGAAGGAGTCTATTTTGTGAGAATTAAAACGAAATTACCAATGATACTTGCTCATTCACATGCATGATGTTATTTTAAATATTCTCAGTGTCTTTGAAATGCATATTCTATAAGTTTATAGAACATTAAAAAAAATCATCATCAAATATTTTTAGCCCATTTAAAAACATGAAGGAAGGTATGATGAAGATTTATGAGTCTCAATCCATAACTTCATTTTTTCAAACCTCATATGAGTGGGCATGAAACTAGAGATTAAGTTTAGATACACTATGATACCACTTTAGAATGATATAAAAATTTTACACTATAATACCTATAATTAAGGGCTCAAGAGGAGACTCAGAGGACAACCTACTTAAACATATTTAGTAGGTTTATAAACAAAATTAAATCTATGCATGATAGATGATATGAAAGTGTAATGCATTAGATAACAAAGAAAATAAAGAAGAATATGATAGATAATGTATAATTATAATAGTAAATTTTTCATATGCTAAGATTTTTGTAATATCTAAGATATCAGATGTTGAGTGTCTATGTCATTCCTAACTTCATTATTATCTACATCTATGTAATCAACTACAAAGAATGAAATTGTAAATTAATATATAGTGGATGAAGATGAAGTGTCAGTTGAAATTTTACAAGATTTGGTGACAACCACTTTGTTACCAATGACTATGTTTATGTAATTATCATTACTGGTGAGCTAAGTGTTAAAATACTGACAATGTAGGAGCTATGTGGTAATGCAAAAGTGGAATTTGATCTTAAAAATTGGAAAGTGGGTAAGGAACCTATTGTCAATCCTATTGACATTAGTTTAAGGATAGATATTCAACAACATTTATATGTGGTAAGAGCCACAAACCTATATCCTCTTCATAACATTGCAAAGAATAAAATTAGTCACATTTTTGTATTAATAAGGAGATCAAAGAATTTATCATCATTTAATTGACCCTTAGTTGCATTTTACATCAATGTTATCTATTTCATTGCATAATTATGTGAGATAATGTATATTTTTGGCCAACAATATTTAATTATAATAATATTTAATTAAATTAGAAAATATACACTATCAATATCCACAATAGCCATAAAAAATGTTTAGAATAAATAATTAACCAATGAAATGAAAAAAAAAATTGAAATACAAAGATGATTTTGACACAATAACAATTCTATATATATATATATATATATATATATATATATATATATATATATATATATATATATATATATGTATATATAGAATTGTTATTGTGTCAAACAACATGTCCCATTTTCAAGATGAAAAAGAGGACCCTATTTATTTTAGGCAAAACTTTTCTTTGCCTAGTCTATAGGACCTCTTTGGAATGTTTTGTGTATCTAATAAAACCCCTCCTTGATTGGCTATTGTTAAATGATAAGTTATAAATGACTATTTGTGCTTATTTTCAATGTTTTTTTTTTCATTTATTCAAGTTCAGTCTAAGCTTTCATCTATGAAAATTAAAGTCTAACTTGTTGGTTTATGAAGTCTTAGTCAATGATTAAATGCTCTGTTATTCACCCATTTCAATGTTGGACCTCGGCTTTATGCAAGTTTATCTATCCTTTGAGACCTTTTACATGGATTCCTTTTAATAATGCAACCCATGAGTACACTATTTCATAGTAAAAATAGATTGAATATTTGGTGGAATTTATTTAGATCATATCTTGTGCATCTCAATGGGCACTCCTTAGCTAAATATTTAATAATTGTGATGCTCTTTGCTTGTGGATATAGTCTATTGCCCCTTTGTTTTAAATTATTTTATCATTTTGTTATAGATTTTATCTTTAAATGTTCATGCTTAAATATTTATTTATGAAAATGAATGGTTTTTATTTTATTACTGATTTTTCCCTCCTCTCATTAATTTGCTTTTGACAAAGACTTAACTTTATCAAAAATCTAACTTAGTCAATTTTCTTGTTTTCTTGTAGGTTTTCCAAGAATTCTTAGGGACACTAAAATTATTCCATGCATTCAAATCTCATAGACACATGAATTCAAATAAAAATATTTTTGGAACAATGATTGAGTCATTCTAAAGCTCTAAGGCCCTAATAATATGCCATGTGTCACCTTCTTAGAATCCTAGGAGCTTCGAGGCATTAGGGCATTAACCTCATAACCTCAAAGTCTTAGAAAGTTAGGGGTATTAAGTAATTATCTTGGAATCCCAAGAGTTGATCAATATTGGTAAATATATATAGCCCTAAGGCCCCTATAATATGTCAAGTGGCACATTCTTAGAAGCCTATAATCTTAGAGTGATTATAGCATTAGCCCAAAGCATGAAGAACCTAAGGGCCAATGTGGTAATGATTGAGCAAGCACAAACTAAATATCCTAGGGGCAAGATAAAAATACACATGGTAATGGTGATGACATAGGTAGATAACAAGTTAAATCCTAGGAATTTTGATAGGATACAAAGTGGCAAAGTGGGACCCACTAGGTAAAGCTAATAGCTTAGTGAAGGAGAAAGAATGTGTTATTGAAAAAGAGCCATGTGGTAGAAATGACATCAAGAGATTCCAATAACTAAGATTTAAGGCTTGCCTAAATAATATAGATATAGAGGCTACCTATCTACCCTCTCTATATATGTTAGAGTAAGGTAAAGTCATTAAGAGTCCCAATAGGATAGTGTGTCTTGTCTAGAAAGCATAGTCGAAGTGTAATTGGTTCTTCACCAACTAAAAGGCCTAGAAGTGACAAATTTTGGGATAATAAAGAATTTAAATGATCCAAGAGGACTTTAAATCAAGCTAGGTATGGCTATTTAATTTAATTGTCCCCTAAAATTTAATGTATAAGTCTATATAGGGCATGGTGGATTGGTGTTCCCAAGAAAATCTCAAGGATATTCTGCCAACAATATTTGAATCTAGTCACTATTATCCCCCTAAATTAAATGTAAAATGGTCAGTATGATGTAAGTCATTACTTGGTTGTGCATGGAATAATTCCAAATAAATAAGATGAGCATAAAATATAAAAGGTATGTTTTAAATAGGCATGGCTTCTAACTACAAATCATGGTCGAGCTGGTGAATATGTTAGAATCTCAACCACATTCCCAAATTATCATTAAATATTTATAACTTCCTTGTTCATGGGTTGATTTAAATTCATGGAAAAATATTTCTATATAATGGATGTCATTTTCCATTTTAAAATGTCAATAATCTTAGGTTTGAAGCGTTATTGGTATTATGTCAGGATTGCACCTACTTTTGCTTGGTGTTTTCAATTTGATTATGCATCCATGGGTGGTTGGAATTTATGATCGAATTGATGTTGGAATTATCATGGATTACACTAGCCTTTTCCCCATACCTTCAACCTTAATTAATTTTCATGGGATATTTAATTATAACAAAATGCTTTAAGAATGTTGAATATATATTTTATTACACTTTATTCATTTAGTGTCTAGTCTTTGAATTTAGCTAGTTAATTTATGATAGTACTACCAATATGCTTGTTTTCAAATGATTGCCTTAGTTACATTGTGAAATAGCTATCATATTTGGTATTTTTATTTTTTCATGATATATTTTATACTTCTTTCATTCATTGTGTGAAATAGCTACAGAGTGAAAGATAGTCTATATTTAGAATTGATTAAATAAATAAATGTATTTCATGATTATCCTTAGAAGTTTTCCCATTGAGTGGATATAAGTTTGTACAATTACTAGACTAATCACACAGTGATATAATTATGGCCAGGCATGAGTTTTAGTTCTATAGTATTAAGAAACTCATTTATAACAAAGACACCCTCTCTTTTCTACCCTACCCTCTCTCCTATTTTACTTTTTTGGGATGATATCCTACCCTAGTTTAGGTTGTGATAAGAATAATAGTGAAGTAGATTTTGATTTTTTTATAAATTGAATAAAGTAGATAATTGGATATCGATATGTACTAAGCAATCAAGTAAATTAACATGAATGTTAATATTAATTGAACCTCTGGTGATAGTAGTTTTTACTCTCAGTGTAAACTTGGTTAAATTGATTAGTCTTTGGGTTGAACTAACTTCAATTCAAAAATAAACTAGGGGACATTTTATCCCATGATTTTTACCTCCCTTTGTCCTCTCATAATATTTAATGTAATAGTTGTTTTCTAGTTGGGTTAGTTGGAATGACCAACATCTCTAGTGATATAAGGAGGGCCAATGTTTTCATTGATATATTCTTGCTTACCATTATTATTTGTTCATTGTCTTTTAATTGTTATATATTTGAAAGAAACTTGGACCCCACTACAAGGATCACAAAGTATAGATTTAAGTTCTTACCTTTCGTATTTAACTTATTAAGGCATAGGAGGAATAAAACCATGTGGATAAGCTTGTTGTGCATAGTATTCCATACATTTGAATCCTATCCCTATTTCCATTAAATCTTGAGGATTTCACCATGTCTTGGCTTGGTGAATTATCCATAAACATCCCAGGAATACAATATTATACTTGAGAATCCCTTTTATTTCCTCCGAAAGTTTTAGAGTGACCACACTAGAGGTGTTGAGGAGGAAATTATTTCTTATAGGGTAGTTATGCACATGTTAAAAGTGAAATTTGAGGATCTAGCCTATAGAATGTTTCCTTTTACTTTGAAAGGATAATCATATTATTTTTATTCAATCTTAGTGTTTAATTATCTTAACAACTTTAGGAGTCTAAAAAATTAATTTGTTCTTCAATTTGAAAGCCTAGCGAAAGATTATCCTTCTCTCCCCAATATCTTGCCTTATAATCAGAAGAACTAGGACCTCTTCACCATCATAATTGATTTCATTTTATATGCGCAACCTAATAATGATTTTGATGTCATGATTAAAGTGGAGAAATCTATTTTAGACATTAAATAGGAAATCTTTAAATTGTAAGAGCAACTTGAATTCCAAAAACAAGAAAAGTATCAAACCTCTTACAGTCCCCTAGAAGAAGAATTCAGTGAGCTACAAGATATAAATGTAGAAGACAAAGTAGAAAAGTTTCTTATCTCTGATGATCCAACCCTTCAATAAATAGTAGTTCTATAGCCTCTTTTACCTAATAGAATATTCATTAATCTCGAATTAAATGTATCCCTTGTGTATGATTCACATGAACATGAGGTAATCTCTTCTAATTTAAATGATAAATATATTGAGAACTATATAAAACTCTTGTTTATGATTATGTTTATTATATTTTTGAATTAAATGGAAATGATTATCCAAAATTCATGTATGAAAAACAAATTGATGATAGAAGTGAAGAAAATCGAGAGGTATGGAAGGATGCAAATGATTTTTGTGGTTGTTGGCATGATTTAGCTCCAATACCATGTGGTGTTTCGGCTAAATACTAATATGATTTTTTCCTTCCTTTGACCTAAATGTCAGTAGTGAAGATCTAGATCATGGTCTTCCTCAAGAAATTCTATATCCTAATTATGGGGTATTGGAAATGGGTAACTCAAAATCTTCTAATCCTCCACATTATGATATGATCAAAGAGGAGAAGTACAATTTAGATAGGGAGGAAAATATATTATTAAATATATATTCACTTTCAAAATAACATTGTAATGCAAATAAGGATGAGGATCTCATTCAAGTTTGGGTTTACCTATAGTTATGCATGCAATATATAATAACTAATTACATTAGTTGTGAAGAGGTCAAGATGCATGCAATATATCTATTAATGCCAAGTATGAATCCTAAATGCATGAATAAATATGATAGTAATTCTTAGATTATTTTAAAGAAGACATCGAGGATTTATTTGATTGTAGGTCTGATTCCACTTCCCTGTCAAATGATATATTTTATGATTGATTATCTAATGTATTCCCTCTTACAATGCAATTATAAATTATGAACTTGTATAACTTAGTAATACCTAGAAAAATATGTCTTGATGTTTCAATATTTTCAAGAGGAGTGTTTCCCTTCCCTGGGAATGGTGGCTTAAGCAGTGGTTATCTTTCTCATGAAAATGATTCATACATTTTTCCACTCATGGGCTTAATTGATTCTAAATGTGGCAAGGTATGCCATGGATATCCTACTTTTACCTAGCTAGACATTAAGGTGAATTATTTACAACCATGTGTTGATTTTGGTTTTTGAATTGAGACACTAAGTTATTTTGAATGCATGTTTGCTAATGGCATTTATTTTATAGGAAGGAAATTCAAATATATTTTAAGAAAATTCAAGGATGTCCTTGCCTTCCTAAGGACACTAACTGAAATAACCTTATTATTTCTATCAAGTGGAAATCATTTTGCACTGGGTTTCCATACCCACCCTCCCAATTGTGTTGGGCATGTTTTTTAGAATAATGTACATAATTTCTTATTTTCATCATTTAATTTCTTAGTTATTTTTCCCTAATTTATATTTTATTTTTGTAGATTAGTTTCTCTATTTTAAATACTAGCTTCCTATGTGTATATATGCTTATTTTAGAGTAGGTTTCATATTTTCTAATTTTCATATTTTGGTTTTCCTTTAGTAGTCTATATGTTCCTTATCCTAGACATCCCTTTGCAATGATGAGTCCTATCCTGAGAATAAAACATCAAGTGGAGAGTTGGCCCTTGTGAATTTCCTTTCATTGTGTTAGTGGGATAAAGTACCTCAAATGGTTGATAGAAACATGAATTTTTTAAAGCATTAAAAGTTAGAAAATAAAAATTTGTGTTTGAGAAATGGAATAGGTTTCTTCAGTTTTATTTTATGCATCTTATAAATTTTAGAGTGTTTGATTCTTAATAGAACATATAGATTTTATAAATTTTCTTTTCTTATCTAAAGCCATCAATTTAACTTAATTGACCATCTTAAGCAAATAAGAAACATTGATTCAGTTTGAATTTATCTTAGTAATCTAAAATTTTTGAGTTTATCATTTTACCCATGGCTTGGTCCCAAACCCTTAATAGACAAAACTATAAAATGTTTTTTTAAGAAAATTTTGATTGAAATGGAATAAAAGTACAAGATCTAAAGTCTTCCTCAAAAGGGTGATTCATATAATCTCCATTATAGGTTTTTTGGCCTAGCTGGTAGTGGAGCAAGGACTTTAATGAGACCATATGTACCTCTTTCATGGCTATAGACACATGGGTGGCAGTAGAGAAATGCACATGCCATTCACCCCTAAGTTGAACAACAAATATTTTCCCTCTTAAAAGTTCTAGTTATCTAATTAGGTTTAAAGTGTTTTATGTGAATTCAAAAGCTATAATGAATTAATCACTTTCACACATTGATGACCTTTAATAGAATTAAAAATTAGTATGACACATGTTGAGGTAGACTCCAATGCCTTCATATTTCTGACTTTTTCTGAAGATAACTATTTAGAATTTATACTTGTCTTCAAGTGTGAATGTTTGTAGCCTAGATTTCAAAGTCATTTAACTAGAGGTTATTGGTTATGAATTCTTAACAACATTATCTCTACAAAGGTTTCCATTTTTTATTTTGTCTAACAACACACCCCATTTTCAAGTTGAAAATAGGGAACCTCTTTCACTTAGGCAAACTTTGGCTTTACCTAGTCTAGAGGACCTCTTTGGAATGTTTTGGGTATATCTACTTGAGCCCTTATTTTATTGGTAGTTGTTAGATGATAAGTTATAAATGACTATTCATGTCTTTTTTAGTGTTTTTTTTTATTTATAAAATTTTAGTCTAAACTTTCATATATGAACATCAAGGTATAACTTGTAGGTTTATTAAGTCTTAGTCCATGATTAAATTCTCCAATATTCTCCCATTTGAATGTTAGACCTAGACTTTATGTAAATTTATCTATCTTTTAAGACCTTTACATGGATTATTTTTAACAATATAACCCATGATTACACTATTTCATAGTAAAAATGGCTTTAATATTTGGTGGACTTTGATTATTTCATAGCTTTCACATCTCACTATGTACTCCTTATCCATATATTTAATAATCATGATTCTCTTTGTTTGGGATAATGTCTATTACCCCTTTATTTTAAATCATTTTAGAATTTTGCTATAGAACTTATATCTGAATGTTTAGGATTCAATATTTGTTTATGTGAATGAATGGTTTTGATTTTATCATTGATTTTATACTTCACACATGAATTTTCATTTGGTAAATGCTTGGCTTTCTCAAAATTATGATAGTCAATTTTATTATTTTCTCACAAGTTTTTCAAGACTTCATAGGGACTCTTAGATTCTTCCATGAATCAAAATATCATTGATGTATGAATTAAAATCTAAATATTTTTTAAATAGCAATTGAGTCTTTATAAAACCCTAGGGCCCTAAAAATATGCCACATGTAACCTTCTCAGAAGCTTAGGAGCTTTGAAGCATTAAGGCATTAACCATTAAACATCAGAATCTCATAACCTTAGAACTTCAAGGGTTATAATGAATTAGCTTAGAATTTCTAGAGTTGATCAATATTGGTATATATTTGTGGCCTTGAGTCCTTAAGAAGGTGCCACATGATACCTTCTTAGAAACTTGGAAGCTTAGAGTGATTATAGAATTGGCCCAAAGCATGAAGAGCTTGAGGACTTGATAAAATTTCATGTGTCAATGACCAAGCAATCATAAAATAAATATCCCATGAGGGCCCAATAATAAATCACATGGTTGAGGTGATGATACATATAAATAGCAAGCTAAATCTCATGATTGTTGATAGGCTACCAAGTGGCAAAGTGGGAATAAATAGGCAAAGCAATATCCTAGAAAAGGAGAAAGAATGAGACATCAAAAAGCATCCATCTAGTAGTTGTGACATTCAGAGAGCCTTGGAACTAAAATTGATGTTCTATTTTATCATAAAATCATAAAGAGTCCCAAGAGGACTATATGTAAAGTCTATAAAGCACAATAAAAGTGTAGTTGGTTCCTCACCAACTAAAATACTAGAAGCAAAAAAATTTAAGATAATAAAAGAGTGAACTAATCCAAGATACCTTTAAATCAAACTGAGGATGGATCTTTCATTAATCAACACCTAAAATTGAATGTGAAAGTCTATACAAGGCATGGTGGAATGATATTTCCAAGAAAATATTAATGAGAATCTAACAATAATATTTGAAACTAATCACTATTATCTCCCCAAATTGAATGTAAAATGGTTAATATGGCCTAATTCATTACCTAGCATGCACATTGAAGAATTACAAGGAAATATAATGAGCATAAAAGAAAAAAAAAATCCTTAAACAGGCATGTCCTCTAACTACAAATCATGGTTGACCTAGTGAATTTTATTAAATCTCCACCATGTATGGAATCAAAAATGAATCATGTCTATAAATCAATCCTAACTTGAAGAAGATAGATCATACTTACACTTTTGATTAGGGATACATTAGATAATCAAGAACATGACCAATATGGGGATCCATTAGACCCAATTAGGGGATCTCCTATCAAAATAAACCATTCTCGGTAGGGTTTCAAAGCTCCCATTCAAGCACAATCATGCAACAACCCTAACTAATCCCTATGTTTTATATTCACTAAACTAATAACAAGTAAAGTATAATCTAGTGTTCACCAAATATTATGGCACAAAGTAAGGGTAAGAAATAATAAAATTAAACATGCATAAGAGACATATACTCATGTCAATGTATATAAAATCTTAATACATGAAAAAGAACCATAAATGTATATCTATCTACTTTTACAAATAAGGAAGAAAGTTAGGAATACTTACATTTGAAGACAAACCCTCTGAGCCTCAATCTCTCCCTTAGCCATGGTTCTTTGAAAGAGGTTGTTATGGTATGTAAGGATGACAAGGATAAATCATATCTAGGCTGCACAACCCATCAATACATCTAAAAGACTTATCCATAAGACAAGATTCATATCTCCAAATAAATTATGAAACTCTAAACTTCCTCCTCAAGTAGAATGGTGGATAATTAGATACATAATATCTCATAATATCTCTTACTTATTTTTCTCTTTGTAGACACCTAAAACTAGCCTTTGATAACCTCTAATAAGGCTTTTGGCTAGTTTCCATCTAAAATGCACAATTTGGCCTAAAAACACTAAAACACACAAAATGATGTGAAAATGATATATTCAAGTGCTGATTTTGTCTAGGGTATCGCTAAATGAGGTAATGAAATTTATGGGCCAGCTAACTTTGATTAGTCTATTTTGAGTCAAAATTCCAAAATTGCACTTGCATGTTTTGGACTACTTTTTTCTATCAAATATTTTGTACAAGACTTTTGCCTTTGTTATTTGTTGTTAGAAACATTATAATTGGGAATACACATCAAATGCATCTAAATTGGACTTCCAATTCCAATCCAATCAAATTTAGGACCAATAACAAGGCATTCTGATCAATTTGAGTAATTTATGCATAAAGTTCTTAAACATGCTTAAGAGATAATTAACCAAAATCAAGGCCTAATTAAAAATTCCATGAAAACTTATTGAATACTTATTTTTTGAAATTAGTATGGAATATTTGTATCATCAAGTGACCTCATTTCTTGGGAAGACATCCCTAGGCCATAAATACCACAAGTAGTAAGATTCATGCCTTCCATGTCTCATCAATGCCTTCCATGATGCCCTCCATGCCTCTTAATTGCCCCTTCTTCGAATGCCATGATGAGGATAATTTAAAAATAAATTCCAAAAATTGAATTATCCTAAACCACACATCTCAATCTTGGGATGGAGGGTTGAAGTTGATTCTGATCAAATCCAAAAATCTATAAATATGAGGCCTCATAACATCATTTATAAGCTTAATTTTTGCAAAGTTATAATACAAGATTGGTTCCAAAAGTTTCATGAAACTAGTGTTATCATGCCAAATTGATTTCAAGCCAAGCTAAGCCATAAGCCAAAGGTGCCAAGGAGAGATGGAGGTAGCCAAGCTTCCATTACTAAGGATTTCATGAGCATAAGCCGAGCAAGCCACTACCACAAAGGCATTTGGAACATCCAAGGAAGGTAAAGGAACTCTTGTATTTGATTCCTTGATTTTTAGTTATGTTTGTCATTTGTTTTTGTTAACAAATCTCTCCCTAGTGTCTTGGCTTAGAGATATTATGCTATTAGTGTGTTTATTTCATTTTGTTTTCATTTTGAAACTAACACCATACTAACCATCCTCTCTTGAGTCAAATTCCTAGATTGCATAATGACATGCCCTATAGGACCAGACATATCCTACACATGAAAGAGATCCTTTTGTAACCTTAAAAAACTTATTTGGGCATTTTAAACTCTTACAAATTGGTTTTCTAACTTTATTTTGCCATTTTTGGTTATCATATTTTTTACACAATAACTGACATCGATAGAAATATCGACATTGATTACTCAGTTTAACTAATATCGATCAATAGAATTGACATCAGTCAAATCTCAATTGGTAGTAACTGATGTCAATGGTATTAATCGACATCAGTCACTGTGTTTTTCTAAAAACATAGACTTGAGACCTATTTTTTTAGAGGTTGTTGTTTCAAACTCAAAAGGGCTTCAAAGCTAAGGGACATGCTAACAATTTTACTATAGGACCAAGTAGGATATTTTCTCAAAACATGTTTAAATCACTTTTTCATGCCTAAAATTTGATTAGGAACTTTGTTTTGGTGTTTAACAAGGAATTTTTAGGTATTTTTGATGAATGTTTTTCAAAGTTTTCAACTAAGACCAAGGGGTCAAAAGAACACCACCAAACACTTTATTTGGGTTTAAAATTGAAAACACTTGTCAGTTTTTGCTTGAAATAGTTGTTTAATTAGATTTTATTTGGTAAAGAGAGGAATTTTGTGTGTATGCTCTTCCATTTGTCCCCTATAAGGAACCTTTGGAATCAAAAGCACCATTTCTATTGCATGTAGCCTAGTCCAAGGCTTAGAAATAAAGTCATCTAAAGCCTCCCCCAAAAAATCATCAAAGTTTGGATGACCTTAAAAATGACCCTAAAGTCTTTCTATTTTATGCTTTCTTTATTTTCATGCAAACTTGGATTATGAGGGGGGCTTCATCACCTCTCATAATTTTTTTTAGGGAAGCTTTGACCTAGGGTTTCATCTTCTGGCATTAACTTCATTTGGCTCCTTTGAAGTTTCACATAGGATATAGTGGCACTCTGCACATCGCACTACACTGAGTGAAAAATAAGATGTAGTGGTTATAAAAGGGACTGGACCTTTTTTCAACAAGCCAAGTGATACAGACCCAAAATTTGTGCTTTTTTTTGCATTATTTGGTGTAAAAGTCATTGTGTAATGGATTCCCCTATAGACATTCAAAACTTGCTAGTTTTATTCAACCCCACTTTTCCATACCCTTGCTAGGATTTAGATGATTATACTTAGTGTATTTTGGTCATTTTTGCTTGGTATGTTTTGAGACTAAAAACTTGTTTATTTTTCATATAGCCATGTCAAAACCAATTTATCTATATGTCACTCTTTTGTCTAAAGAGGCATTATGCTATCCATTTTACACCACACTTGTGCCTTGAAATTTTTTCTAAACTTGTTTGTGTGTGTGTCATTTGAATTGTAAAGGGTAGTGTTATGCTACCCAAATCATGTTAAACCATTTTGAGCCTTTTAAGTCTTTTGAAACATAACATTGACCACATCATTTGAGCATGCTTACACTATTAGGCTACTCAATTTTTTTCAATACTTATTTACCATTGTATCAAAACCATTAGTTTCAAACCATTTTGTGTATACCATTTAGACCTCTGTCTTGTGCCATCATGTTGTCCAATCTTGTCTAGCCTGTTTGGTCCAATCCTAGTTTTCAATGTTGAGTTTTCAATTATCCTTGTCAAGTTTGGATGCAAACATTGATTTATTTTTGTTTAGGACTCAATTCATGGGGTTGGTGAATAGATCTTTCTCTTTTGGGTTGCATAACTTCGGTTAATCGAGTACCCAAATTTGAAAACTATTGATGGTTTATATATTTAGTGCCTATCTTCATCATTGTCTATGCCTTTATTTAGGAGAACAAAAACTTCCTCAAAGAGCCTTTTGTTTTATGCCTTATGCCAACTGATCATGTTTATGTTTGATTCCATGTGCCGGTTCTATGCCAAAGTTATTTCCAAACTTGTTAGGTTAAATTAAATCACATCATCATTTGTTTCAAGTCTAGCTTTTGATGATATTTAGCCAAGAGTCCTAGCACATTCCTATTTGTTTGAGCCTAGATTTTGAATCTACATTTCAACAAAAGACCTAACAACTCAACTTTTCCCTTTCCTAGTTTAAACCTTGTTTGGAACAATTTGACCTAGACCTTTGACATATCAATTTTTATTTAGACACTTGACCTTTTATGCATGTGACATTTGAAATTATAAATTTGATTTTAGGATATTTTATGCCAAGTATTATCACAAATCATTTTGGAAATATGGTTCCACTTTCAAACCACATTAGATATATAACTCCTCTTTTTGACCAAGTTAGACCAAGTTTGAACCATTTGTCCTTTAGACATAGTTTTTCAAAGTTTATAGAACTCAAAGTATTTTTATTTTCAAGGCTTTCATCATTTACATGGATATGTCTCGCTACACTTATGGTGGAGTCACTTACAATCTAACTTATGATAGAATGACCACACAAAATGACTTTTATGGCTTTTATCAAGACCCCAATGATGCTAATATGGTTTATGAGATAGATTTTTATTTTCCTCATATTAATAATTCATGGGAACAAAGTCATGAAGCAATTTATGACCCAAATTGAGACCTTGACTGATATGAAGAGGTTTATGAAGAGGACTTTAAAGACACAACTACAGATAATGTTGTTTGGGATACAAATCCATACCTTCATTTCAAAAATTAGTACATGGAACATAGCCAAGAACTAGCTTATGAGCCAACTCATGACTGGGATGATATGGTTTATGATGAAAACTTAGATGATTTGGCTTATGTAAGCAATCAAGTTTCATGACATCCTTTTGCTATCTAATCATCGACTACACATAACCCTCTTTTGGATTATATGAGCCATCAAGCTCTACAATATCTAAGGAATACCATTACCATTCCTAGACCTCATCCTTTGGTTTGTGTGAGTAATCAAGCCTCATAACACCCCATCATCATACCAAGACCTAGTCCTTTGGCTTGTGCAAACAATCATGCTTCACAATGCCCCTTTGTTACCATATTATGACTTTATCCTTTGGCTCATATGAGTTTCCATGCTCCCTAAGGCCCTACCATTATCCAACTACAAGTCATTCCTCATCTAGTACCAACCACATCCAAACCTCAACACATATAATCCTTTGAAGACCAAGATGTTTTTGTTGAACTAACCATTTGTAATAATTCAACCTATGATGAATCACTTATTGATCCTATACTAGTTGTCAAGTAATCTCACACTTATGAGCCAGTCTTTGTCAACTCATTTCTTAATGATTATAACCACTTTTAGGTAATCATTACCTCAACCATGTGCCTATTTTTCAAGAGCCTCCTATTGACAAGCCAGTCTTTGAGGTGTTATCTCTTGACCTATTTATCATCCTAGAGGAGTCTTACTTTGACAAATTAGTTTTTATGGAGCCTATTATGCCATCACAATTTGTTACTTGTCCAAAACCATAAATTCAACAAGACATGATTGTAATAGAGTATCCATCAGATGAAGAATTAGAATTAGAGTCAAGTTATATTTTTGAATTGACATTAGATTTAGCATCAAAATTAGAATGAACATTAGTCTCAACATCAGATTTAGAGTCTCTTGAGTTAGAATCAAATTCAGAGGAACAATATGTTTATAGCTATTACAACATTGGTTAAACATGCCTTATAGATCAATTTGAAAACATTTGTGATCCTTCTACAATTTTTGAGGATGAGTACTTTAGCTTTGACACAATTTATCCTAGTATCTTCTATAAAGATTGTATAGCCTCTCTCCACTCCATAGGCCATTACCATCAACCAAGATATCCATATTATTGACATTCCATCTCCCATAAGTTTTGATTGGGATGGATAGAATCACATTTTATTGAAATGCATCCATGGAGACATAGCAGTTGAATAAGAGCAAGGAGGCCAAGACAATATTCATGTATCAAAAGAACACACTCCTAGTGAAACCTTTTCGAAGGTTCTAGGGGACAATCCAAGTCAGAACTCAACATCTTTTAGTGAGACTTTTTTAGAAGCATTAGAAGACAATCAAATTCAAAATTCAACATTCCTTAGTAAAACCTTCTCAAAGGTACTATGGGACAATCAAGGCAACTTCGCTGGTGAAAACCTTTTTGAGGCACCAATAGCTAAGCAAAAAATTTCTTCACTACTTAATGAAGATCAAATCAAAATAACTTCTTATCTATAGCCTAATCAGATGGTAGATACTCTCAAGATCAAACAATATAAAAAATTGATGGTCCTATCAAGAACATATTCACAATTCTTCAGTCCTACCACAACCAAAATTATGTCAAATTTGGCATCAACAACATTATGTGTGACTAAAAGTTTTGATCTTCATTTGTTTCCCCACCATCATACATTCCATTATCATTTGCAATTCTATTTCAAAATCAAACCTACCATCCATTATTTGTCCCTATTTACCATCTATGGTCATGCTTTCCTTTACAAACGATAAAAAGATACCTTGTCTTGACGCTTGAAGGAATCAAAATCAATAACTAAGGAAGATCACAACAACATTCTTGAAAACCAAATCTATAGGCCACTTTTTATAGAGAAACTATTCAGATGAGGTGCGGGCTAGAAATTAAAATGATCAAGTATTCTATTTGTATCATTTTTTTATTAGGATGTGCATCTCTCAATTAGTAGGAACAACAAAATCAAAAACCACACCTAAGCCAAAAACATGTACCATACCATTTCACATTGCCATGCCATTGATATTGTTATATATCCTTTTTCCATTATCACATACTCCTACCAATCACCCCTTCATCTAGGGATAACCATCTTACCATTTTATCCAGTCTATCTAGACCATCATTATCCTTAGCAAGACCATTCCATCCTATCATTTCATTCATATCTAGACTAAAGCCTATTTTTAGTCATCTTACCCAATCTTGTTTTGATCTTGGGTACTTTGGTTCTTCCTACACTTTTTGTGAGAGAATTATAATCAAGTTTCAATAATAAATCCAATCCATGGTTCAATGATAATCTATTAAAGTAGTGTGGTAGTTGATTTAGTAAGATATCTTTCATCCTATCCATGTTTGTTTATGTGAGCTTAATTATAAATGCCTATGGGCAAATCAGTGTCTCACTAATCTTGCTACTAATTATAACCACCTATGGGTAAATTACCATCATTGACCTATGCCATTGTATCCTAGTTATAACCACCTATGGGAAAACTAGGGGCAACACTTATTTATCATGCATTGTTGCATCACCATATCATTATTGTTTTCATTTGACTAGCCATTTGGTAGATTTGAGAACTTGTTGGGACCCATTTGGTTTTTTCCCCACATTTTTTGTGGATGGAATTACTATGACTTGAGGTCATTTTAGGACTATGTGGGTCATGCTCAATTCATTTTGAGGTCACCTTAGTCCCCCTTTCCATACGCTCTCACCATTTTGCAAGAAACCTAAGCCAAATGCTCTCACCATTTTGTGAGTAGGTATCTTGTCATTCTCTAACAAGTTAAGATACCTCAAAATTCCAAAAACATTCATAACGTTTCAAAAATCCAAAAAAAATTGTCTTGTCTAAGTCTATTAGTTATCTTCAATTCACCTTACTCGGGCATTATCATTGTTATGATGTTTTCTTTTACTTTTGTTTTTAGGATTTATGTTTGTTTCTTTATTTCAAGTTGTTTTTTGTTTTTTTTTTTAATTTGTTTGCTTTCAACATTTTTGCCTCAACTCAGTCTATATGTGTTCATTGGGTGATTCCTTACACACATTATTCTTGAGTCTATTCATATTCATTCATGAACATTATCATCATGGTTTATATCATTAACGAATTATTTTTTGAGTGTTTATTGGATTGAGAGTCGGTCCTTACACATATTTTGGGATAGTCTTTATGGTGTTCTATCATGAATCCTACCATCACATGCTATAAAAAAATTAGCTTCAAGAAGGTCTATAATCAATGGAGCCACAAAAGTTTCTCCTTGGCACCTTGGTAAATCCTTCCATCCCACCCTTGATCAAATTAACCTAGTGACCATTCTAGTTATATCATTACTAGTCAAGACATGCATCTCCTCATTGGTAGGTACAACTGAATCATTCACACTAGTCAATCCTATTCTTCTATTCATTTATTTCATCACTTTGCACCTGTTCATCTTTAATCTATATTCTAGGTTATGTCCTTGAGTTATGCTTACTAATCAACCCTAATTGGGGCACAATCATATTTAGCCAATCCATGTCTCTTAATGATTATAACTACCTATGGGAAAATCATTATTTTGACTTTTATTCCTAATTATAACTACCTTTGGGTAAATCAACATCCCTTTTACATCAATGCATGCAAGCATTTTATCATTTGGATTAATCTCACCCACGAGTTAATTCCACCTTTCTTCTTATTTCTTTTTGAGGGACCATCCATCAACAAATGTGATGGCCACTCCCTCAAGGGGGCATCGTCATAGGCTTCCCAAAAACCATTTGGAGCTTTGTTCTATATCATCATCTTCTTTTTGGCATATAATCCATTTCTCATTCTTTTAGAAGACAATGATTTACCTATAGATTGCAATATCTTCCCAAATAAGGGCAAATTGTAGACACCTAAAACTGGCTGCCAATAACCTCCAATCAAGCTTTTGGCTAGTTTCCATCTAAAACACACAATTTGGCCTAAAATTACTAAAACATGAAAAATGATATGAAAATGATATATTCAAGTGCTGATTTTGGCCAGGGTATCACTAAATGGGGTAATACGATTTATGGGCTAACTTCGAGTCAAAATGCTAAAATTACACTTGCATGCTCTAGACTACTTTTTCCTATCAAATCTTTTACACAAAACTTGTGCCTTTGTTATTTGTTTTTGGAAACATTCTAAATGGGAATAGACATCCAACACATCTAATTTGGACTTCTAATTACAATCCAATCAAATCTAGGACCAATAACAAGGCATTATGATCAATTTGTGCATAATGTCCTTAAACATGGTTAAGAGCTAATTAACCCAAATCAAGGCCTAATTAAAAATTCCATGGAAACTTGTTGACTACTTATTTTTGTAAATGAATATGGAATATTTGCATCATTAAGTGATCTCATTTATTGGGAAGACATCCCTAGGCCATAAATTCCACAAATATCAGGATTCATGCCCTCCATGCCTCATCAATGCCTTCCATGATGCCCTCCATGCCTCTTAATTGCCCCTTCTTCCAATGCCATGATGAGGATAATTACAAACTTAAATAAAAAATTTGAATTAATCCTCAACCACACATCTCAATCTTGAGATGGATGGTTGAGGTTGATTATGATCAAATCCAAAAATCTATAAATAGGAGGCCTCACAACACCATTTTTAAGCTTAATTTGTACAAAGTTATAATGCAAGATTGCTTCCAAAAGCTTCATGCAACTAGTTTTACCATGCCAAATTGATTCCAAGCCAAGCTAAGACACAAGCCAAATGTGCCAAGGAGAGATGGAGGTATCCAAGCTTCCATTGCTAAGGACTTAATGAGCACAAGCTAAGTAAGCCACTACTATAAAGGTATTTGGAGCATCCAAAGAAGGTGAAGGAACTATTGTATGTGATTCCTTGATTTTTAGTTGTGTTTGTAATTTGTTTTTGTTAACTAATCTCTCCCTAATGTCTAGGCTTAGAGATGTTATTCTATCAGTGTGTTTATTTCAATTTGTTTTCATTTTGGAACTAACACCATATTAACTATCCTCTCTTGAGTCAAATTCCTAGATCACACTCTTCTCTAAATAATGACAAAATGATCTTGTATATATAGGTAGATCTAACCCTAAGCCCTTATAAAATTTTAGACCAACAAGGTTGACCCAGTCAACTTAGTATAACTATGGACAAAAATTCACTAGGTCATGAGCTAAGCTAGCCAAGACCTAACCTAGACCCTAAATGAATTTTATTCAAAATAGTACAGGGTCGACCTAGTACAAAATATAATTGAAAGGGGATTAAGGCTATGAAAATGGAGATAAAAGGTAAGAAATGACTAAGGAATGTACAATAGATAAGAACAAGATTATGGGAATAGTTTTTAGGAGACAATTGTGTAGATAACAAGTGGCAAAAGGGACAACAATCATGTGAAACATCAATGGTCTTCTCACCCCTTTCTCGATGCACCCCTTAAGGCATGCACTCAAAGAGATTAGGACTTTATAGGTTCTTGTAAGATAAAGATCATTATTAATTTATAAAATTTTAAAAATATTATGCGTATACATATACCCCACTTAAAACTCATAACGTGTCATGTGAATGCAACACAGGATGGTGTTTTGGGAATAGAACATGATAACACATAATGTTGCTACTAAGTAAAATGGAGTAAAGAGAAAATAAGATAAATGAAAGGATAGAATTTAAAAATTCATACTTTCACTTAATTTAGTTTTGTATATAAAGAAGGAGACTATGAGATAAGTAAAGGTATCTAATGTGAAGAACATTATGAAAACCTATAGAGATTAATGTAAAAAATGGTAAAAAATCAAAAAAAATAGAATGTAGGCATATAATAATGGAAAATATTCTATACAACATCACAATTATAGAAATTTTATGATTAAAAAAATGGGTTAGTAAAAACAAATATATGAGAAAAATAAAGAATTTGATGGTACATATTTGAAAGTTAAAGAATTGTGAAAAGTAAGTTTTAATAGGGTGAAAAGAAAGTCATTTGTATGTGTTTCACTTGTTTTGAGAGAAAAATAGATATATAAGATACCAAATGAAAGGAAAGAGAGATAATATGGCAAGGAGATGATAGTCGAGATGAGAGGGACACCTAGAGGCCACAACAGGTACAACACAAGTAGGCATCTAAGAATTTCAAACTTGTTTTTGAATATTTTAGTAGAATTAAGTGTTTTTATATAAATTTGTAAATTAGATCAATTCTAGAAACCAAAATGAGCCCCAAATAGTTTTTAAGGGTATTAGAGACCAAATAGGGAAATGGGTTGAAAGGAATTGGAGTAATAACTATCGAAGGCATTCATTACAAGTAATGAAAGGAGTCATCAGTCAAAACCAACTAGGTCAACCCAATCGACCTAGTAGGCTAAAAATTTGAATTCCACACTACTGACTTAGTAGGTGTAGGATGACATTGTACCTTATTATTGACTTAGTAGGTTAACCCACTCTGTCAAATTAGTATTAAGAGGGAAAAATTAAAGATTTGACTTAGTTTGTTAAGTTAACATGGTTAAAATGAGGATAATTTGGTTAACTTCGGGTTTGACTAAGTGACCAAAATAATATAGAGATGCATGAAATAAGTCAAAATAGTACCTAAAAGGTCTAGAATGCTTGTTTAAGCACTAAAATGGCCAAGTAGGCTAAACATAGGTCAAATTGGTCAATAATGGATAAATGAAGGTAAATTATGTTTGTTTTTGTTAAAATTTAAAAATAATGTATTTTATTATAAGTGACATGGGGGTCCAATACATATTTTGTTGTTTGATGGTTGTAGGGGCATATAAGACTTTAGCATTTGGTGGATGAATCATGCATCCCAATTTTTTTGGATTGATTGACAATTGAGGACCAATCTAGATTAGACACATTAGGTTTAGGAGTGATTATGTATATGTGTCAAGTCCCATTGAGTGTTGATTTGGTAGTCATGTTCCTTGGAGCCTAAGAATGATTGACTGACACTTTTATATGGGTGGTGGATGGGGATAAAATTGAGGTAGGTATGACCCTAGAAGATGTCCTTGTGATTCTTAGGCTTTTGATAAGAGGTATGTTGGTGATCATGGGGGTATTTGATGGATAGGAGGAGAGGCGAGCCTTAGCCATGTGGGTAATAGGCTTAGATATTATATATCCTAGGCTAAAAGTTAGACTCTTTGATATGTATACATCTTATATTCTAAATTTTATGAAGGTAGTGATAGGACTTATGATAGCATAGGTGTTGTGTCACAAGTCATATGGTAAGGTACTTCTATATGTGATAGCCTAATGTCAGTCAATTTTAGATCAGGGGCATTATATGATCTAGGTTTTTTCATCTAGGTCTAACTAATGCATGTTATGTATGGGATTCTATCTAGAGGTAAAAATACCATGGGGCTAATGATTTTTTTGAGTTCATATATATATGAGAGGTTCTTAATGTATCAACCAGCTAGGTTACCCCATATGGTCGATGATTTTTACCTCAGGTGTGGAGGTGGTGACAAGATTAGGTAGCATGGGTCATGCCCCACATGCTAGGGCTACAAATAGTCACATGATTAGAAATTGAGTGGAAACTATATGGGCACATTGTGATAACATGGCTGAGTTGGAGAATAGTGGCACCAATATTGGCATGAGCACAAATTATAGGCCACTACACCTAATAGATAGAGTTGCATCTAATGGCATGCATACCAAGATAGTTAGGACTTTCTCATCTAGTGGCTCCAATAGTGGTTCCCACATTTTGGGCTAGACATGTGAGAGAGACAAGGAGGAGAGGAGGAGTGGGACCACTAGATGCTAAGCCAAAGATTAGACCATAGTGTGAGAGAATATGGATAGGTTTCATGATGGCCAATAGAGAGAGAGGAGATGGATATGGATGTAGGAGTGCCTGAAGTATCATAATCAACACTACAATGGGAAGGGTAGTGACTACCTCAAAGATGCCAATGATGAGAGAGAGCATAGAGGGAGGCTATCTTATATGACCCATTAAGAATCCCAAGATAGAGTTGGGTGATAGAGGTACCATTAAGGCATAGCTTGAGATGGTCACATGTGGTGACCTTGAGATTTACATTGATTAGTTGGCATCCAAAGGATGAGGTACTTAGAATATGGGCTAAGGGAGAGACCATGATTAGTGGTCGTGCATATGGGGAGATGATGATAGACAACACTTAGATAGGTAATAAATGGTTTAAATTTGCTGAAGTATTTTGAGACAGATTATAGATAGATAGATTTTGAGATATATTTGTGATCTAATATCTATCTAGTGTGATTTTTATAGATTTTAGAAAGGAAGAGACAAAATGGGGATCCCTAGTGAGGGGATTACTCCATGAGATCTTTGTTGAGGCATTGATGCCATAAAACCCTACTATATTATATGATCCTATGATACTATCTTCCGCATCTTAGGTGAGCTAGTTTAGACTAGTAGGAGAAGTTGTGAGGCAAGTATAGGTACACAAGGAAGATCAATAACCACTAGTAGGGGTAGGAGTGGGAGAGGCTCAAGCATGATAAGCTTTGGCTTAGGATAGAGCCATACATATGACTACCAGACCTAGATAGCATAGGTACAATCCCAAGTGGCCAACCTATAGGGATAAGTGATATGTTTGAGATCTCAGACAACCTCTTTACAATATACTATCTAGAGGGGACTATTTGAGGCACCTATGGGTTGTGTGGCTAGACTAAGAGATAGATAAGATAGAGCCTAGCCTTAGAGCTATAATGATTTATATTTTTTTACTTTGTAAAAAACATTGTGTGTGTGTGTGTGTGTGTGTGTGTGTGTGTGTGTGTGTGTGTGTGTGTGTGTGTGTGTGTGTGTGTGTGTGTGTGTGTGTGTGTGTGTGTGTGTGTGTGTATCATTTTGATAGTTGGTTGTTGGTCTTATGTGTTTGTATTATGGTTGTGGCTATGGATGCATGAATATATTTATTTCTAGCACATGTATTTATATTTTGTTGTATATGATATAGGAAATATATGAGTCATGGTTTATTTTCTAGCATTTATATAGGATACATGAATGGTTAAAAATAAACAGGAAAAAAGGACTTGGCTAAGTATAATCAATCAAAAATGTACTACACACTATTTCATGTTGGGAAATCTATAATAACAAGAAAATGACTAAGTAGAAGAAACTAAAAGGTGCTAAACAAGAGGGAAAAAAGGTTTTATTTTTAACTTTGAAAAATATTTGGCACCAAAATAAAATAAATAAAATCACACTAAATCACATTGGGAAGTATGAAAGTAATGTAATAAAGTGAAAAACACATAAAAGAACAAATGGTATAAAAACAAATCAATTAAATCAATCAATCATATTAAATAATGTTGGGAAGTACAAAATAAAAATAAATTTATAAAAATTCATCTTGAATTAATCACACTAATTCAAGTTGAGAAGTATTAAAAACTCAAGAAATGGCTGGATTCTTACATACAATCAAAAATAAGAAGAAATGGCTAAGTATAATCAATCAAAAATGTACTACACACTATTTCATGTTGGGAAATCTATAATAACAAGAAAATGACTAAGTAGAAGAAACTAAAAGGTGCTAAACAAGAGGGAAAAAAGGTTTTATTTTTAACTTTGAAAAATATTTGGCACCAAAATAAAATAAATAAAATCACACTAAATCACATTGAGAAGTATGAAAGTAATGTAATAAAGTGAAAAACACATAAAAGAATAAATGGTATAAAAACAAATCAATTAAATCAATCAATCATATTAAATAATGTTGGGAAGTACAAAATAAAAATAAATTTATAAAAAATCATCTTGAATTAATCACACTAATTCAAGTTGAGAAGTATTAAAAACTCAAGAAATGGCTGGATTCTTACATACGATCAAAAAATAAGAAGATAAAAGTGAAAGAGTAATTAAGTAAGCATAAAACATACTAAATCGAGATGGAAAGTATGTCTATGATGGGTAACTTCATGGTTAATCACATTTTATCTCATATTTGACACATGTAATTTTTTTTGTGACTCTGATTGTTGGAAAATTTTATGAGGAAGGTTAGGTCCTATCCATTGTTTTACATTAAAACTCAAAAATGGAACACCAATGAGGTGGAATAAATTTGAAAATTTGGTAAAAAGGGGTGTTGGTAATAGGAAGGTAATTTGTGAAATTTTAGTAATTTGTAAGGAAGGCCAAGTCCTATCCATGGTCTTATAATGAAACTCACAAATGGAATCCCTAGGGGAATGATCAGTGAACAAAATAATATTTCTCAATGGGAAATATTAGGAGTGTAGGGAGTGAAGAAGGGAATGAAAAAAGCATAACATAGGCTTCTTATGAGAATATCTTAGGAGACATGAGGCATACTAAGGATGTGAGAAGACACTAAGTAACTAGTGACCATTAGTGAATAAAGGAAACCTATTTTCTATAGACACAAATCTGTGTAGGTAAATAAGAGTGCTACTAAGATCAAATCATGAAGGTGTATTGATAAAATAAAATTAAAATGGACCTAAATTCCCACAATATGTTCCTCATTCCTCAGGACCCCTTATAGATCCATCAATCTACTATGAATATTGGGTACTTACATGAGAAATTATGTAGAACTAAAATATTTTTATATTCCCCTATTCTAATCTACTAGACTAACACACCCCAATGGACCTCAGATCTATTTTGAGGCTAACTATGGAGTTTGAGTTTTGACTAGAATAAGGAGATGTGCTTTGAATCACATCTTTTAGACTGATTTTACTTTTTAATAATTTTGAATGTTTTACCTTTTGGATCATTGCATTTTGTTAAATGATTTGGCTTTTGAATATTTGGATGGATTTTTAAGATTCCTCCTCCATATGGACTTGGAATGGCTAGTCATGAAAGATAGAGTGATACACATGAATGAGATTTAAGCTTTAGCTAAAGGAACCTAAGTAACCAAAGATAAGACTAACTAGAATAATTAGGCTTAACAATGAACCAACATGTTATCTCAAGTCTCAACCATGTATATGCTTTATTTTATGTAAGGGAATAAAGGGGAAGAAAGGATATCTAAAGTGGACCAGTAAAAGGAGATTATAATGAGATTAATTTTTTGCTAACTAATCACTTGGTAAATAAGGAATGACTAAAGGGAACAAGGTTTGTATAACCAATTCATAATCATAATTATCCATGTTTATAGAGATAAGATATCAAAAAATCAATAAAAGAAAAAAAGGGAGTTTTAAGAAAGGAACTAAAAAAGAGAAAGAATGTAATGATAAATAATAAGTACATAATTAAATGTAAATTAGATTATGAGTAATATAAAGTGCAAAATCAAAATCATCATGTAAGATAAATAATGATTTGACACAATGTAAAATGATATAACAAATAGATAAAGATAATATTGGAGCACACATCCAATCCAAATGAAAATGTAAGAACACCATGCATGTGATCATAAGTACTGATAGATTTACCCACTTACATTATCCACAACATATGATAAGTTTATATGAATTTTAATGTAAACTATAGCTAATGTCTCATCTATCTTTAGCAAAAATTGGTAAAATACTTCATGTCTAATCTCCTCAACAAAAAGATAGGAATGCTTGATAGATCATTTTGTGGAGGACTATCAGACAAGGGATGCTTAGGAGAATGTATGGGAGTGTGTTCTATAGGAGATTAGGGGATCACTAGTGGGGAAGGATCCATAAGTGAGGGACTCATAGGTGGAGAAGGATCCACAGGTGATGGAAGGTCCATGGGTGAGGGATTCAAGAGTGGAGGAATAACAGGTGTAAAATAGACCAAATGAGGAGATGGAACCATAAGAGGTGGAACCATGGGGGAATAAGAGGGAGGATTCTTGTGAGAATGACCTATGATAGGAATGGTAGAAGGTGTAGGAATAATTAAAAGATGATCTTTAAATTACTAATGAAGGATGTAACAATGATCATTGTGATGGGTGCCACATTTTTTCCATAAGCAATATACTTATCCATACTTAGGAATGTACTCAGGAATTACCTTTAGGGGAGGTATGGCCTTGTCTAAGGACTAGGGGGTAGTAGGATGTAAAGTGTCAATATATCAAGGGTGGAGGAATAACAAGTGTAAAAAGGACCACAGGAGGAGATGGAACCATAAGAGGTGGAACCATGGGGGAATAAGATGGAGGCTTCTTGTGAGAATGACCTATGGGAGGAATGGTAGAAGGTGTAGGAATAGTTAAATGATGATCTTTAAATTATTGATGAAGGATGTAACAATGATCAGTGTGATGGGTGCCACATTTATGCCATAAGAAATATACATATCCATAGTTAGCAATATACTCAAGAATTACCTTTAGGGGAGGTATGGACTTGTTTGAGGACTAAGGAGTAGTAGGATGTAAAGTGTCAATATATTATCACAGATTGTGATAAAGTGTGGAAGAATGATTATCTATGTTATGGAAGCAATAGATACGCTTGTGAGTAGTCCTGGTAGGTTTAATCATAAGAGGAGGTGTAACAGAAGTGAAAGGAACTTGGGAAGGCTCATTGGCCCATTTGGTGGGAAAAAGAGCTAGTTGTGGTAAAGGAAGAAAACCATCACCAAGAGAAGGTGGTACTAGTGGATAAATAGGGTAAGGATCAATAATAAGAGTGATAGGATTTGAAATAAGAATAGACTCAGCTAATGCTTGTGTAGGAATGGGATTTGAACTAGCTCTACTGAGGGATGGTGAGGTATATATAAGGCTAAAGGAGAGTTTCCCACATTTTGGGGATAATTAGGCTATAGGGGTCATGGTACCTAGTAATTGATAGGGCCATATCATAGCACAATCCATAAGTATACTCCTATGAGTTTATTCAAATCTTGGAGGTGTTCACACCATCTCTACCCTATGATAAAGAGGAAAAATGTTAAAATTAGGAATGATATATGATGGAACATGGGAATATATAATAAAATATTGAAGTAAAAAGGAACAATAATGGATAATCTCAACATCATGGGCTTGAATAAGACCTCCTAAAAATGGAACATCTCAGGTATAACCATCATCATAATTAGGCATGTGAAGATCAATGATGTAGATACAGATGACATTGTCATTCGATGAGGTGTGATGAATGGAATGCCAATTCTTAGTTAATGCAATGGGGATGTCATCATAAGATGGTTTATGAGAATGAGGTTGCAAAGAATTAGGAAGCTAAGATATGAGATGAGGTGAGAGATTAGAAGTTTTAATGTTGAGAATGATCTCATTAGGTTGATCATCATTGGAATCTAATAGGTTAGGGGGAATATTCTCAAAGAGTTTAGGATGACCATTATAATCTTGAATGGAAATAATGGGAAATTTTAATCATTAAGACTCATGAAATAGGATACTTGGAAATGGTTCAAGGGTAGGAATCTTGAATACACATAGATCTTGGAATTGTTCATAATTATAAGGTTTGTTATCACCTTAAATCCTATAGATGGCTCCATTATGAGGGAATGTAATGCAGTGGTAGTCAGAAAAATAAATTGCTATCATATGACAAGTCCATGGCCTATCGAGAAGGATGTTTTAAGATAGAGGAAAGTTAATTACCATCACCTTCAATCATAGCCTTGACATGTGTTACATGTGGATTTGAGATTGCATTTAGAATATCTAAGAGTTTTGATAAAATTTAAGGAATCCACACAAGTGTTGGAACCCTTGTAAATCAAGGCACACTTGACTTGTATATTTCTAATTTGGACACTAATGAAAAGAATATGATCATCTAAAAAAAATAGAATCCCATTGGGTATCATGTAAGCAATGGGAAATTTAAAGGAAAGAGAAGTGTTCATTGTTTCATCAACATGTATGGACATCTCTTCACACTGTTCTAATATGCTATCTTTAGATCCAGATAAGGTTGTTTCACATCTTGCTAGGGGAGGATGAGGGATGTTCATTTGGAACAAAATTTTCATAAGATGGTTATGATGACATGGAGAGGTTCTCATAAGATCAAGGAATGGAATTTAGGATGGGAGATTAGTGAGTTCCATTATAGGATCACAATCATCATAACCCATAATAAGATTGTTAGAAAGAGGTACATAGTGTTGAAGGAGGTCCTCAGAAGGAGGATCAAAAGTACATTATAATTTATGTTGATAAGAGGTAAAATATTTAGTGAGAGAGAATTTTGATAGATTATGTTGATAATATGAAGTAGTTGATGTCGGTTGGTTCTGAGAAGTGATAGAAGAAGTGTTAATAGAATCTTGAGTTTCATTAGTGGTAGTTAAAGAAAATGGAGGGATGGTATAAATATAATGGGAAGTGTTATCCAAGGAATGAGTTTGAATTAGTTCATCAAAATTTATACAGTCATCTTTCCCTAACTAATTTAAGTGAATTAGATAAAAATCTTGGATAACACAAAATGTGCAATAAATGGAGGTGTGTGGATAGGTTGAGAATCAATGAAAGCAACCACCCTTCACATATTAGTCATATCAACCACATTATATTTAGGAGTTGGATAAATAAGACTATTGATATTATTGGTGGAAGGGGTGGGCTTGTCTTGGTTATCTTGGTGATTTGTAAGAGGATCTTTATAGATGGCCAAATCAGCATTAGCTTGATTCAAAGATTGAGATTTAGTATTTATTTCATGGGCTTTGAAATCAATGTCATAGTCTTGTTGGTGTTTCCAAATGATATAATTATGGTCAAAATTGGGACCAATAAGAAAATATATAGCTAAATTTCAAAGATACCTATAGGTCTCATGAGAATGACCCCAACTAGCATGAAACCAAAAAAATTTATTGGGATCATACCAAGATTTCATAGGTCAGGTGGGATCAAGTGTTCATGGTAGAGGTTTGGATAAACATTTTAGAAATTAAACATAGGATAAAGGTTTTTGAACATTGATGTGATTAGGTGAAGATAAATGAGTATTGGTAAATTAGTTGGAAGAGGGAGTTGCTTCTAAAGATTGGTAATGAACAATAGCTTGAATAGTGTGAATGGTAATGAACAATAACTTGAATAGTGTGAATGGTTATGAATAATAACTTGAATAGTGTGAATAGTTTGTAATATGAGTTGGTGGGTTTGAGTTAAAATATTGGTATTATTTGAAGCATTAAAATTGGAAGTGGTGGCTTGGGTACCACTATGAGTGTCAGTAGGAGCTTGAGAAAAAATGTTAGAATGTGAGGCACTAGTGGCCAAATTTTTTTGTGTGATAAAAGGACTAGTGAAAGGATGGGAAGATGAAGCACTAGAAGCATGATTACCATAGGTAGAAAATGTTGCAATAGTGTAATTATTAAGGAGAGTGGGTATTAAAAGAGGTTCACTAGATGTATAACCTACCATGTTAGTGGAGATACTAGGTATGGAGGTAGATGAGATCAAATAATAAGAAGTAATGGTATGATAAGGGGTAAAAATAGAGGGAAGAGGCTAGGAAGCAAAGAATTTAGTATCCCCAATTTCATGTGAGAATATAGGAGAAGGTGAATGAGGATCTTTAGCTTGACCACTAATCATGAGATGGTAAATGGTAGAAGGATCCTTTCCTTGATGTTGAGGAAATTCAGAGATAAAAAAGAGCATTTCAAGTGTATACTCTATTTTGGGTTGATCTTCAAGTGAGAAGAGAGGATTAAAAAATGAAGAGGAATGAAGAGCGGTCACATAGTTTGTTGTGAAACTAGTTATATCAACCTCACTCTCATCCAAAATAGGAAACACAAGCTACTTATGGGAGACCCTATGAGGGTTGGTAAAATTCATCATATATTTCTAATTCAACTCAGTGTTGTCTTCAAATAGGAATTTCATGATGAAAGAGGACTAGATAAGGCAAAGGTAATGAAAAATAAAAGAAATAAAAAAGGATATACAAGAGTATAGAGTTGACTAGGCTGACCTAGTACTAAAAACATGGTCTAAATTTTGAGAAAACAAGAATACAAAGTTGATAGGGTCAACCTAGTTATGTAACCTAAGTAACAAATAGGGAGAAAAAGATACAAATTCGATAGGGTTGACCTAGTATTGTATCTTGATGTACATAAAAAATACTATGTAAACAAGGTCAAATCAATATTATAGATAGGGGAAACATATAATCTATAATAGATTGTGTCAAATAGAACAACAGTATATTGGAACAAGAAAAAAAGTGTAAATAATTTTTAAAGAAAGAAATGAAATGAAACACATAATTAATTAGGTTAATGAGGATTATCTAATTGAGGCACACAACACAAAACCTTGCACCAATGCTAGCCAATGCAAGTTTTTACAACACAACATACAATTGAGCAAAGAGCAAGCAGTCAACTTGGAAAGTAAATGCTAACTAAGTGGTCATCCTAAGTGTTGTTAGATTATTAGAGTATGATTTTAAGTGTGATAGGAAGCTGGTTGTAAGTAAAGAACTAGAAAGAAATTTATGGATAGTTTTAGAACATTTGGGTTGAAAGAGATATGTGTTGGTAATGGTACTATCTTGGTATTAGGGCCTAACCACTCACTTCACACACCACAATGATAAGGGTGTTGGGTGCTTCCTAATATATACCATTAACCACATGTTTAAACTTGGCCAAAAAACCAAGTTGGCTTCCCCCTTGGTGATGAAATCCAAGTAGATATGCCTTGGGTAGACCAATGTTTAAATGAGATTTAAGATTATGTGATTTGGTAATGTATGTATAATAGAGAAAAATAGTGAAACTAAATGGTGTATTAAAAAACCACCTAATCAGACTAAGTGATATATTATAAGCATGCAAGTAACTAAAAGTGAAAGTGTGAGATAATTACTAGCATATAAGTGTTAATTCCAACATTGAAAACTAGTACAATGTTAGTTTAGATGACAATGTATGCAGAGAATATAAAATAGAGTTTATAGTATCGCTATTATACTACTGAAGTAAGGGTCTATTAAGAACTATGTCAATAATGTCAACCTAGTCTTTCAGATAAAAGACAAAATATAAAACTAGGTTGACAAAATCGACTTAGTTTTTTGTATAAAGGCCATTTTAAAGACTATAAATTGTAAAAAATAGAACTGTAATGAATAATAGGAATGATAAATAAAGAGAGAAAGGAACCTTGGTGGGTTGGAATATGTAGAGAAAAGTGAGATTGTTGTTGAAGTGCCTTGATTTTTACTTGTAACTTTTGCCAATTATGTCAACTGGGTCAACTAAGATCTATAGTTCCCTATTTTTTGAAACTTGTGAAGAATACTATGCTAGTAATGTTGACCTAGTATGTTTTCTAGATGTTTAGAAGTGTACTATGTCAATAGAGTTAACCTAGTAGCCTATTTGGAAGTGAAAACTTATACTGTGTTGACAGAGTCAACTTAGTAGCCTGTATTTGATGAAGACCTACATAAACAAAATAAAGTCATATTGATGCAAATGTGTTAAACCTATCCATAGAAGTTATAAACTATACTAGTACTATAGACCCCAGTATCATAAATATATAAAAATAATAAATAAAATGATAAAATAATGAAAACATGAGATATAACTTGCAAGAGTTAGATTTACTTTGGGTTTACTAGAATGTATGCAATCAAAAATGCATCATGTCTATAAATCAATCCTAACTCAAATAGGATACATCATACTTACACTTCTGATTGGGGATACATTAGATAATTGGGAACATGACCAATATGGGTATCTCTTATCACAATAAACCATGCTATGAAGGGTTTCAAAGCCTCTAGTCAAGAACAATCATGCAACAACCCTAACTAAGCACTATGTTTAATATTCACTAAACTAATAACAAGTTAAGTCAAGTCTAATATAGTGCTCACCAAAGCTTCTAGCACAAAGTGGGGGTAAGAAATAATAAAATTAAACATGCATAAGAGACATATACTCATGTCATTGTATACATAATACTAATACATGGAAGATAAGTACAAATGCATATCTATCTATTCTTATAAAGGAGGAACAAAGTTAGGAATACTTACCTTTTAAGATGAACCCACTGAACCTCAATATCTCCCATGTCTAAGTTTATTTGAAAGAGGTTGTTATGGTATGTAAGTATGATAAGGATAAATTAGCTCTATGTTACACAACCTATCAATGCATCCAAAAGACTTCTCCACAAGAAATGATTCATATCTCCAAATAAATTATGAAACCTTAAGCTTTATCCTTAAGTATAATGGTGGATAATAAGATGTGCAATATATATTACTTATTTTTTTCTTCTCTAACTAATGGTGAAATGATCATGTATATATAGGTAAGCCCTTTTGCAAGTTTTAGCTTATAGGGTTGACTCAATCAACTTAGTATAATTATGGACATAAATTCACTAGGTCATGGGCTAGGTTGGCCAAGATTTGACCTATACCCTAAATGAATTTTACCCAAAATAGTACAAGGTTGACCCAATTGACCTAGTACAAAAAATAGTCAAAAAGGGCTTAAGGCTAGGAAAAGGGAGATAAAAGGTAGGAAATGACTAAGGAGTGTACAATAGAGAAGAACAAGTTTAGGGGAATGGTTTTTAGTCAAAAAGTGTGTAGATACAAGTGGAGAACGGACAACAATATTTTGAAGCACTAATGGTCTACCCACCCATTTCTTAGTTTACCCCTTAAGGCATACACTTAGAGATATTGATACTTGATGGGTTCTTACAAGATAAAGAGTGTTAGTAATGGATAAAAGTTTGAAAATATTATGTGTATATATACCACATTCCCTAATCATCATTAAATATTTCTAAAAACCTCAAAAGTGGGTTGATAAAACTTCATGGAAAAATTTATCTACATAAATGATGTTGTATTCTCTTTGAAAAGGTTTAGACTTTTAGGGTCGAATCCCTATTGATATTGCACCTACCTTACCTTGGTGTTTTCACCTTGACTATGCATCCACAGGTGGTCAACATTTAGGCATTAAATTAACAATATAATTGGCATAGATTCACTAGCCTTTCTCCCACACCTTTGGTTTTAATTTATTTCTAAAGGATATTGATTGTAACATAATGCTTTTAGGATGTTGAATAAATATTTTTTTACATTTTATTCATTTAGTGTCTTTAGTATTTTGATTTAGCTAGTTAATTGGTGCTATGAATATTAATGTGATTGTGTGTATATGATTTCATTAGTTATATTATGTCATGGGTATCATAACTATTCTTTTAGATTTATTCATGATTTATTTTAGACTTCTTTCACTCATCGTGTGCAATATTTTCAGAGTGCAAGATAAGATATATTTAGAATCAATTCAATAGATCAACAAATTTCACAATTGTCCTTAGAAGCTTTCCCATTGAGGGATATATTTTTTTTCAATTATTAGAATATGGACATAGTGGTATAATTGTCATCAAGCATGATTTTTAATTATGAGTACAAAGAGGCTCATTCAAAATAAAGATAAACTCTCTTTTTTTCCCTACACCCTCTCTCATTTTTACTTATTTTGGATGATGTCCTACCCTAGTTTAAGTTGTGATAGTAATTGTAGTGAATAGACAATGATTATTTTATCAGTTGAGACAATTAGATAGTAGAATATAGATAAAGAATAATCAAGAAAGTAAATGAACATGAATTCTCATATAAATTGAACCTCTAGTGGTAGCAGTTAGTACTCTCAAAGTAAAATTGGTTAAACTACTCAGTTCTTGGGTTGAACCAACATTAATCCTAAAATTAATGAGGGGACATTTAATTTCATGATTATAGGCATACTTTGTTTTCTCAGAATGATTAATCCAATATCATTTTTTTAGTTGGGTTAGTTGGAATGACCAATAACAATTTTGGTGAATAGAAACATATTTTTGAATGTAACCAATGCGACTAACAAAAACTTATGAGAATTTTGAAAATATTTTCATTTTGGATTAAATATGAACCAAATAAGTAGGAGGACAATAGGAAGATAAGTTTGAAACCATAGGGCATAATATAAAAACTTCTAATTTACATAAAGGATAAGAGGAAATATAAATTAGGTCAAAACCCCTAAGACAAAATTTCAAAATCCTAAAAGCTAGGGTTTGATGTGGTCAATATAAGGAATGGGTTTGTCCATATATTTATCTTATTTTGGATTAGTTAACCATAAAAAGGTGTAAAAATATTTGTATTATCCCTATTATAATTAAGCATAAATATGAATGTGAAAGACAAACTAATTTGACAATTGTACTTAATAATTATGGAAACTAATAAGATGGTTAAGATACTTAAGTGTTTTATTGAATTGTGTAGGTATTAAATTGAATTTAGGTAGAAGGAAAGAAATAAAACTTGACCACAAGTCACTTAGATAAGGAACTAGAGTTTTGGACACATGTGAATAGTAATGTTATCCTCTTGTCATTATCATCTAATGCTAGTGACTAAACCTGATCATTTCATCTATGTGAATATTATTTATCTATTATAGTACATGTTTCTATGTCTAACTCTCTTATATATGTGTGTAAAATCATGAGGTTTGAATGTTTCACAATATAAAAAAATGTCTTCTTCTCTTGAAACCCTAGGTCCACTTTCAACACTAAGTTAAAGCCTACAAAAGGAAAATTAAAGTGGGTTGAGATGACCTCAACCACTCCATGTTGAATGGTTGAGTGTTGCCTATATATCTATTACTCTAAATAGGGACGTCAAACCAAATGTAGTTTACCCCATTTGATGTATGTGTGAAATAGGGATCATTCAATGTATGCAATTTGTGATCAAGATTTATATACTTGGTAAATAACAACTATTATTTTGATTTGACTTACTTCAAAATTGGTTAAGATTGCTAATTATGATTGATTGGTAACTTAATATAGAATATGATAATTCTTTTAAATGTGAAAAAATGTATAGGTGTTTCTTTGATAGTGATAAATAACAAAATAGGCTTAGAATTATATTATATAGGATTATTTTGGTACTTTCACACACCACTGGCATGTGAAACATAAGGGCCAATCCATAATAATGATGAATTTAAAATGTGACCATTATTTGGAGTAGAATCAAATTGTCATGTTTGAATGTTACCATATTTATGGTACCATTTAAATATAATGGTTTTATATATGAGATAAAAACGTTGATCTGATGATATGAAGATGTTGAAGTATGATAATATACTAGTTTAGCATAGACTAGGGAATCATTTTAGGTGATTAATAACAGCTTGGGGTAATATCACAAAAGATAATCATATTGGTGTGATAGAATGGAAAATAAGAGTATGTTAAAACTAACATTGTCAAATATATTATAGTATAATTTAGTAACTAAAACAAGAAATTGTGGTGATTTTGGGGCATCATGATGTTTTTGTGTAGGGTGCATTTCTTGTGTGTATTACTTTTGATGATGATGATGATGATGATGATGATGATGATGATGATGATGTAGATGTCAAAGGCGCTAGTCCTATTGCTATCATCACACAATTTTAATAATTTATATTTTGAGAATATAACTACAAGATAAATGCTAAAGTACAATGATAGAAATAAATTTCAATGTAAGAAATCATTTGGGACGTAGTGAACTACATTATTTCATTTGTATACATTTTTTCTAAGTGGAATTTCTAGGTTTTATTTCTTTTGGAATAATTTTTTCGTGTGTGTATTTATTTTGTTGTTGATGATGATGCAGATGTCAAAGGCAATATTTATGTTACCATAATCAAAAGAATTTAATGATTTGTAGTTTAATAAGATAAATACAAGACATATGCTAAAGTACAATGATAGAAATAAATTTCAATGAAAGCAAGCATTTTGAAAGCAGTCAAATAGATTGTTTCATTGATATACATTTTTTTTTTCAAATGGAATTTCTAATTTTATTTCTTTTGCAGTATTTTTTTTAATTTCTTTCATCAATCTGATTGAAAAATATCATAATGAATTAAAGTATTTTACAAGGATTTAGATTTTTGTAAGAGAATATTATTTTGATTTATTGTTAGATAACAAGTACACTTTATTTTAAATGATCTAATGTTTAATTTTGGTGAGCATACAAGGTGAGAGAAAATATATTGTAGGTGTTTGGAAAGGTAAGAATATTTCAACCAATTTTCCTTATAAATTATAGTTTAGATACCATTTTAAATGATTTAGTGTGTTTATCAGAGGCAATGCATGGGAAAACATGATTGATGAATTATTTCGCCATGATCCATTTTTTTAGTTAATTTTTGGCATTTTTTTAGCACTCGAATTAGTTTGTTTAATTATGGGTGTGTATTCTAAAATAATAATGGCTCTAGCATGTTATATGATGGTCCTTTTCAACATATTCTCTCTTCTAATTTTCACATCGATCAAAAGCCTTTTAATATATTGAAATTAAGGTCAGTTTGATTCTTTCCCCTTGTTTAAACATTTTTAATGTTTAGATGAAATATTCTTATTTTTTCAAAAAGTGTATTTCAAATAAGTATTTATTAAAAATCTCTAATTTTTATTAAATGAAATTTATGCCTAATATTTTTTTAATTTTTACTCATAATATTAAATATATTATTTGATTTTGGGACAATATTCAATGTTATTTAATTTGTCAAAGAGAGATACCTACTACAAGGTTTTTGAAGAAAATGGTTTTGTAATTCATATAAGAAAATTACTTCTCAATTTCTTATTTATAAGAGCCTAACTTTCTTTTTCAATTGGGTTGCCCTCAAGAGGTAAATAAATGAGGTTTTAAAAATGTGATGGTGGTGGTACATGTTATTAGAAATGATATTTCATTTTATATGTATTATGAAAGTCCGTAATGTTGTTGGGTTTATGAATCTTATATGTGAGTCCTTTAATGTTTTTTTATTAATGAATCTTATACTTTATTTACCAATCATAATTTTAGGTGAATTTTGGATTTATATTCAATACGTCACATTTTCATTTGGATTTTTTTCAAGGAACATCCTTTCTTAAGTTGGAGCATTCACTTGTTTCATTGCATATCATGTATTGAAACTCTAGCAATACCATGTTCCAAATTTTACTTATAGACTAATTATTTATTAGTAATCCTTATATTGCTTTGAATTTTTATTTGAATGAATTAAAATTTATTATATACCATGGGATTTTAGTCAAAATGGTAATGGAAGAAATTTTTTAAAGGTGTTATTTTATTTACGTTTTGCCACATATTACATTAATTATTGACTCACAATCACTTCAAAAAATATTTTAAGAGTTTTTAACTTTGGATGGATAAAGAACATATCAATGTATCCATAAAATGTAAAAATGTTGTTTTTAATTACATTCATACACATTCCTTTTATGAAAATGAATTACTGTAATGCCATTGCATCAATTTGAGTCATGTAGTGTAATTCCATCTAGAACATTTATCCATTTGTTTTATCATAAAGACATAATTTATAATCAATATTCCATCAATTGATCAATTCCATTTATATTTTTATAAAGACACGTAATAATCATAAATTTTCATTTGTATCATGAATAATACCATAAGTAGTTATTGGCGATGGCATTTAATAATTATGACACAGTAGACCTATTTATTTCCCCCATATATTAATTGTGAGGAAATAAAATGATTATTTACCCTAATTTTTGATTTTATATGAAATAAGGTATACAAAATTACAATTAAATAAATCTAATCATGTACAACTTTAATACAGAAATTGGGTCTATTGAATAGGTTAAGAAATGAAAACAATCCCAAATGTCACAAATACAAGCTAAAGAAAAGTAATCCATAGACAAAGAAGATAAGAAAATATCACACCTTGGGTGTTTTGAAAATATAAATCTATATTCTAACTATGTTGATTGTATTTTACCTACACCTAATTTTTTGGACCTATGCGCTACTCAAAGATAAACCCATACTTGTGCACCCTTGTTCTAGACAATTTTGACCATAGCAAGCCCAACCGCTTTAGTTTTATCCCTATGTCATTGAGCTAATATATGTGACACTAGGTGCATCTCTTTAGGGTTTCATAGTTGGGGTTTTATTATGTTTATGCATTATGTCTTCCTAATTGCAATTATACCTTTGATTAACATATTTGTAGAGTATGATATAGTATATGACAAAATATTCATTTTGACCTAATTTTCACACTCCAAAAAAAATAATGGAGTAGTAAAATCATCAAATTAATGTTTGAAAATATGTATCCCACATGCTTGGAATCATACCTTCACATATTTATTGTGGTTTGAGAATGGAATATCTTGAGTAAGGATTTTAACCTCATTTTTCTTGAAAAGATCAACATAACTACTAAAGTCTAATTACCCTCAATTGGTATAAGGGAATTTGTATTAAGACTAAGATAGATAATGATCATAACCGTGTATGATTTGATGTAATGAAACACAAATTTAATGGAGAATCTTGGATATAGGATTTATATTTAGTGTAGCAAGGTGTTACATGTTCTTCTCTTTCTCTCTAGATCTTTTCTTCTTTATAAATGTTTTTAATCACATATGACTTGGCAAGACCTATTTATAGGATGGTTTAAGATGACTAAAGTATGCCAACCAGATTTTGAAAATTTTAATTGGAAGAGTTCAGGCTCATGACTAATGGAAATAAAAAGATGGACCCAAAAATATAAAAGAGATAAACCCATATGTATACATGTTTGTCCAAGAAAAACACATATAACCATAATTATTTCAAGGAGATAAGTATTTCTTTATTTCTTAGCTAAGGCTCACAAATGGATAAAATTAAGTATATATGTATAAATAGATACCTTTTGGAAAGTCTTTGAGATTATTATAAGATATTGGACCAAATATATACTTATTTGGTGTTGAGGGCATCCTAGAAAAGGGTTAAAATGTTAAAATTTTCCAAATAAGTTAAATTGGGAATAAAACACAAGAAAAATTGTTTTTACCAAATTTAGGTATCTACGTAATACCCCAAATTTGATGTTAGTATGTGAGTGAAATGATTGTTTACATAAAATTATAAATATCAATAGTTTTGAATATGCACTTCACTTACCTAAGGAAGAATGAATGGTTTTGGCATTATTCTTGCTGAGTTTTCATCCTCCCATGATTAGCCAATATAATTAAAACAAGTACCAATTGTTGCAAGTAGTTACACTACTCATGATATACATGGATTATTTTTTAATTTTTTTTGTAGTTTTATACTACTCATGGTAGTTAAAAAGCATAGGAAATAATATACCTATTTTTTATTTTCCCTAAATGCTAACATAATTTTTCCATCTCTAGGATTTTGATAGGTGTTGGTGTATGTGGGAATTATGGGACGATTTAATGGTTGCATTACTACCTATTTTTTATTATATCTTAGTCTCAAAATTCCATGGATATAAGAAAATATAAAGGATATAAACTTATTTTTTTTATGTTTAGATTCATAAATATATACATAGTCAAATATTGAGATCACCACATCCCACTATACACTTTGTAGGATTATAGCTTCGTGTTCTATTTTATTTCTTTCTGTTCTCCTCCATTTAATTATCTCAACTCAATGTTATTATACCTTATGAGTTTTCATATTATTCTCTCATCCTCTATGAATTTTTAATAATTTCCAATGATCTTCTTAATCTAGAGATAATTATCATGCTCTCTTTCATTATTTTGATTCCTCATAAACAATTGAAAATAACTCCTAATTGTCTTAATTTTCAATAGGTCCCAAAAGTGTGATCAAATTCCACATGATCACCAAAAAATGAAAGATATTATCAAGAGCTTACCAATGTAACTTATAACACCCCATTTTTTAAATTTCTAACAGAAGATATGACCACTTTTAATTCCCTTGTGTTTTTTCCTAGTGACCAAGGATTTTGTCAACTATTTATGATGTAAACCACCATTGTGACATGTGTCACAATCCCACTTAATTTTTTTAATAGACTTTTTTCTACTTTAGTGGCCTCTCAATACTATACAAACTCATGGATATATTAATTCCATTTAATGGTCATGCACTTTTGCACTAAGTTGTGGACTCTATTTTGGCATAGACCCATGGAGTTTTGAATACCACATTGTGAATGGTCACATGTATATAATTAAGTTTTGGACCCCACATTTGACCTACAACCCATTTTTTAATAGGTCATGATCTTGACTATAGCCAATATATGCACCCAAAAATTACATGGTGTTAAACTTACTATATGACATCTAATGATGATGTAATGATCTTTAAATTATGCTCAATTGGGTTATATCTAATGTTATAGTCCCTAATTTCTCCCTAACTATCTCTTAGACCCTCCCAAAACCTCTTTTGTTGAAATTTTGATCTTTTCCTAGATTATTTTTAAACTCCTTCTAAGCATGATGAAATTACCCTATATAGGAACAAAATTTCCCTTTTTCATTACAAAATAGCCTTTAAAATGACAAAACCACTAGAGTAGTTTAATAAACTACCTTGACATAACTATCATAGATAGGGAAGTTTTTTCATAATTATGGGTAGTTCTATAACCTTATATGGTGTTTATATCATGGAACATGGAAATTATGTGATCATCTCTTGTAAATAGGGATGATTACATCACTAATTGCATGTGTGTTACTTTTAGCTTTTTGAATTGGAGTTTTTCATGTGTTTGTATGTTTTCTCTTTACATTTCTTTCTTTTTCTATCTCAAGTCCATCTCATGACTACCCAGTTCACTCCTACTCTTATTTTTATCACTCCCCATCCTTTTTAAGTGTAACTTTCAGTAAACTAATAGTTAATCTCACCCTTATAAGCTCCACACTTCTCCTATAAGTATCTTAGTTTTATATGAATTTTAGATCCAATTTTTTTATATATAATATTAGTGTTAAAAGATTTTTATAGTCACAACTTGCTTGTCATTATTTTTTAGATCCATCCTTGATTTTTTTCATATTAGACTATACATTTATAAAGAGGGGAATTTATTATTTTTGTAACCAGTCATTGCATTTAGTGCACAAACCAACCACAGTCAGTCACTCTCTTGTTTAAAGTTATGTTCTTATTCAATTATCTTTTTCTACTATTCTTTTCTTGTCACCCATGGTAAGAGAGTTATTAAAATATTGTTTTAGTATAGGAGCTATCATTCTAAGGATAAAATCATATCAAGTACACTTTTTACTTTTTGTTAGTCTCACCTTGATCAAGTTGGTGGTTTATAGTATTAGTTTTGATTATTTATTTAGTAGATTATAATATTTACTCTATTTCCATTCACTATATTAGATTTCACTTAAAAAATTCAATAGATGGGAAAATAAATCTCTCTTTCTCTCCTTCTCTTACATCATAAAATAATAATTAGTTTATTTGTTTATTTGCATACACATCATATATCTTTTAAAAGCATGTAGAATTATATTTCAAACATTAAGAAAAAATTAAAAAACAATACAATCATTTTTATCATTCAATCAATCCATTTTTAGTTTTGAAATCGGATTTTATTAACAAATAGTCAAAGACACAAGCACACAAAAACCTTAGAATAACCTAGGAATATAAAATGGGTTATCTTAGCATTGATTTTATTTATTTTCATGAGATGGGAATCTTGTTTTTAACTTTTAAAATAAGATAAATCAAAAATTAGATCTTCAATTTTAATTCATAGTGAATATTTCAAACTTAGTGTGCATTCATCCAAAACACCAAAAACATTTTAGGCTTGTATACACAAAAGAATTATTAAATACTTGATAGTTTTTAATGCTTAAGATCTAAATTTATTTTTTTATATGTTTACATTTGGTAAAATCCTAGTTTGTATAATAGTTTCATTCATTAATAATTTGAAATTAAAAAATAATAATTTCATCTAGATCACATCTAAGAAAGGTATAATTCATAATTTGCATTAATAAGATAGATCTTGATTTCTTAACATTACATGCATTGGAAAAGTAATAAAAATTTAACAAAAAAGGATTGTACCTCTCCTCCATTGCTCTTTGATTTTATTAATTTATTTTTAGAAAGTAATTTTAGTTATCTTATTTCAATTAAAACATATCAAAACTTAGAAATAAAGAAATGATCAAATCTTTGTCTAAATGAGCATGAGCATCCAAAAACCTTGCTTATTATAGAATAGATAGTATTATTACATACCATCCTAAAAATAATATATTATGCTTACACATTGCATTACCTTTCCAATTGGATGGCATTCCCATAGCATCCTTATTTCCATATAATAATCTTTTTCCATAAATTTAGAGACCCAAGTCCTGGCATCAACATTCAATTTGATATTAACACTGAGATTAAGAGATAAGTTTTTAATTTCACATTATCCCACACCTCATTGTCAAATTTATCAACGATCTAGAAGAAAAAGATCATATCCCTGATCCACCCATCATTATCTTTCCCAAAAACTAAGGCTACCAATACAATGTTATCCTCTCCTAGTCATCCACCCCCATTATATTTTTTCCTTGGGATTAGCCTTGTCATATATCATTCACATTTTTGTTTGACATTTATAGGGCATAGTCAACCTAATATATTTTATCATATTCCATGAGTCATCCATCATGATCAATCTCACCTTACTATTCATAACATCAATTAATAACTTCACCTCCTTGTCATTTATGAAACCAAAGGACTTTGGAGTTTTGTTTCTACCCTTTTGGATGCTCTCAATGAGCAACATGATGTAATGGAACTATTTTGTTACCAAATTTATAATACTTCATTACATGTTATTACAAACCCTATTCTACCCTATAATCAATCCAATCCTTAGTTTCACCCATTATCCATCCATTACATTAGTTTTATCAACTAAACATCAAGTATTTGAATGCATAGGTTAGTGTGTGATTTTTTTGTGCATAAAAATTAATGAACCTAATGTGAAGGGTTTGTCCTTTTACATTTTCCTATTTTATTCCCTCATTGAGTTTTTTATTTATCCTTATACCTTTTCCATATTACATGGGTGTGTATATACCCTTGAATATTTTTGGTCAATATATATTCAAAATAAGTATAGATCTTGACACTTATATAAGAAGTTATGAACCCCAAGGTGAAACTTCTCCATTCACCTAAAACATTAATAACCCAATGCAAAATGTGGATATGACTTATCAAAGCCAACACTTTATTTTCATACTAGATTATAAGTGGCTATCAACAAAGTGTGAGATCCATAATAGACTTTTAAAAACCATCCTAAATCTAACAATATGATCCTCAATGCTGGGAGTGGGACTAATCCCCATTTAGTAGTTAGGAATTCTATTATCTTGAAAAACCTTGATGTATAAAGTGCTAAAAAATTAAATCACTATATTTAAATAATATGCTATTTATAATATGGATTGAATATAATTCAAGCACTTCAAAATCCTCCCACTCCCATCTAAAATTTTCCTAAAACTCCTAAGCAAAACATAATTCCCCTGAGTCATCAAACCCTAATCAAATATATGAAGGATACAAACCAATCTTTCATGAGCATCCAACCAAGGAGATAATTAAAAAACACATCCATTAATCTCTAAATTAACTCATATCAACTTTAGTGAGTCATATTCAATATTTAGAGATCCACCAAGCTTCTCCCAATTAGGTTTATCCTTGTCCTAATTCTATTTGTGTGTTAGATTACTAAGTACCTCAATATCATATCAATCATATCTCAATCAACCACTTCCAAAATAAAAATCCATGGTAAATTATTATGGATGGAGTGCCTAACCAAATAGCACCCATCCTACCTCTAGTATATCAAAATCTTATCCAAACTTTATTAGGAGGCTCTTTTTCTTACATATCAGCTAACATCACAATAACCAATAAAATATTATCATACATCCCTCCTACTCATGTGGAAGATAATTAGATGCCACCTTACATACCTTTGACTAACATGGTGACAAACCAACCACCATCTTATGTTCCACCTACACATGTAATAATTAGCAAACTATTGTAATATAACTCTTTCATATATGTATCAATCAACTAATTACCTATATAAACCCCCATTAGTTCAACTAAATTATCCCATTTATTCTAAATAATTACCTCCATAATTACACATGTTATCAAATCCACTCATCCAAATAACTATTTTTTGGCTTATTCTACATTGTTTCAACAAACACCCAATATTACAACTAGCAATTATGCAACTGACCCATATTTAACTTGACCCCTTTTAACTTATCCTATCACACCTTCCATAAAATTAAACATCATAGGGATGTATGATGAACACTTTAAGAAACCCCTCAATAAAATTATAAAAGGATTATTCCTACCAAATAATTTTCTAGAACTTCCCAAGTTTAAAGGGAGGGAGATACCAACACACATATCAAGGCTTATGCAATACATGTTAGATAACTCTTACCTTGGGATGGAGTTATTAAGAATATTTTTCCAAAAACCCTATATGAGATCATGATTAAATGTAATTACTACCTCCTTGAGGCATCTATTCATTATTTTTAAAAATTCATGGCTGAATTTTTATAAGACTTCAATATAAACAAGCTTCTAAAAACTAGCATTTGAGATCTCCTTCATATTAAATAAGAAAATAATGAATCAACTACTCATTTCATCATAACATGGTATAAGGTTACATATTCATCTACAAATGCACCAAATATGGATTAGAGGGAATTATATGATATTTTCCTTCACTACCTTAACAAATAGATGAGGGAAATTGTTCCAATATTCCTTTATTGATCTTAATAAAAATCTCTCAAGATCATTCTAAAAATCAACCAAGTGGTTATCAATAGTGGTCATCATAATTATGGGACCAATGGATGTATCTTTACCCATAACTATAAAAATTAGGTCTCTAAAAATGTAAACTATAAAAATGTTAACAAATAATGTCCCATGATTATTAAACAAAATAAAAATGCCATTATCGATGACATGACTGACCAAAACAACAAACCAAACCCAAATCAACAATAGACAATAACAACCCATGAACAAAAAAAATAATAATGGTATGAGGAACTAGAATCCTCTACTAATAGTTCATGTGGTTTATTTCAATTTCCATTCACCTTGAAACATGTAGTACCAAAATCAAAACCAAAACTAATTTCATAGTGTTTACAATTACCCACTATTTCAAAACCAACCCTTTTATCAAAGGAATAACTATTAGGGCTTTGGTCAATAAGAATAAAACAAGAGGCCTAGGGACTATGACCCCACCATATACTTCCATTATTTGGTTGGGCATGACACTCACTCATTTTGAGAGTATAACAAATTCATTTAAATACTTTAAGAAAAATAAAGACAATATTTTGCTGACATATTCCAAGGGAATGTGCATGTAAACCTTCACCAGTTCAATAGCCCTTTCACCCCTCAAAACCAAAACCTCAAACTATATCAAAACCCTTTACCAAACCATCAGGGGAGAGTTACCCATAACCAACCATAAGGTATCCCAAAAAACTTACTTGTGCAACACAAATAACCTATATAAGCATACACTAATGACATTGTGGCTTCTACTTATAGCACATCTAACCTTGATATTGTACCATAATTAGGGGTAAAAGAGAAGGATATAATTATTAGAGTGTTAGAGTTAAATATAATAATATTCAAATATCATCACTTATATAATGGAATATCATCCCATAACTTATCACCCAACATTATGGAGGGTAATGCCACTCCTATACCTATGTGAAAATATAATTTAGTTGTATACCTTATGAAGATATCCTCCCATGTATTATTTATTAATTTTTTCAATAACTCACCCAACTACCATTTAACATTGTTTGATTCCCTAGATTTTGGAAATTTAGCTGGCATTAATCCACCATCTTAGGCCTATGTCATATACAACAATCTTGACATGTTTATTTCTAGGTAAAATTTGAGAGATGACTTCTATTTATTTGATCTTATAAGTCTCCCTCATTATTATGAGATTCCTAGGATAAGGGATACAAGTTTATTTTTATAATTATGGATCTATCATAATTATGTTAGGAGATACATAGTTGATGATGGGGCAATAACAAACATAGTATCCTTTTCATTTCTCTAGAGTTTGGTTATGGAAAAACCAATTGTTTAATAATGTGTAATACTCTTTAAGGCTATAATAGCCTCAAATAAAGTTACATAGGAAATATCATGTTTCTTGTTACTCTAGGTCCCAAGATGGTGTTGATAGAATTTTATATTATCGATAAATAAAATAATTACAACATGATCTTGGGTAGACTTTAGATCCATGAGATGAAGGCCATCCCTTCTACCATTTTGTATCAGATAAGTTTCCTTCATCATCAAAATTTTTTTTGTCACCTAATGGGATCCTTAACCCTTCAATGTTATTCAAGCAGTCATGTATAAATATCTAGGGTTACACATCAACTACCACTTATTCACCAATGTCATAACCAAGCCACCAAATTTGGTTGAGGTTAAGGATTATTTAACCCTAATTTTAAATATAGGGTTATCTAGGTTCAATAAATATAAAGTAGTTATAACACAAAGGTAATAAACTAATATATAGTAGGATAATTTAAAAAATTTAGATATATAATATTCTAAATTTATAAAATTGGGATTGATAAAAATATAAAAGTACAACTATTAAATATATATTTATAAATAAGGAACAGTGATACTTAGCTAGTTTATTGTGCACATGCAGATCTATACTAACAATAGGTGTAAAGTATGTAGGGTTAGTGTTATGGATTATTAGTAAGATTCTAAAAAGATAATTATGTGACCATGGACATTACCGTCAATGATATTATCCAATTATGATGTAGGTGTCTAGTACATAATAAATGCAACCAAATTTGATGTTATAGGTTTTTTGTTACCTTTCTCCTAATATGTTAATATATTGGATACATTTTTGTTTCTCTTCACTAATTTATAAAACCCTGTCTCTTCACCCTCCTTCACCTTTTGAATTATTTTTCTTAAAAAAAAATAATAGTAGGATCATGATGTCAAATTATCCCAAAGAGCCCTATATGAATGGGCACTGCCTACATAGCCAATGCTCCAAAGAAGACCTCAAAATTATGTAGTACTACTTATGTTTTTAAAAGTGTGTGCACATGTGTCTAATAAAATATATGAATATCCATGTAATGATATATATTTTAATTTAAAAAATCTTATTGTTGGGATACTATTTGAATGCTTCATATGTGGTATGATTGTTCATATGCTTGATATGAAAATAGGTATGAATAAGGTAGAGTAGAGTGATTTTGATTTCAATTGATTTAGTTATATTAGGTTTTTTATTGGTATTTTCTTCATGAAGAATGATCATCCTTATAATTATATTTATACCAAAAATTTTGAAAATATCTCATAATAGGGTTCAATAAGATAATTAGGCCAACCCCTCAGTTTTGATCTTTTTTAGTTTGAACATATTTTAGCTACTAAACACTATTATCGATGGTAGTGTCCCTTTATGGCTAATAGTGTCCAAAGAATAAAAAATAGGAGATGATATGAAACTAATAGTGAATGATATTTGTTGGGTTTTAATATTTATATGTATCACACGGTACATTGGTCATCATAACAATATGGATCAGACTAATAGATAAGCATTTAGGCACAATGTGATGGCAAACATGAACCTTTGTGTTGAAGTGAGCTCTAAAACTAAAGGGTATAGACCTAATTGATATTTGTCAAATGTATAGGATTGAGATATTATAAATATTCATTTTTATTATCTACATTTCCCCCTTTAATCTAGTAATTCATAAGGATGAAATTATTAGGTTTAAGGAGAGAAATGTGTGCTTAGGTGTCTATAACACACCTTGCCTTTGATTGAGCCCACTTTGAATCATTTGATGGTGTATGACCTATAACCAAGAGCATGTTACAATATAAATCATTACATATCATCTAAAAGTTAAAATAATTGAAAAGAAAGAGAGCAAGGAAGGAGTACACCTATGTGTCAATGCAACCATATTTCCTATTGATGTTTTGACTTGGTAAAGATGATTTATTATTAAGCACTAATGTTGGAGAAGGTTTAAAAATAAACCTTGGATATTTTAAGACTGATATTTTAAGGTATTATTCCCTTTATTTGGTGTAAGGATGAGTTGTGACATAACCATTGATATCATTATATCTCAATGGCACAACTCAAGTGCGAATATATAATTTGGTGAGGGTGAGTCATTTAATCACCTCATCTTATAAATTATGTAAGATTGGATAGTTTAATCACTAAAATATATAAATATAGTGAGGTCTAATTATTTAATCACTTCAACCTATAAAATTAGCTAATTACTATAGCAGAAAAGGCTCTATCATAATACATCTTGGTGTAATTGGTTCCTAGTGAGTAGTATAATTGGTATTTTTAAAAAAATGATGAAATAACATGGAACATGAACCTATGATGTGTATAATATATATTATATGTGTCATGAATATAAAAAATATTTATTTCAAATATATGTAAAATTAGTGTAATTTATGGGATTCTAACCCAAGTGTATATCTGAATCATGAAACTGAATTGAAGATTGTGTAAGTGTGGAGGTCATGTTTTTATGAAATTAACCCACTAATTTTTGGAGATAATTAGTAAGTGTATAATTTTGGAGGTCATTTTTTAATGATGTTCCCCCACCACAATCTAAAGACTCCAAAAAATGTATATAAGTGTGGAGGTCGTGTTCTTATACACATGCCCCATATGTAATCTAGAAACTATGAAAATGTGAAGGTCATTCTTCTATGACATTCCCCCACTGATATGCCCCCCATTTTAAGGTTATGGACATATAAAATAATATAAAAATAAGGTAGTTGTATAACTTGTGTATGAATCACGTAGCATATATGGAAAATATGTTGAAGTAGATATATCAATTAGGCTCATAGTATGTGATCATGTCAGGTCCTAAAATGCATGGTATAGATCATGGCAATGTATATAGGGTATAAATAATTGTTCATTAATAAATTAAACACACATATAATATTACTCAATATAATGAAAAAACATAGTCCAAGGAGACCTCATATAAGGGGCATGTTTAAATGTCGCATAATTAAAATGAATACCATATTTAAATGTCCAATCAACATATAATAACATAGGGACCAACAACAAAGGAACATATTCAAATGTTCCATTTTAGACACTAAATTTGAATTATATAACACATTTATTTTGAACACCTAGAAAATACCTATTATGGTTGTGCCCTTCAATTCTTAGACCTTCTTCTTGTTGAATGGATCACATCCACTATATCTTGTTAATATTTCTTATCTCTTAGTATAAACATATGTTATTCTAATTACTAAGGCTTCCATTATATTCAAAATTCTCAAAACCTTCTTATTATGATCCTCTACAAGTTTTGGACTTGTACCTATTTTCTAGCTTCCTGAACACTTGCATCTTGGATGGTGCCTATGTTGACACTAGTGTCATGTTCCAAACTAAGTGTTAAATTATGTAAATTCATCAAATTTTCAATTGTAATGTGTCTTTATGTTAAGCTTAAGTGATTTAACATGAGATATTTCCAAATTGGATTAGTATATACGTAATATTAACCCTCATTTATTCCTCACCTACCATATACCTAGAAACTCACAAAGTAACTTACCAAAAGAATTTAATCAAGCATTCAAGTGAGAAAATATTACCTATTCTTTAATATTTCAATATTGTTTAGTCATAGGGACAACCCATCTATAGGTTTGAAGTACTAAAAGAGCATTCTAAGAGCCATATTTTCCAAGTTAAAAGATAGGTCACTCTATGTACTTTTTTATCACACATTTCATCATTATGCACACACAATCCAACATGTAGGAGATAATTACATATATTTTAGGACCTCTTCATAGTATTGAATATTTAGGTAGTGTTCATTAATATATGGGTCCCTTGGGAAGTTTGAAACCATGTGCCCACTAATACATTTTTTCCATGGTCACTCCAAGGGTGAGGAAGTTAGGTTTCATCATTTGACAACAGTGACAACATGTGCATAATATTTAAACACACTGAAGATAAATCAATAGAAGACCCATAAGGTGCTCAGTTGTTGCACTTATATCCAATAAATATTCCATACTAGACACTTGCATCCAACTCAGACACCAATGTTAATGCAATTATCTAGGTCTAACACAAGCATCCAAGGCCACAAAATACAAATTTATAAAATTCATATCTAGTATACTTATATTTTGTTCCATAGTATATATTCATGCACATATTAAACCAAATAAGTAGTGTTGTTTTATAATTCATTACAATATCAATCAATAGTTGTAATTTCTATTTTTAACATATCTCAACATTTAAATTTAGAATATTATTTATCTAAGTTGTAAAATTAATTGGCCTTCTATAAATATATTTATCACCCTTGTGCTTATTTATTTATATATTCTTATCCCTATTTATATTTATCCATCTCAATTAAGGGTTCAACATTTAGTGAACCTAACTCTTTATGAAAATCCTAGCTTACCCTAGGGTATTTATCCTTCTAAGGTTTTTTATTGTTGTATTTTTTTATATTTTTCTATGATTTATATGTAACATAGGCATATAACTAGAATAGCTAGTGTTTCTATCAAACACCTAGAGCTTCTTCATTATCCACCTAAGAAGGCTAAAATCAATGAAGTAACCAATTATATACCTATTTAATATGTTACTTATGAAACTAAAATACATACTAAAAAATTTATCATATAATATGCCTATAATCATGAAAAAAATGAATCTAATAAAAAAAATGAACATGAAAAAATAGATCAAGAGAAAGTACAAGATATTTTTATGTTTTGACACTATATATAGAAAAAATTTGATGATCTTAATGAGATCATAAGAACCATAATAGAAACTAAAAAATAAAAAATCATAGATGAACTATAAGGTTAATCTATTGATGATGTCATTAGAGCTATGGGCCATCCCCATATACCAATAATCCTCCATTTGGGAACCTCACAGCTTCATAATTCTAACAAGAGCATGGGATACGTGTTTACACCATTCCCTCCTGAAAAACTCCTATTATTATTACATATTACATGATAAAATTTAATACTTCAACTTAATTTCTAGTTTTAATTCTTATATCCACTCAAACTATGGGTGCACCTTCTTTGGTATCTTCCCAAGATTCCATCCTTAATGACCAAGAGGTGAAATATCTTATCCAATTTTTATTTTTTTCAAGATAAGGTCACAAATAATGAAATCACCTTATGTTATTTATTCACAAGAGGTGTTGCATAACCCTCTTGAACCTAAGACATACTTTTACCCCTTTCCAACTAGTTTTGTCACACCTAAGTTCATGTTTTATGATGCAAGGATGATCTTGAACAACATATTTGATATTTCTATATGATATGCCTTGATTATGCCTTCAATTATACACTTTTAACTAAAATATTTCCAAGGAGCCTCAACGACTATGATCTAAGTTGGTTCTATGACTTAGCAATAAAATGGGTAAAAACATTCAAACCTCTTGTAGATCATTTTTAGCACACTTCTCTATCAATATTACTAAAAAGTTTTCCTATGCCAAAATTTTCTTAAAAAAAACAAAGAAACAATGAACCTATCAATATATATATGTATTAAGGTACAATAAAGTGTTGGATAAAATGACTAGTCTAATGGTAGATAAATATCTTCGAGACATCTTCAAGAAAGGTTTGCTTAACCCATTACATGAGTCCATTATTTTCTAAAAGTTTAAATCTTTTGATGACTTATGATATATTACTCATGATCACAAAATGAAACTTATCTCATTGAGAAAACTTAAGTATGTATCAAACACACCAACTACATCAAATACTAAGTTTAATATTAAACCAAGTCATAAGGTAAAACCCATAGAGCCTAAAAGTTAAATAACTACTATGATTTATGTGGTGTCATAATAACCTAATCAGCTTGTCCTGTATATTACACCAAGGAGAAAATTTACACACCTACCTGAGTCTCCAACTTCATTACTTTTCATGGTTGTGTAGTATCACCTCATATCTCTACCTCATCTTATATAGGTTGATATGAGTTAACCTCTACCAAAAATATATGATTCAAGACTTAGGGAATTATAAAAACTAGTGTTTTACATTGAAGCATAAGATCTAGGACTTTATTGATGACCAAAAACTTAAATTTGATGATCCTCCAAAGGAATCAATTTCACAACTTGGTGATCAATAAAATAAAATAAACATTTAATAATACTTTGTAAGACCATCCTAAGGAGTCAGAAGTGTAAATGGAATATAATAGACAACATCCTCCATCACATTATGGGCACCCATTACATGGTATTATTGGTACCTATACATGACATACACCTCCTATGGTTTAGATACCTTTTATTAATTTTGATAATAGTGAGATTTTTAATGATGACTTAGATATTCATTCCTTATTCATTTGAGCATAATTTGATCACTAGCCTATACACAATACTATGATTATTATTGGTACAAGTAATAAATATTTAACCATGATATTAATTATGAATTTGGGTTATATACATGATTATTTACATCCTTTTACTCAATAAATTAGAGAATTTGATTAGATCTCACAAGTTCTAGGTGATATTGAATTATGTCTATAGGTGAGCCCAATACATGTGGTTACTTCCTCTTATACTATTACTTACATAAGTAATTTTTATATGTTATTTGGATTACCTTAGATGAATACACTATGTGTAGTACCTTCTAAAGTTTATGGGTTTTTTAAGTAAATTCATACCAATAAGGTAATTATAGTTTCCATAATTCGATATGAACATCCACTCAAATAAAAGTAATTTATAACTAGGCGGTTAATTATCAAACCTACTAAGGTTAATCCTCCATGAAAAGGTAAGTAATAAGCAATCCCATTTCTTAGGTGGCCATTACTTGAGATACTATTCCATTAGAGACACACAATGGATTCCACATAATCATTATCTATTATGCATTACATTTAAATATCTGTAGTACCAAAACATGTTCCTATAACTACTACTTAAAAGAAACCACATATAATTCAGTGATGGGTTCCATGAACCCATACTCATATTATCACTTCACAACCATTGAGTCTTATTATACACATATAGAGCATTACAGATCCTATAGTGACATATATTACACCTATACATACTCCTTGGCAGTATCATCCTTTTATTGCAATAGATTCACATGGGGAGATAGTTATGATCATCCTTTGGATGAGATCATAAGATAGTCTTTTATTTTATAATATCTAAAAAATAGCCAAAAAAAGAATCCAAAAAAAATCATTATTTGCATGTACTATTAGCTCCTTGGCATCTATGTTATTAGTTTCATGTTGGTAGATAGATTATCATCTATTTCTACATACACATGTGTTTCATTCATATTTTTTTTGAGATACAAGCATACCCACACACATGATCTAGGTAGTTATAAATATTGGGTCTTCCCTCTATTCATGTCATTTGGGCATTAGGGGCATCTACTTATTTGATCATGATACACCCAAGTTATACCATTTTATGATCATTTTACATTATCATGTTTGACCAAGTATAAACTTACATATGCCTTTATCCATGATTATATATTTTACACTTTACTTGATATGTTATGTACTTAATTTTTTTTGCTAAAACATATATCAAGGGACTAGTATGATGTGTTTATGTTTTTTCTTATGTCCCATGCTTTCCATTTATCCACTTCTTTGAGTGTCTTATCTTGTATTTATTATTCAAGAATTTCAATATGATCCATTGATTTTATCCCTCATGTATTTGTTTTCATATTCTGACACTTGAATATGTCATTACTTACCTTGTGGATATTAGACTAAGTCATGTCTTTTCAACTATGTGGCATTTTAACATGCCCCTTGTTTGAGGTCTCCTTAGACAAGTGTCTTTTGATTTAATTTTGAGTGATTTTATGTGTGTACTTGATTTCTTGTTGAAATTATAATGTTATTATCTAAAAATTTCCATAATTCACATTATACATCTTAAGATTTGATGTGATCACATACTATGTACCTCATTGATGTATCTACCTAGAAATACTACTCTTACATGATATATGATCCATACATATATTATATAGTTATCTTATAATTTTGAGGTAATGTAATTACCAGTTTATACTTCCCCTCACATCAAAATGGGGGCATATTAGTGGGGGCATTCCATAAATACATGGCTTTCCCACCTTTATAGTTTCACATTTTATTTGGGACATGCAAAAAAGGCATGGCTTCCACACTTATTCAGTTCTCATTGTTTTTAGATTATAGTGGGGCAATGTTATGAAAATATGTTCTCCACACTCATACCAATTTTTAATTTTATATTTTAGTGGGGGCATGTCATGGGAACATGTCTTTCACATTTGAAATTTTTCAAATTGGCCAAATTACATAGTTATATGTTTTAGATACATATTTATGGAAACATTCTATACATTGGTACCACTGTTATACCCAGGATTCAACTTGAGACATATATGAGGTGCATACTACATGCAAAATAGAACCCTAAATTATAAAATAATATTAAATTTCATATTTTAAATTCTTTTATATACTTTAGTATACACCAGGATGGATGTTTATAGATAGTTATTGAGTCAATCTACTATAGTAGTTGGTTCACTTTTAGAAAGGTTGATGTGATTCAATCACTCAATCTTACTAAGTTTATAGGATTGAGCGATAAAATCATCCACCTTCACTAGATTTATACTGTGAGTTGAATTGGATCACTCATGCTCACTAGGTTTGGAATATGATTGGATTGCATGGTTAAGCTAATCTCAATTTTTGGGTGATTGCTCACCTTTTTTACAAGTTTGGGGAAAATTTACCTCTAATATTTATATATATTTTCACTTGTAAGTTTTAAATTTATCTTGATTTTAACTCTAAAGCTTCAAAATAAAGCATCTCTTCAAATTAAATTACCAAAAGGCAAGATGGTTACATCAATAAAGAGGTGTACTCCTAACCTTTCTCTCTTTCATTTCAATCTTTTCAAATTATTTTAATTCCAAATTATATACACTTATTATATGGTGTAACATGCTCTTGGTTATATGTCAATCACCAACAAATCACTCAAGTGGAACTCATACCAAGATAGGGTGTTTTATACACACCTAAGTACACATTTATTTTCCTTTGAACTATAAATTTCACTAGTATATTAAAAGGGGGAAATTTAGACACTAAATCTGAATAATATATCACCTTAGTCTTTTACACTTGGAAAAATCCTATCAAAGTTGTACCCTTCAGTTCCTAGACCTTCCCATTGCTAAAAATATTATATGTTCTATCTCTTATTCCTATTACTTACCTCTTAGTTAGACCATATATCATTTTAATGACCAAGATTTCTATGCTAGTCAAAATTCTCAAAACTAAATTTGATCATCCTCGATAATTTTTGGACCTATAACTATTTTAGAACTTCCTAAACTCTTGTTTTCCAATTGAAAACTTATGTTGATTCTAGTATCTTGTGTCAAACTAAGTGTTAAGATCCCTAAAGTCATAAAATTTGCAATTGTAACATGTCATTATGTTGGCCTTAAGTTATTTAACATAAGATAATTCCAACCCTCATTCATTCCTCACCTAGTATATACATAACAATTCACAAGACAACTGGTAAAATCATTTAATAAAACATCAAAATAAATAAAGCTTCCTTGTTATTTCCTATTTTAATATCAATCATAGGTAAATCCCATCTATAGGTATAAATTAATGAAGGATCACTACATGAGCTATGTTTTCTAAGTTACAATTTAGGTCACTCTATGTACTTACTTATCACACATTACATCCTTATGCACACACAAGACAACACAAAGAGGAGAAACAAAAAATTTAGAGGCCCTCTTTAGAGTATTATATATATAGGTAGTTCCCATTCATAGAGGCATCCTTGTGCAAGTTTGACATTGTGTGCCCACTAACCCATTTTTATTACCGTCAATCCAAGGGTGAGGAAGCTAAGGTTTCATCATTTGACAAAGAGTGATAGTGTGTGTACGATATATAAAAACACTAGATCCAAGGAATCAAAAAACCTAGAAGGTTCCAAGTGGTCACACTTAGATCTACACAATATTATGTACTAGACATCTGCATCCAAATCAAAAACCAATGTTGACATAATTGTCCAGGTTTGACACAAGCATCTAAGGCCATGAAATGTAAATTTAAATAATTTTATGATTGATTCATAATTAAGATCCAACTTACTTCCAACCAAATCCATATTATATCTACATGTGCATGGTAAACCATCTAAGTACTATGTTTTATAATTTATTTAAAAATTAGTCAATAACTTTACTTTCTATTTTAACATATCTTAGCATTTAAATTTAGAATATTATTTATCTGAATTTAAAAATTAATTGACCTATTATAGATATATTTATCACCCTTGTGCTTGTTCATATCTATATTATTAGCCCTATACTATATTTATTCATCTCAATTTAGGGTTAAACTTCTATAATAAATACAATAATAAGTAATGGAATATTGATCTAACTTATTTAGGAATAATGGATATTTATTCCTATTTTAGTTAACGATCTGGATTAATAAATCATTCTAAAATATATCAATAAATATAGTCCTACTTTGTGTAACTATTTTTCTTTTTCACCTTTCTAAAAATAGCAATAAATAGGAAGAAATATAAATTAACTAAAAAATAGACTAAGATGGCTAATACAGAGGTTAAAAATGGTTGTGCAAGACTGGGAAGGTGTTATAAACCTAAATCTAGCTTTCATTTGATGAAAGGATAGGAGCATCAAAAAGAGGATGCTTTGGTGTTCTGTATTATTGTCCATTCCTACCACTATTATCTAAACTATTCAAAGAGACCTAAAACTTTTTGGATAGTTGCGATGTGCCTATGTGAGCATGCCTATGAAAAATTGAGTGTTAGTTGTCGATAGAACTCCCTATGGAATTGATTTTATCTTAAAACCCTAGGTCTATATACACACATGAAACAAAAAATATATCAAAAGCTAAAAGGGGAAAAACTAGGTTAGGGTAAGTATGATCGCATGATCTATAACCCCTATTATCTTGATTGTTTCTTATATTAACCCTCAAGCTAGGGTCTAAGATTAAATGTAGTTTTCCCTTAAGGAACGTGCATAATCAACATGCATGGTAGATGCAAGAATAAAATTTTTCCTAGGCCCTTCCTTGATCAAGCATGAAAATCTATGTGTGACGAAAAATTATGAGCTATACTATTGACTAATTTTTATTATTTAGTGTGTCAAAATCATAAGTACTAGATATAAAATGCCTTGTGAAGCCCTTTACATAGGAGACTCTTTATTTTGAATTTGGGAGATTTATTTGCACTAGTTGACATAAAAAAGATAAATAAAACTTAAGGTAGGGGATAAGAAGGGTTTGAGACCCATTAATCAATAAATAATGACAGTTAGACAACAATATCAAGTAGGACAAGAGTACTGGGCATTGTAGTCCATAAAAATTATATTGTCTAGGACTCAAAAAAATAGGTTGGAAGTGACATAGGCCAAGTTTGGGGGTATAAATCAGTTGACTGAGATAATGAAAAGGTGACAAAATAATAAAAAGGCCAAGGCAAGAAAAACAAAGACATGGCTAGTGTGAATAAGGATCATATTCTCTAGTCAGAGCTCCTATGAACAGGACTATAAAAATGCATGATATGTGTGGTTGCTTGATTAATTTAGGGTGCATACATTTGCCCCCCTTTTATTCTAGTGATGAAATGAAATGAAATACCAGAGTAAAAGAAAGAAGAAGAAAATGTTTACCTGAACCTACCTATGTGGAAGTGAATGTACTGCAAGGGTCTAACTCACTTCTTAGCTAGGTAAGTAGATAAAGCGTTGAATAATGCCTCAACAGTGAAGGAATATATGGAGTGGATGCCCCCTATACTAAATATAAATGAAAAATCCATATATCGTGGAGGATGGAAATGCTTTCCCCTATGCTAAATTTGAGTGAAGATGAGGAATACTCAGATGCCCAAAACTAATTTCTATCCTCTGTCCCACATAAACTCATGTATTTTGGATGTATGTATAAAATTTATATGTTGTTAAGAGAAAAATATGTCACAACACAAATCTAAATATCTAAACTAAAACTAATTTGTGCTCAGAGGCCCAAAACTAATGTTTATCCTTTGTCCCACACAAACTTATATAGTCTAAATCTATGTAATACAATGAACCAACCACTATAGATGGCCATGCGGTCTAACCTAGTGATAACCTAGGTATAGTTGGGTGTGATCTAAGAATCTGGTTAATGTAAAAGAAGAGAATTACATGTCTTACCATTCTATCTATATAATCCTAAGTGATGATGAGCATGAACATATGTGCCATACCCCAAATATGGTATGTGAGTGATGCATCTATATAATATAGTAATCTATATAACCACATGTGATATGACATATCTTGTTATGCCTCATGTGCAAAATTGGAGACCAAAACACTATGATCTACACTATGACTATAGTCTTCTATTTAATTTTTTAACTATGTCATACTGTATAAAGTTGTATGTGTGAGATGTGTACAATGTACATGCCCCTAAATCTGGTATCTGAGTCTATATCTATATCAAAATCATTGTCAACCCATATAATTTTAACCACTATATTTGAATAGTTTGTGTATCTATATTAAAATAACTATGAATCCATATAATCTAAACTACTATATCTAAATAGTTTGTGTATCTATAAACTGAAGGTATATCCTTCTTAATGTCTTAAGTAATGTTGAGTGACCCACATAATTTGAGTCACTATATATCTTGACCAATCTAATCTAAATCTGATAATCTAATTGTTAGATGTGTAAGAACCATGGTGTATCCACTTATGAGATTTGGGTACGCTAGCTAAGTATAGAAAATAGGAATAGTATGAATGATGCCCCCCTTTTTGGAAGAAGGAAAATCTGTGATAGAGGAGGTTGAACTAAAAGTGATGACTAGTGGTGTAGTAATAGAAACAAGGTTGGTATGTTGTGAATAGATTGAAAGGTTGTTTGATTGATTAAAATTTCCTATTGAGAGTGTAACACATTTTGATTGGTGATGACCAAGGTGCATGTCTGGGTATAATAGAAATATATAAATGTTTGTAACATAGCAGGTAGATAAAGAAGTAAGAGAGTGAAGCTTAAATTATTTTGAAGATATAATTGGCAAGATTAAGTGAAATAAAATGGTTTGAAAAATGAAGTTATGGGGTTTAAGTTATCAGTAAAATGGTATTTTATTTTGAACAAAAAAATTTGGTTAACATATGAAATTGGATTTATTCTTGATTCATTTGTGAATTGACTAGGTTAAGATTTTGAGCTCTAGAGTGAGGAAAATTTTGAGGAGACGAGCACCTACCATGACCCAGTTTGAGTAGTTGGCAGCCCAAGTTTAGGCTAGCGGCGATGTGACCCTTGTAAGTAGCTCAAACTAATCTATAAACTTTAAGCAAAAATATGGTAACATAATTTGATTTTGATTTTACAATAACTTTACAAAATAATTTAAAATTTTGACTTACAAATCATGAATTTAACAAAATAATTCACAACATTCAACAATAATTTGATAATGGAGTTTGACATGAAGGCCTACGTCTTCAGGTCCAATATCAACCGATATATTAGGAAAATTATTTAAAAAGTAACTACAAACATCTCCAAATGGAAAAGTGAACAATTAAAAATTTGTTCTTTAGGCAAAAATAATGCTAGTCTCTTTTCAAACCTTTTTGTGATCTTACCTCTATCTTCCTCTATGAGCCACTTGAACTCCTTTTCTATGTCTTCTAGCAAACTTGCTTACTTCTTCATTGTTGTATTAAAATACAATATCCCTCACTTTATATAGTTTTTAAAACCCATAGATGGTGTGGTTGGTCTTTATCATTTTTAGCCAAGAGATCATGGTTCAAATCCCATCTTTAGGTTTTGGGTTCCTATCCACTTATCCCACATTCATGGGGCTCGAGGCTTATCTCAGTTATATAGCATTTATTTTACCTTTTTAAAATAATGTCATTGAAATTAATCCCACATTAATGGGTTTTCACTTATCTTAATTCTTTATTAAGCCTTATCCTCCCATATTGCTTCATGTCTTAGGCCACATTCTCCACCATTTTGTTTGGTTATGACATGAATCTTGGGCTAAGTGGTGGCATGTTGGATTCACGTGGGAACTATGTGGTGAGTGGGGAATTAACATGGAAATTATGTGGTGGACTATGAGAATATGTGGTATCTTTGGTTATTTCTTGTAAATTATGGGATGTTTGTGGTTAAAATGTGGCATGTGGGGTTTGGAACTTTTAGAAAATGAAATTGGACTATGGGAGTTAATTAGGTGGTGGCAAGCCACATGGTGGCTTGAGGACCCACTGCATGGTCCAATCTCTTCTCACCACTTATTGACCATTAATCACACCACTTGTTGACTACTCATCATGCCACTTATTGACCACTTGTTGCACCACTTGTCAATGCCCAACTAGATGTTTTGTCTAAACCCCAATTTTTTTTACTTTCCTGGTTTGATCTTTGATGCATGATAACTTACACATATAGGTTCCATTTTTTGAACTATGAGATGTGCTAGAAATCTAACAATGAGATCTTTACATTGGAATTATTCTTGAATCATTCCATATTGGTTAATTTCTATTATTTGACCAACTTTGACTTGTTTTGACCATTTTTACTAGTTACACAAGGAACATATGAGCTCCATTTTCTACATTTTGCATGCCATTAGAAAGGTCTCAATAGGCCCTATGCAATGGTGCAACTTTTTATTTGCTTTAGGACCTTTTCTACATTGACCTCTGGATCACAAATGCTTATTTTTGTCAATTTTTAGTCCTATTTTGGTGTTCTAGAAGGCTTAACAATATCTTCAGAAGTTTTTCTATTTTTATAACTCTTGTCCTATAGTCAAACATTCCTATCTAGGGTTCAGTGCTCATTTCTAACACTATTATCCTTACTATAGTTTTATTATCTAAGAGGTAGAATTTTACTATGATGTTGCTTTGATGTTTACTATTATTCTAGTTTGGTTTTTTAATTGGTATTGTTGATTGATAGATGTGTTATTTTTGGTGATGCAAAATGAGGTGTAGATGAGAGAGTTTCACATGGGTTGGGTGATGGAGACATTGAGGCTACTACCGCTATACACTGATGAGAGAGTAGTTATGGATAGGGTGGGGTTGGGTCATGTATATGACCTAGGTACAATGTAGTGGGATTGATATCTGATGACTAACTTATGTGAGAGGTGGAATGTGAATACATGTAATTTCTAGCTTCCTACATAGGAGATGACTGTGACTTTAGAGGATCTATATTCTATACTACATCTACCAATTAGTGGGTAACAAGTAATGGTATAGGATGACATGGGTGCTAATGTGATTGATTGTGTATCTTTATACTTTGATGATATGCCTTCAGGTGCACATTAGAGATGTAGTGACAATGATGTGATACTATCAATAATTATATAGTCTAATGTTCTCCACTTGTGGAAGTGGTTGGCTATTTTGTTGGCATCTTTTATTGATGTAGATGGGAGTAGAGTATCTATTTCATACAAGATGCACAAGATTATGCATAATGTGGAGATATATGAGACTATATTCTCATGGGTGAGGACTATGTTATCCCACCTATATAAGGATCTCTATAGGTTTACATAGGATTGGTTTAGTGGTGGGGTAATCATGGTGACATTACTGCATTATTGGGTTTATGAGGACATAGTAGTTGTGTAACTAATTAGATTAATGAGGGTAGAGTGGGCACCTCCACAACCATTCAAGGAATGGTGGATGAGCATAGTGGCTATCCAATCCCATGGGATGGACCATTATAGGCAAGTTTTAGATGGATTGGTGGATAATGACATCATATAAAGTCTTTACAAAGGATTTCCTAGGTGGGAAAAGGATGGAGTATAGTTATGATACATGAGGGTCAGTTATTTGATACATGACCACTAGGATGGAGTATATGAGTGATTTTAGTATGAGTATGTTACCAGATAGTTTGGGGTAGCACAAGATGTGCCCCTAGTGGCATGGGTGTGGGTGAGGAGTGCATGAGCATCTGTGAGGGTAGGATCTTAGGTGAGGCCTATTGAAGCTGAGATCGCACCATTAACTTTAGATGCAAGGGATGCAATCATATATATTCCAAATGTGGATGATGTTGGATACATAGATATGTATACAAAATGATGAAATATGCATCAGTGGGATCTATTGTGCCCTATTAAGGTAGTGAATGTTCTAGAGTATGAGGATCTTAAGCCAATCTAGATGATGGGAGGTAAGCATTGATTACATTTAAACTATGTGTAAATTTTTGATTTAGTTTTATTTCAAATTATATAGCTAATTTAGTGTCCTAATTTGTGCATAGGTGAAGCATGAGATGCTTAGGATGGAGCATAGGTTGGGGAAGGAAGTGGAGATGATGATTACTGGGAGACAATAATTGAGTCAACACTTTAAGAGCTTACATGACATGTACCTACTGATGCATTAAAAGAGGGATTGATAGAGTGAGTGATGGTCATGGATGGTATCCATGCCCATCTATTTTATATGGTTTCTATAGTGATAACTACATATGTTAGGACAATAGGGGAGAGAGATGAGCTAAGAGTTGAGATAGATAGGTATAGGTTTCCCCCACCTAATTTTGGATCTATTAATACGAGGATCATGGATGAGTATACAAATCTTCAAAGATGATATACAGACTTGTGTGAGGAGTATGGTTAGCTACTAGAGTGAGAGATTAATCAAAAGAGGCATGTAGAAGCTTGAAGAGGTATGAGGCCATTGAGTGCTAAGGTATATTATGGGACTATCACTAGTGGAGAGAGTGAGACTGAGAATGGGGGCCTGATGCCCATTCATGAGTGATTATACTCGATACTGGTGTATATGTATTTAAAACTCATTATATATATATGGATACTTTTTTAATTTTGACTTATGCATATTATGTTATGTAATTTGGAGTATATTGGTATATTTGTTTTAAATGGTTGATTAAAAATAGTTGATTTGGAATTGATGTTGAGGTTGCATATGTTTGGTAAAATGGTATTAGGGATGTGATTTTATTTTCATTGATAGGTTCAAGTGTGATGCTATTTTTTATTTTGAATCATATATGAGTAAAAAAAATTATTTTGTAATTAGTAAATTGATTTGATAAAGTGAATTGGTTTAAGATTTTTAAAATAGGATATTGGTAAGATCAGAATTTGGATAGTTTGGTTTGGATAGGGATGGTTATTTATAACTAGAAATGTTAGTTTTTAATAGAAAGGGGTGTAATATATCACTTTGTTCATATCATCCCCATGGCTATTGTATCATTATTTGAACCCTAATGGTTAATTGAATAAGTGACCATACTACTCATGTTGTGTAGGAACATACCATCTATCTAATATTGTCTATGGTGAAATAATTTTAGCTATACATAGAGACTCTATAAGATGCAACCTCAATGGATGCATAACTAAAATTTTGTGTTGTGAAGGAGGCTCATCTATCTGCAATCATAGTGGATTACTACATGAAATAACACTTTGTGGCCTCTATTGTGATGTGTATGACTGAGCAATAGGTTGAGATAGAACTATAATATGTGATGGGGGATCATCTAAACTCAATCATAGTAGGTTAATATATGAAATAGGTTCCTAAAAACTCATTTCTAGTGAACATCTATTTATAATAGTACTTTGTGATGTGGTTTCATCTAATATTAACTATAGCAACTTGCTACATGAGATAGTACCTTGAAAACTCTGTTATGATGCTTGTGACTGTCATGGATATGTATATATAACTACACTATGTACTCCATATACTACACAAATATATGTAGGCTACTCTCATTGTACTATTCTCCAAATCCTTTAAGTAGGTGGGATAGGATATCTCCTATGAGACTTTATCTTAGAAACTGCATTACTCTCACAATGAGTAACTGATGATTCCTATGAAGGAATGTCTTGGGATGAATCAATCATGGAGGAATGAGGTCTATGGATCTATGATGGTGGATATTTTGGTGCCCCTAATGTGAATGATATGATTGATTATCAACACATCTATTAATATAGTCCGTGAGTCTCCATAACAATCATTATCTCTGTGTACACTAATACAATGATAGTTACAAAAGGGATGATGTGGTTGTCTATGTAAGAGATGTAGATATCGATGATGATTATAAGGTAATGTGATTAACCTCTTATCTATTAGTGTTGATAATATGACATGGGTTATCCTAATCTAAATCAAATTATATTGGTGCCCTACTACTATTCTCTATAGTGCATACTATATGTGATGCTTTGGAAACTGGCTCTCTATTATTAACTGGTTGATTTTTTAGCTATGGTCTCCTATCTTGTTTTGGACATGATGGATTATATGTGATATGAGCTATATATGGAGGTAATGGTGTGAAATCTAGAGTAAGCTAATCAATTGAATCTAACTCAATCAAACCCAATTTCTTCTCCAAGGCTAAAATTGCATAGCATAAGTTCCTAAAGGAGGAATTTATCTAATATAATAAAGATGTGTTAGACCTATAAATCTATTAGTTTATAGATTAAGCATAACATGTGAGTGATGAGTCATCAATTCAACATTTAATAATGTCAATCTAAGGATGGTGTCAAAGGTTGTATGTAATAGGAGAAAGAGATCTTTAGCAACCAATCTCTTCTACCACACTCCACACTTGTAGGAATTTAAAATCACACTTTCATGAAATTAAATCACACCACACTTTGAAAAAAATTAAATCATACTTACAGGAAAGTAAATTGCTTAAGTAAAAAATAAATGAAAGTAAATTGTTGAATTGAAAATAAATGATAAACATAAAAAATACTTGTAGATTCACAATAAACTTTACAAAAAATAAATGTTCACATAAAAAATAAATAATAATAATTTAAAATAATAATTACATAATAAAGAAATAAATAAAAATACATTTATCCATCTTCCTTAGAATGAGTGGCCAACTCATTCCTCAAAAGAGGATTTTAATTAGAACACTGAATTTATGTCACAAAGCTTCATAATGTATTATTGGTAACCAAGATTAATTAAAATGGTGTGGAAAGTTGCACTTATAATCTCATGCTTCCAACCAACTCTTTATTTAGGAATTAAATCCTAGATGTTCTCCACCTAATATGGAGAACAACATAGCAACTTAAATATTCTAGCTTATCTTGATCTTCTACAAAATATAGAGAGACAAATTATTATCTATTTACAACATAAACTCAATTTTCATGAAATATGAAGAGAATTCTTTATGGAATAAAATTATATAGATATAAATTTTGATAAAATCATGAGTTAGTATGTAGATAGACCTACACAATTCGTATATATGCCTACACAATCCATAGATTTTATAACCTGTAGAGTCCATAGATTTTAGAACTTGTAGAGTCCATAGATTTCAGAACCTATAGATTCCATATATTTTAGAACTTGTAGAGTCCATAGATTTAAAAACCTATAAAGTCCATAGATTTTAGACCTATAGAGTCCATATATTTTAGACTTGTAGAGTTTGTAGATTTTAGGACCTACAGAGTCCATATATTTCAAAACTTGTAGAATTCATAGATTTCAGACTTGTAGAGTCTATATATTTTCTTCAAGTTGCATTCTTTGAACTATTGATAAATATGATGGCTTCCTTGATTGTTGATGCTTTGAACTAATATTTAATCAATGAACTACGTGGATATAGAGCTACTGGCTCATTCCATATATATGAACTAAGTCCATAGTAAATTTGGGTAAATCTATAGCTAGACTAGGTGAGTCATAGCTATGTCTAGAGTACTTGTAGCTCACCTCAAATCTGATATTTGATTGGTACCTCATGCTCATGTCTAATATAGCTTATTATAGGCTGCATATATACACATTAACAACTTTTTCTAGAGATTTGGTAACAAGAAGACAATGAATTATAAAGAAATAACTAAGATATAGTTATTTATTTCATTTTAAATAAATCATAAGTTCAAAAACTATATTTAGATCCACTTCTTATGCAAGGAAAAAATATGTTATTTCATGGATATAATGAGCCATTTTATGGTTTCATCATCTCTCCCACATCTATTCTCATGCATGTCCTCATGCATGCCACTCTTTTATCTGAAAAATCTTTGAGATACAAATACAAGAGTTAGATGTTCTCATTTTCAAATAGTCTTTCCAGATTTAACCTTGTAAAATTATTTTTAACTTGTAGAATCCTCTAGGTAAAAGTTTCTAATGAAAGTAGTCAATAAAATATATTTGTCAAGGATAGGTTATTTTTTGGAAATTTTCCTTCAATCCTTGATTTCTCTTTGACATAGGTTCTTGTGTGGAATTCTCATGTTTCTCTCTTCTTTTTTTAACGAGGTGAGAGCAGGTTCTTTTTTTGAGAATTTACTACTACGCATACATAACTCTATTTTGACTAAAAAATAATTCTCAACATAAAATAAATTTTGATGCTTGAAATCTTTGAATTTTTTTTTAAAACTATATACCATTATCAAAGTCATTAACTTGATTTTACTAAGCCCCATTCTTTATTTATTATTGAGACTATTTTATTTCTTCTTCTTTGTCTCTTTCACACCTAATCCCATACATGTCCTCATGCATGCTAATGTAAATATGTATAAAGTGTGGTAATATTTGATTCTTTTTCCTTTATTTCAAAAAAATAGATCTTTATGTAATAACAAAACTTACAAATAAATTTAAAAGTGAAATAGAAGAAACTAGATACATTGGCACAACTTTAGTTTTCCTTGTCTTTCTTGATGCCAATCCCATGGAGCATATTTGAAAATATGTTTGAAGAATGGAAGTCCAAGCAATGCTAAAAATGAGAATATAAAAATTCAGCAATCAAATATTTATTTTAGGTGGAAAAAGTAGCCATTTCTAGTTTTTAACTTTTCCCAATTTTGTTTAACCTTTACTAGCTAGTAAAACTAGTTTTCTAATCAAGGATCATTTTTCCAGTACTTGGTCCATTAGCAAGCTGATTTTCAAACCAAGACTACCAACAATTCCTAAGGGTTTTCATTGTTTTTTTTTTTTTTTTAATGTAGAAATGATGAGAGAGAAAATGTTACCAATAGACCGTATACATCCTCATACTATTTTCAAACATGTCAGCAAATTTTCTACATGTTTGATATTCTTCATCATTGGTCTACGTATTGATGACCAATCATTGGTGGAAGATTCTTAATAATTATTTTATTGTCTTAGGATAAAGTATCAGGTACTTGATGAAGCTATGGATAGAAATTGATCTATTTTGATTTTTCTCAAATGACTCCATAATCTCCAAACTTTGAATCTATATACACAAAAGTGTAGGCCTATAGGTGATTCTTTTCCATTTAAAATCTTGTCTATTAATTTGTCTCCTCTGATCTCTTTCATTAAGAATAATCCATGTGAGGGAATTCACCCTTGTAATGAAGCAAATTTGTGTTCCTCTATTCTATATTGAAAGCTTCTTATTGATCTATCTTCATGAAATTACCCTACAAGAACTCAAAACCATAAAAAAATTCCAGACCAACATAGTATCAGTTACATCAAATAATTATAAATGTCAATACCATGAAGAATGGAAGGAACATTTAAAAACACATGAATGAATGTATTTTAGTCTATTTAGGAATAATTGGTGGTTCAAAATTTCTAATGGATTTTTATTATGGAAACAAGAACTCCCTCAAATAAATTCTATTATTATGATTGATAGATTTTGGTTTGACTAATGGATAGAATGGAATGAAGATAAATGTCAATAAATATTTTTATTTATAGGCTGAGTAGGAAAGTATAACTATGATATGCAGAGGGATAATGATATATCTTTAAAAATATTTAGCTAAAACTAACTATTAATTTTATAAAAATCTAACATACTTTAAATGATAATGTATGGATGGAAGGAATATACAATGACCTATGATTTGTATGCATAGTAGTTGATGAAGAAATGACACGAGAATACTAAATTGAAAATCAACCAGAGTACAGAAAAACATACCTAAATATTCTTCATATTTAAGATCAAGGTTGTTGTTGCTCCTATATTAGATCAAGGTCTTTGTTAGCCTTAACAATCGAGGACTGAATCAAGGTCTCTGTTATAATGCTAATGTCAATACCCCAACCTTAGCTTTGATATTGATATTAATATTTCCATTCAAATCAACATTAAACCATCTAATATTTGTAGTATATTCCTATTCATTGACCATTATTTTCTTGGGCTTCAAATAAAACATTCAAACTTCTCCTTGCATCCATAAATTCTCTGTGTTTGTCTTAATTTGAAATTCTTAAACTCTAGCCAAGGAATTAGAAACATAAAATATCAATAATTTAATTTTATTATGCTTGTCAAATTTTTTGACCCTTATGGAATTTATTCTATCTTCATGCACGATGATTCGTTTGCATGCAATGCTTGATTTGTGCATTGTCCCACATGCATGGCAATTTATTTGCATACAATTCTACATGTATGGAGATTTATTTGCATGAAATGCTTAATTTTTTCATTGACCCATATGTATGGAGATTTATTTACATACAATTCTTGATTTATGCATTGACCCACATTCATGGAGAATTATTTGCATGCATGAAGATTTATTTTCATGCAATGCTACATGCATGGAGATTTACTTACATGAATGCTTGATTTAGGCATTGACCCACATGTATGAAGATTTATTTGCATGTAATGCTTGATTTATACAACTAACTTCATGTATTCTATCTTTCCACCTAGATTTATGTATTCAATTTAAATTTATGCAACTAATTTTATGCATGCTATCTTTTCACCTAGATTTATGTATGCAATATAAATTTATGCAACTAACTTCATGTATGTTATTTTTCCACCTAGATTTATGCATGAAATATAAATGTATGGAACTAACTTCATGCATGCTATTTTTCCATCTAAATTTATGTAACTAGCTTCATGCATGCATGATCTATCATATCCTTCTTAGAATAGAATGAGATCAACTTAATTGAGTATTTTCCATTATTCTATTATAAAAATAAAATCACATGCAATATTTTTAAATTCAACCAACCTAAAAATTATGTGATCTTTTGTTGATGGTTTTGAAAAAAGTGAAATTATATTTTATCCTCCATATAGTCGATCTCAATTCTTTTCCTTAAAGAGGCAAATTAATGCTTCAATAGGCATGTTAGGCACAAGGGCATAAATTATAGATTCTTATTTGTGAATAGATGTATAAATTTAACCCAATTTTTTCCATCTTTTATGCTATTTCAGATCATTATTTTCTTCCTCCAATCTATATCAACATTTAAATCCTTTTGTATAGTGTTGGTAGTTATTATTTTCTACACACCAATGTTAGTATGGCATGGGTGTATTTTGCATGAAATTAAAATTTCTAAAGCTAATTACTAGAAAAAAATCTAATCTATGTTGCAAGAAAATAAATTCTAATATATTTTGTAGGAAAATAAATTTTAAAGAAACCATTAATTAAGTATCTCCTGTCATAAAATTTGTAAAGAGACATTTCCTCTCACTAGGAACTTGTTTATCCACTACCACTAGACAATTCTCTTAACAAATTCTAAATCTCCTGATAACACTGTGTCCCTAGTAATGGCACCAAAAATGATGAGTCATCAACTCATCATTTAATAATGTCAATCTAACGCTGGTGTCCAAGGTTGTATGCAATAGGTGAAAGAGATCTTTAGAAACATATCTCTTCTACCACATTCCACACTTGTAAGAATTGAAAAGCACACTTGTAGGAAAGTAAATCACACTTGCAAGAAAGTAAATTACTGAAGTGAAAATAAATGAAAGTAAATTTTTGAGTTGAAAATAAATGATAAACAAAAAAAAACACCTATATATTCACAACAAACTTTATATAAAATAAATGTTCGCATGAAAAAAAATAATAATCATTCAAAAGCATAATTACATAATAAAGAAATAAATAAAAATATATTTATCCATCTTCATTGGAATGAGTGGCTAGCTCATTCCTTGAAAGAGGATTTTAATCATAACACTAGATTTATATCACAAAGCTTTAGAATGTATTATTGATAACTAAGATTGATTACAATGATGTGAGATGTTGCATTTATAATCTCTGTTGGGGGATCAATCCAACAATAGATTACAATTGTGAAAGTAATAAACGTGGAATTAAATCAGATTGACAAGTAATTAGAATGATAATAGCAAGAACAAGAGATACAAGAAACCACCCTAAAAACTTGTATTAACAAACTCTTTACAAAAGGAATACAATTGAAGAAAGCTTCTTTCTTCCACACCTCTCCTAGATGTATAGATATCTCACTAGATCTCTATTCCTCAAGAGCTCTCTCTCTCAAGAATAATCAACTCCAACAAGCCTGGATTGATTCAATTATGTACTTTTCTTCTCTTATAATGAATTACAATAATTCACAATAGCTACTACCAACTACAATAATCAACTACTAAGCTAAGAAGATCTAATTCTACATATAGAATTAGGAGAATTGAGCATGTACTTCCAACAAGCAGTTAAGCCACTTAAACAAGGGCTCTAAAAATAGTATTGCTAACAATAGAGATGTGAGCTTGAGACTACAACTCAAACTTATCATGCAAACACTCGCTTCTGTCCATGAAAATAGCTTTCTGGACACGCAAGTAATCGACGTCGGTTCCTGCTGCCTGTCTGTGACCACCGTCGGTCGACCCTCTGCTGACGTTGGTGCCTCTGCAACTACCTCTAACCAACGTCAGTCACTCCTGACCAACGTTGATGTCTATGTAGACCCGAATCTGCTAAGTGTGCTTCTTGGTGAAGCTTTTAGCTCCACACCATAACAATCTCCCACTTGGAGATAAACAGCTGCAACAGTACCTGTACAGCAACATCTTCTAGCTCCTCCATCTTCAACTCAATCATGAAGACCAATAGAAGTTGAATGAAGATTCAACTTCTCCTTTGTAACTGGCTTTGTTAACATATCAGTAGGATTCCTATTTGTATGGATCTTCTCCAGCATCAACTCACCATCTTCCAATACCTGTCGTATGAAGTGATACCTTAGTTGTATGTGTTTTGTTCTTGAATGAAAGGCTGAATTCATAGCCAAATGGATTGCACTCTGACTGTCACTATACAATCTACAACTCTCATGCTCCCTACCAAGCTCATCCATGAACCGTGTCATCCATATCATCTCCTTGCTAGCTTCTGTGGCTGCAATATACTCTGCTTCTGTAGTTGACAAGGCAACAACCTTCTGCAACTTAGATATCCAGCTAACCGTTGTTCCACCTACAGTAAAAACATAACCTGTAGTGCTCCTCCTGCCATCCAAATCACCTGCCATATCTGAATCTACATAACCATGTAGAGAAGTATCTGAACCTCCATAGCACAAGTGCCTACTACTGGTTCCTCTCAGATATATAAGGATCCACTGAACTACTTTCCAATGTTCCTTACCTGGATTGGCCATATACTTACTTACCACTCCCACTGCTTGGGCAATATCCGGTCTAGTACACACCATTGCATACATCAAACTCCCTACTGCGGAAGAATATGGAACCTTACTCATGTACTCTACCTCATCATATGAATTAGGACATTGTTCTTTACTCAACTTAAAATGTCCAGACAAAGGTGTGCTTACTAGTTTAGCATCCTGCATATTGAACCGTTTCAACACCTTGCCCACATAATCTTCTTGAGACAATATCAACCTATGATTTTTCCTGTCTCTCTTAATGCTCATGCCAAGAATTTTCTTTGCTGCTCCCAAATCCTTCATAGCAAATGTTTGAGCTAATTTCACCTTAAGCTCTGAGATATCCTGCATGTGAGATCCTGCAACCAGCATATCATCTACATATAACAATAGAATAATATATCTACTATTATCAAATCTCTTGAAATACACACAATGGTCTGATTGACACCTACTGTAGCCATGCTCAGTCATAAACCTATCAAATTTTAAGTACCATTGCCTAAGAGCTTGCTTGAGGCCATACAAGCTTTTCTTCAATCTGCACACAAACTTCTCCTTACCCTTGACCTCAAATCCTTCTGGCTGTTCCATATAAATTTCTTCATCCAAGTCTCCATGAAGAAATGATGTCTTAACATCTAGTTGCTCAAGATGCAAATCCTCGAAAGCAACCAAAGACAATACAACCCTTATAGAAGTCATTTTAACAATAGGAGAAAAAATCTCACCAAAGTCGATACCTGGCTTTTGTGCAAATCCTTTCACTACCAATCTGACCTTATATCTCATCTGTCCATTCTCACCTTCCTTCAACCTGTAGGTCCATCTGTTCTTGAGTGTTCTCTTACCAGCTGGCAATTCAACCAAATCCCATGTTTGGTTCTCTCTTAAGGACTCCAACTCCTCAACCATGCCACGCTCCCACTAACTCTTGGACTCCACCAATATTGCTTCTTCAAAACTCTCTGGTTCTCCACCATCAGTTAGCAATAAGTAAAATAAAGAAAGAGAATATCTGATTGGAGGCTTACTCACCCTTTCTGACCTCCTGATGGGTGTCTGAGACTCGTCCACAACACGTTGTCCACCCAAATTCTCTGACAATGACCGACCTCAATCACCTGCAGACCTGTTACTGGCTGACGTCAGTTCTACCTGACCGACCTCGGTACCTGTCCTACCGACATCGATCTCTGTACAGCCGATGCCAGTTTCTATACTACCGACGCTGGTTCCTACTCTGCTGACATCGGTCTCTGTGTTTTCCTACAAGTGATTATTTCTTTTTCCCACGAGCTCATCTTGGACTTTCACCTCGTCTAATTCACCATTGCTCTGCTCAGATTGATTCAACTTCCTTAGCTGATCACAATACATCACTCTTTCATTGAAAACAACATCACGGCTCCTGATTACCTTGTTAGTTTCTAGATTCCACAATCTGTAACCAAAATCATCTGAGCCATAGCCAATAAACGTGCATCTCATAGACTTAGCATCAAGCTTCTTCCTATTTTCTTTATCTATGTGCATAAAGGCTTCACAACCAAAAACTTTGAGATATGAGAGATCAACTTTTTTACCTATCCATGCCTCTTCTGGAATACCACCATCCAGAGCTGTAGAGGGTCCTTTGTTAATCAGGTATATTGCAGTGTCAATAGCTTGTGCCCAAAATTGTAAGGGAAAACCGGCATGCAATCTCATACATCTTGCACGCTCCATTATTATCTTGTTCATCCTTTCAGCAATCCCATTCTGTTGAGGTGTCCTTGGAACCGTCCTTTGCATGCGGATTCCATGCATGTAACAATAATCTCTGAACTTATGACTGCAAAACTCACCACCATTGTCTGATCTCAGGCACTTTAATCTTTTACCTATTTCATTCTCAACCATAGCTTTCCAAACCTTAAAAGTCTCAAATACATCAGATTTCTTTCTAATACAGTAGATCCATACCTTCCTTGTAGCATCATCTATGAAAGATACATAGTACTGTGATCCTCCAATGGAAGCAACCTGAGCCGGTCCCCACACGTCTATGTGAACAAGCTCCAACTTGTGCCTCTTCTTAGTAGACCCAGTCTTGAGAAAACTAACCCTTTTCTATTTTCTAAACACACAGTGCTCACAAAACTCTAGATCTATGCCTTTTAAATCTGAAACCATACCTTTGGACTTAAGAATTGACATCCCCTTCTCACTCATGTGGCCAAGCCTTGAGTGCCACAATTTAGCGTCCACATCTGAAGTAGATAATATAGAAGGAGATTTGTTAGTAACATAATTACACAAATAGAGAGTACCTTCTCTCTTACCTCTAGCCATAACAAGTGCACCCTTGGTCACCTTCCAAGATTCTGCTGTGAGAGTTACTGTACGACCCTCATCTCCTAACTTTCCTGCAGAAATCAAATTTCTCTTCAAGCTAGGAACATGCATCACATCTCTCAACACCCATGTGTTGTTATTCTGCATCTTTAGCTACACTTTACCTTTACCAATTATTTTGTAGGGCTCATCATCCCCTAGATACACTATTCCAAAATCTCCATGGATATAGTCACTGAAATATTCCCTGTTAGGGGTAGCATGAAAAGATGCACCAGAATCTAATACCCAAGATTCTATATTATTATGCAGAGAGAAAATTAAAGCATCTTGTGTAATACCTGCAATCTTGGCTTCTTCCTTTCCTTTGTGTTGATTGTCCTCCTTAGGCTTTGACCAACAATCTCTGCTTATGTGCCCCATCTTTTCACAATTCCAGCATTGTGGCTTTCTGCCATTTCTGGATTTAGATCTGCCTTTCCCCTTTGATTTGGATCTTGATCTACCTTTCTTGCTCTTCTCTTTTTGCCTCCCCCTGCTCTCAAAACTTAAAGCGTTCCCAGATGTCTCTTCTGTGCTTTTCCTGCGTATTTCCTCATTCAAGATAACACTAACATCCTCTACTTTCAAAATATTTGATGCAGATGCAGTATTACTTACTGTCATTACTAAGCCATGCCAGCTTTCAGGCAAAGAACATAATATCAAAAGAGCTTTTATTTCATCATCAAACACTATATTCACTGAACTTAATTGATTCACAATACCATTGAAATCATTCAGATGAGTAGAAACAGATCCACCTTCATTCATATGCAAATTAAATAACTGCTTCATAAGATATACCTTATTAGAAGCTCAGGGTTTTTCATACAAATTTGCTAACGTAGTCATCAACTCTATCATAGACTTTGCCTGTGATAAATTGGATATCACAGTGGATGCTAGACTCAGTCTTATAGACCCCAGAGCCTTTCTGTCAAGAACTTCCCATTCTTCATCCTCCATGTCTTTGGGCTTCTTTGCAACACCACCTAACGGTAAGTAGAGATATTTCTAATACAGATAATCCTCTATCTGCATTCTCCAGTGTTGGTAATTTTTGCCATTGAACTTTTCCATTCTCAATTTACTTTCATCTGCCATTGCTTCTCCCACTCAAACAAAAATCCCTACAGAAACCCCTGTGAGAACCTGTAATTAATACACACTACACAGATCTGAACCACCTGTTAGTGAACCTGAACTTTGATACCAATTATTGGATGTCAAGCTCTAAACCTGCAACCAAGGCTCTGATACCACTTATTGGGGGATCAATCCAATAATAGATTACAATTGTGAAAGCAATAAATGCAGAATTAAATTAGATTGACAAGTAATTAGAATGATAATAGCAAGAACAAGAGATACAAGAAACCACCCTAAAAACTTGTATTAACAAACTCTTTACAAAAGGAATACAATTGAAGAAAGCTTCTTTCTTCCACACCTCTCCTAGATGTATAGATCTCTCACTAGATCTCTATTCCTCAAGAGCTCTCTCTCTCAAGAACAATCAACTCCAACAAGCTTGGATTGATTTAATTCTGTACTATTCTTCTCTTACAATGAATTACAATAATTCACAATAGCTACTACCAACTACAATAATCAAATACTAAGCTAAGAAGATCTAATTCTACATATAGAATTAGGAGACTTGAGCATGTACTTCCAACAAGCAGTTAAGCCACTTAAACAAGGGCTCTAAAAATAGTATTGCTAACAATAGAGACGCGAGCTTGAGACTACAACTCAAACTTATCATGCAAACACTCACTTCTGTCCACGAAAATAGCTTTCTGGACACGCAGGTAACCAACGTCAGTTCCTGTTGCCTCTCTGTGACTGTCGTCGGCCGACCCTCTGCCGACGTTGGCGCCTCTGCAACTGCCTCTAACTGACGTCGGTCGCTCCTGACCGATGCCGGTGTCTGTGTAGACCCGAATCTGCTAAGTGTGCTCCTTGGTGAAGCTTTTAGCTCCACACCCTAACAATTTCATGCTTCTAAGCAACTCCTTATTTAGGAATAACAATCTTAGATGCTCTCCACCTAATATAGAGAACAACATAAAAACTTAGATATTCTAGTTTATCTTGATCTTCTATAAAATATGGAGAGAGATGTTATTATCTATTTATAACATAAGCTCAATCTTCATGAAATATGAAGATAATTATTTAAGAAATAAAATTATACAAATATAAATTTATATATAATCCTAAGTTAGTCCGTAAATAGACCTACACAATTCATATATATGCCTGCACAGTCTATAGATTTCAAAACCTACAGAGTCTATAGATTTCAAAACCTATAGAGTCTATAGATTTCAGAGCTGTAGAGTCCATATATTTCATACCTATAGAGTCCATAGATTTTAGAATCTATAGATTCTATATATTTCAAAACCTATAGAGTCCATAGATTTTAGACCTATAGAGTCCATAGATTTTAGAACCTATAGATTCCATAGATTTCAGACTTGTAGAGTCCATAAATTTTCTTCACGTTGCATTCTTTGAACTGTTGATATCTATGCTAGCTCCTTGATATGTGATGCTTTGAAATAGTCTTTAAGTAATGAACTACATGGATGTAAAGCTATTGGCTATGTCCATAGATATGAACTAAGTGATTCCATAGTAAAATTGGGTGAGTTCATAGCTAGACTAGGTGAACTATTGCTATGTCTAGAGTACTTGTATCTCACCTCAATTCTAAAATTTGGTTAGTACCTCAAATCATGTGTAATATATCTTATTATTAACTACATATATATATATATATATATATATATATATATATTAACAACTTTTACCAGAGATTTAGTAATAATAATCAACAAAAAAAAGATAATGATTTATAAAGAAATAATCAAGATATCATTCTTTATTTCATTCTAAATAAGTCATAAATTTAGAAACTACACTTAGATCCACTTCTTATGAAAGGAAAAATGATGTTATTTCATGGATATAATGAACCATTTTATGGTCTCATTAGTGAGTCTTGAATCGTAAGATATAATCACTAACTATCTCTAAAGGATTCTGATGCAATACAGTAATTTTCTCATATGTAACATGATGGCCCATTTTTTTTATGTAATATTTGAGAAATGCCTCCTCTAAGTCATCATATGTATGAAAGGAACCAATAAGAAGTAGATGAAAGAGTCAATTTTATAATATCTATTGGAATAACCTAAGTAGAATCAAAGGACTTGCATGAGATGGTAAAACCTTCCAAAAGGCTTTAAGTTGTATGAATGGATCTTGAGTTCCATCAAATTAAGGCAATGATGATATCTAGAAATGATTAGGCAATAAAGCTTTGACAAATGTCTTCAAAAGAGGGTTACCATGCAAGTCATTGGCATCCATCCAAGAATAATAAGCCTTGTTTTCCAAAGTAAGATGTACTTGGTATTGTATTCACCAACTGCATACATCAAAGAAATAATCTCTTAGGATGGTATATTAGTATCTTGAAGTGGTTCATTTAAACATTGAATTTGATCATTTATTTTAGCCATAGAAATGTTTCATTTATTAATTAGATCATAAAGAGGGGGTGTACTCACTCAAACCTTTGGAGGAATGGTAACTTGGACCTTAGTAGAGGGATGTGGGCTACCATTCTCTTTGGGTAGAGAGTGAGAAATAGGTGCTATTGTAGTGGGGGGTGTCTTGGGAGATTCATTGGTATATTTAGTATTTAGTGAATCACATTCTAATTGAATAGAAGATGTGATGTTATAATTTACATGTGAATAATTTGAAATATAATCATGCATAGAAATATAATCAACATTTTTTAATGCATTATGTTTGAGAGGAGTGAGAGAAGAGTTAGAATCATGAGATGCATTTTATTCTTCACTATATGCATAATAGTCATCATTATTCCATGCATTATCACAATTGGAATTTTGTTCATTTGAAAGAGAATAAGTAGAATTATAACTTTCATATTCACTCTCATTGTCATATTCATTTACATCTTCACTATCATACTCATTATCACTAGGGAGAGGGGTAAGAGAAGATGTTAATTCTTTTCTAATATGAAATAAATTGTCATGTGAAATTGGAATACTATGTGTATCTATATTATCCTTGAATGGAGTGAATAAATTATTTTAATTTGTAATATGAGAATTAAGATTAAGAGAGTTATCATTTAAACATTCTTTTGTTATTATTTGAGATGACAAAGTAGAGTTAAGAACATGATATTGATCATTTGAATTATGCATTGGAAATTTGATTGTCTTTCATTTATATTATTGTAATTTGAATATAGAAGTAACAAAAGAGAGGGATACAATAGGTTTAAATTGAAACAAATTATCACCAATGAGAGGTTTACTTGGAATTCATGACTAACTTGTACATTTGCTGTATTGTGCATAAGAGAATGAGGTGAAAAGTAAATTTTCCTTTTATCAAAATTATTTTCTTTAGAAGAGGGAAGAAACGAGATAGGTTTGAGAGAAGAAGATGCATCTACTTCTTCTTCACTATCACTTTCATAGGCATCATCTTATTACTCATTACAACAATATTAATTATCTTCATTGTAAATGAAATCATTTTCCTCATTTTTGGCTAATGTGAAATTTTGAAAATTTGTCCATTCATTGTCATAATTATGAGAAAAAAATAGAAATTTATCTATAGGATGAGATGAATGAAGTGCCTTAATGGTCATTTTATTTCTTTCACCAAAGAGAGTATATAAAAGTATTATTAAGAAAATAAATTCAAGAATGATTACTAATATATGGATTTTGAAAATATTTTTGACACTCTAAACAATTTGCAAAAATTCCAAAAAAATTATCTAAAAATTATGAGGAAGGCTTGGGGTTTGAGGGCCTAGTTTAGAAATATAGGGTTTTGGGTTGGATTTTTAGAATTTTGAAAAAAATTCAATACTTTGAATTCTAAAATAAATTTAAATAAAATAAATTTACAAAAATCAAAATTTTGAAATCAAACTTTTTATACAAAAATGTGAAGGAAAACCCTAGGGGTACCTAGGGTTTGAGATTTATTCAAAGTAAGTCGATTTCACCAAATGATTTAACTTAATTGAGAATAATGGAGTTTTAATCATATTTTAGTTAAGGGTCTGGATTAATAAATTAGTATAAAATATAGTCCTAATTTGTGTAACTGTTTGTCTTTTTCACCTTTCTAAAAATAGAAATAAATAGGAAGAAATATAACTTAGCTAGAGAACAAACTGAGATGGTTAATAGAGAGGTTAAAAATAGTTGTGTAGGACTAGGAAGGTGTCATAATCCTAAATCTATATTTTATTTGACAAAAAGAAAAGAGCATCAAAAAGTGGACACTTTGGTGTTCGATGTTGTTGACCGTTTTTGCTGCTATTATCTAAATTGATCACAAAGACCTAAAACTTTTTGGGTAGTTACGATGTGCTTGTGTGAGAATTCCTATGAAAAATTGAGCATTGGTTATCGATAAAACTCACTATGGATTTGATTTTGTCTTAAAACCCTAGGTTTATCTACACATAAAATAATAAACATATCAAAATCCAAAAGGGAAAAAACTGGGTTATGGGAAGTATGATCACATGATCTAGAACTCATGTTGTCCTGATCGCTTCCTACATTAACCCTCAAGCTAGGGTCTTAGATCAAATATAGTTCTCCCTTAAATAACATGCATAATCAATGGGTATGGTAAATGCAAGAATGAACTTTTGTCTAGGCCCTTCCTTGATCAAGCATATAAACCTATGTGATGAAATTTTTTGAGCTATACTATTGACTCATTTTAATTATTTAGTGTGCTAAAGTCATAAGTGATAGATATAAAATGCCTTGTGAAGTCCTTTATATAGCAGACTCTTTACTTTGAATTTGGGAGCTTTATTCATTCTAATCAACATCAAAAAGATAAATAAAACTTAAGGGAGGGGATAAGAAGGGTTTGGGACCCATTAAACAAGAAAAAATGATCATTGGATAATAATGTTGAGTAGGATAGGAGCACCAGTCACTATAGTCCACCAAAATTCTATTGTTTGGGACTCAAAAATAAATGTTAAGACTGGCAAAAGCCAAGTTTAGGGTTTTTTGGGGGTATAAATTAGTTGACTCATATAATGAAAAGGTAACAAAAGTGATAAATAAGACTAAGACAAGCAAAATAAAGACATGGCTAGTATAAACAAGGCTCGTATTCTCTAGTCAAAGTCTCCTGTGAAGAGGACTGTGAAAAGACATGATATGTGTGGTTACTTGACCAATTTAGGGTGTACACAAATACACTCAATGAAGTGATAAATGGATGAATCATAAACAACCAACATAAGCATATTATACTAATCCCTATATATATGTGTTATCAAAAATGTTATGTAGCATAGCATATCAAGTACACTATGAAATATATGAGAATGGATATAGAGATGTGTTATTAGTATAATCTCAAACATGATGATGTAAGAGCATCATTGTGCATTAGTTTTCTGCTATTTATTTATTTTCAAAGTTTTCAAATTTGTCTATTTTCAAATAAAACAAAACCAATATCTTGCCTCTGTGGATTTTAAGTCTATTGGGTGAGATAGCTGGCGAGCTGATTCTTCTTATATTAGGAAACTATTTTGTTCATTCTGGGAGGTTGTTATGTAACACCCAGGATAGACTTAAGTATCTAAGTTTAGAAATATGATTTGGGTAGGAGAATTTTTGAGCAAAACAAGGGGATATATATTGTGTATGTTGAAACTCAAATGAGAGGGGGGCGCAATGGTAGGAGAGAGACTGGCAGCGTAGGACCAATACCAGGTGTATATTTGTTTTGGTATATTAATAAATGTGAGTTCCTTTAAATAGAGTTGTTTTGTTTTCTGAGACCAATATATGAAAGGGCATTGTTATTGCACCTCGGTGTAGTTTCCTATTGGTCACATGACTACTGGGTCATTTTAAATGCATTGATTTTAATTCTAGTTGTTTGTTGTTCATATAATTATGAGCGCTTCAATGCTGGCTAGGCTGCCTCAATGTATTATTTAAAATTTTGACCATTTCAAAGCATATGTTATGTTGGACGCTTTAATGTATTGAATGTTGTTTCTAGAATGAATTAAATGTTGGATTACTCATTGTATATTCAGATTAGTCACCCTCTTACACAGACTACACAGACAAGAGCAATTTCACACTTTCATTGAGAATACAGTATGCAGAACACTATCTAGATGATTCTAGGTAACATTTTGTGGTTTGAGAAAATACATTGTTAACCACATATAGTTAGCCCTGATTATATTTTGGTATTTTTGTCAAAATATACATTTTAGTCTTATCTTTTTGTGCATCATTTTGAGAATCTACGGACTCTACAGTCCAAGAGTTCAAAACTATGAACTCTACAGGCACAAATCTATAGACTCTGCAAGTGTCAAAACTATAGCCTCTATAGGCATAAATCTATGGACTATGTAGGAAGAAGGAAAAACTACGGACTCTGCAGGTTTCACAATTTGAGTCCTTGGTTATAGTTCAGAGCTATGCATCATTTGGTATCAGAGCTGCGCATCATTTGGTTTTAGTGGAATTATTGCTCCAATGATAGATACAATCAAGGGTGATAAAAGAAGTTTTTGTTGGATTGAGGCTGCTGATAATAGTTTCAGATTATTGAAAAAGAAGGTAACTGAAGAACCAATCTTAACCTTGCTTGATTTCAATAAGCTTTTTCAAGTAGAATGTGATGCTAGAGGAACTGTAATAGGCATTGTTTTAAGCCAAGATGGGAAGCCTATAGCATACTTTAGTGAAAAGTTAAGTGATGCTAAGAAGAAGTACTCAGCTTATGATCAATAATTCTATGCTCTTGAAGAAATGGAGGCATTATCTTTTGCCTAAAGAATTTGTTTTGTTCACTGACAATTATGCTTTACAGTTCATTAGCAATCAGAGTAAGCTGAATCAAAAGCATGCCAAATGGATTGAATTTTTACAAAGTTTCACATTCACTATTAATCACAAGAAAGGACAATCTAACAAGGTTTTAGATGCTTTAAGCAGAATAAATATGATCATGCAAGAGTCTCAAGTAAGTATTTTGGGATTTGAAGATTTAAAAGAGCTATATAAGGAAGATCCAGACTTCAAGGAACCATACGAAGCTTGTATGAATATAGTGGGGGTTGATAGAAGTCCTTGGATAGATTTCATGGTTCAAGAGGGTCTGCTATTCAAAGGTAGCCAGCTTTGCATTCCCAAGAGTTCCATGAGAGAGAATTTGTTGAAGGAAAAACATAGTGGCAGCTTATCAGGACATTTTGGGCAGAATAAGACATTAGCACAATTGAGTGCTCATTACTATTGGCCAGGTATGGGCACTGATGTCAAGAAATTTGTTGAAAGGTGTAAAATATGCCAATATGCCAAGGGAATTAGTCAAAACATAGGTTTGTACCAGCCACTACCCATTCCAAATAGTCCTTGGGATTCAATAAGCATGGATTTTGTACTTGGTTTGCCAAGAACTCAAAAAGGCCATGATTCCATATTTGTTGTGGTAGATAGGTTTTCAAATATGGCTCATTTTAGTCCATGTTCCAAAACAAGTGATGCTACTCACATAGCTAATCTATTCTTTCAAGATGTTAGATTGCATGGATTGCCTAGAAGCATTGTTTCTGATAGGGACACCAAATTTGTTGGACATTTTTTGAGAACCTTATGGAAGAAATTGGGTACACAATTGAGTTTCAGTTCAGTCTATCATCCTCAAATGGATGGCCAAATAGAGGTTGTCAATAGGAGCTTGGGAAACATCTTGAGAAGCTTGGTAAGTATGCATCCAAAACAATGGGATCTTGCACTTGCACAAGCTAAATTTGCCTATAATGTTTCTCCTAACAGAAGTACAAGATTGAGCCCATTTAAAATTATGTATGGAATGCATCCAATAGGTGTGTATGAGTTAAGAAATCTAAGTAGATTGGAGACAAGGAGTGCTGATGCAGAAGAATTTGCCAATGCCATGCAAAATTTGCATGAACAGGTAAAGAAGAAGCTTGAAGAAAACACCATCAAGTACAAGCTAAGGGTAGATCAAAAGAAAAGATAGGCCAGTTTCAGCTTTAGAGACTTTATTCTTGCTTACCTCAGAAAAGAGAGGTTCCCAAAAAGGGAATACAATAAGCTAAAGGTAAAGAAAATAGGACCGTGCAAGGTAATAAGAAAGTTTTCAAATAATGCATATGAAATAGAATTGCCAAAAGGAATTGGAATTTCTCCAATCTTTAATGTTTCAGATCTATATCCATATAAAGATGAAGGATAACCAGCCAAAGAAACTAAAACAGGAGTAGATGAAGTTATCCGATGGGAGCAACAACTATCAAAGGAAGTGCCAAAAGAGATTGAGAGTATCTTAGACAAGAAAGTAGTTAAAAGGACAAGGGGCAAAGAATATTTCCAGTATCTCACTAAGTGGAAGAATCTACCAACTGAAGATGCCAAATGGTTGACTGTAAATGACATCCTTAAGTTGGGCACAAGTGTAGAAGCACTGCTGAAGAAAAACAACAAATGAAGAATACTTCTTTTACTCCTTGGAAGAATGATGCAGGAGCATCATTGTGCGTTAGTTTTCCACTATTTATTTATTTTCAAAGTTTTCAATTTTTTCTATTTTCAAATAAAACAAAACCAATACTTGCCTCTGTGGATTTTAATTCTATTGGGTGAGATAGTTGGCGAGCTGATTCTTCTTATATTAGGAAACTATTTTGTTCATTCTGGGAGGTTGTTATGTAACGCCCAGGATAGACTTAAGTATCTAAGTTTAGAAATACAATTTGGGTAGGAGAATTTTCAAGAAAAATAGGGGGATATATATTGTGTATGTTGAAACTCAAATGAGAGGGGGTGGCGCAGTGGTAGGAGAGAGACTGGCAGCGTAGGACCAACACCAGGTGTATATTTGTTTTGGTATATTAATAAATGTGAGTTCCTTTGAATAGAGTTGTTTTGTTTTTTGAGACCAATATATGAAAGGGCGTTGCTATTGCACTTGGGCGTAGTTTCCTGTTGGTTGCATGACTGTTGGGTTGTTTTAAATGCATTGATTTTAATTATGGTTGTTTGTTGTTCATATAATTCTGAGCGCTTCAATGCTGGCTGGGCCGCCTCAATGTATTATTTGAAATTTTGACCATTTCAAAGCATATGTTATGTTGGATGCTTCAATGTATTGAATGCTATTTCTAGAATGAATTAAATGTTGGATTACTCATTGTATATTCAGATTAGTCACCCTCTTACATAGACTACATAGACAAGAGCAATTTCACACTTCCATTGAGAATACAGTATGCAGAACACTGTCCAGATGATTCCAGGTAACATTTTGTGGTTTGAGAAAATATCTTGTTAACCACATATAGTCAGTCCTGATTATATTTTGGTATTTTTTTCAAAATATACATTTTAGTCCTGTCTTTCTGTGCATCATTTTGAGAATCTACGGACTCTGCAGTCCAAGAGTTCAAAACTACGGACTCTGTAGGCACAAATCTACGGACTCTACAGGCATCAAAACTATAGCCTCTGCAGGCGTAAATCTACAGACTATCTAGGAAGAAGGAAAAACTACAGACTCTGTAGGTTTCACAATTTGAGTCCCTAGTTACAGTTCGGAGCTGTGCATCACATAATAATGTATAAATGATCATAAATAATTTGTATTTTTTATCATTCGTGATCTAAGAAATAGATGCCCCAATGTATTATATGACAGGAGCAGAGGAAAGGTTGAATATTTAAAAATGCATAGATCATGTGTTTGGGTATGTTCGTATCACACTTAAATATATGTGAACATATGTGTATATAGGAGTGAATTGATATGTTATCTACTAACATAAATTAAACAACATAGATGCCAAGGAGCTTGTAAAATTTAAGAATGTCGAATATTTTGTATTTTTTAATTATTTGAATGTTTGTATTTTTAGAATTTTTTATTTTTTTATTTTTAAAATTAATTACTTTAATCTTAGGTCGGATCATTTTCATTATTTGGATCAAGGTTTGATAGGTGAAAATGGTGCATGGGCATGCTCTTCTTCACAATTTACTTATAAATAGAATAAAAAATCCATCATGTGGTATACAGATCAATTTTACATAATGGGAAAAGAAGATACCTTTTTTTATTTTTGTCAATTTTGGCTTCCACCTAGTACAACTAGTGGTTCCCCTTAATGTGTATGGCATAATCCAAACCCTTATTTGAGTCACTTTAGGCCCACAAGCAATTGGTATTATCATGTTTCCTTAGGAGTCTTTCCAAACTCCTTTATTTTATAGGTCCTTTAAACCAAAACTATGCTGTTGAAAATATATTACATTATAAGTGTTCTTTGTTTGTGTATGATCAACATGGTTATGCCAAAAATAAGCACCATCCCATGAAAAACTTGATTGTTAACTCTTGTTGGCATGGATGCATTTTTATTTCTTCAACTTGAAGTGTTTTTTTTATGCTTATCTTTGATTTATACCATATTGAGTAATGTTTTTTAAATATCACATATAAATGTGAGGAATGCCACACATTTTCTCAAAATGTTAATTTGATAATTCATATTCCTCAATTATATGTGGAATAAAATTTTTGTATTTGGAAGGAGATATGTTGAGTTTTTTTGAGTACGTAAGGATGAATAGAGAATATATATGAACATCAGTGTATAAATATATAAATGATTCATATTTTTTATCTAATGATATTTCCTTGAAATGGGACACATGACCTCTACTAAATATGAGTTTCAATTCCAAATTTGAGGGTCTAAACACTAAGGCATATGATGCAATTTTCAATTCAATATCATATTCTTCAAGGGTTTCATCATCATATTACTTGAAATTGTGCAATTATTCTAATGTAAGTTTAGGGACCTTATGTATATTGAAAGACAAAAATAATACATACTCAAATTATTAAAAAGTGGTTAGGGAACACTATGGTCAAGTATAGAACCAATTGTGAGCTTCATCGGTAATACTCATATGAAATCATTTTAGCAATATTTTTTCATCTTTATTCCACTAACCAAAATAATGTAAATAGTTAGTCATGTGATCAAAGGGATATTTATGACAATCAAAGAGAGGTAAATGTGGTAATTTAAATATTTATGGCTAATAATATTCAAGTATACATTAAGAAATAGGTTGATTGTTAAATGATGTAACATTAGAATTCACATTATGGTAATCCATTTGCATTTCGAGTCTATATGTTTATCTTTGAATCTCTCCAATAGTTATCATCATAGACATGATATAATATTTAGGAATGGTGGTGTTTGGTAAATATGTGATCATTGGTTCTAATCCACCACCTCTTTTAAATTTAGGTATATTGGTATTGTCATCCATATGACCAATAAGATCAAGTTCAAAATCAATAAATTTAAGATAATTTGGTAATGCTATTGTATATTTTAATTTTGTAAATTTTGATATTTTTATGCCACTTGAAGGTTAATATACCTTGGGTAATGATATAATAGTTGGAAACTTAGGTAGTTTTCATAAAGGTATATATTTTTGCATATGGGTAACTTTTACCACTTTTGGTTTATAATGAACCTTTTTTCCTAGTGCCTTAATTTATTTTGATAAAGATTCCATGATATATTTATTCAAATTTCAAAAAAAATCAATATCAAATGAAGGAATGAGTGATTCATCACCCTTAATAAGTGGGATATTGTTTGGGAACATTGGAATATTGGGAATTTGGATGAATGTATTTGAAGATATATTCCCTTTTTATTATTTTGTAATTCATCCATGATGTCATTATGAATTTATAAAACAAAAAATGATGATCATTCAATGGAATATTTTTCCCTTATGATTCAAATTTGGGTGTACGAGATGAAGGATAATTTTAAACATCTTATTTTTTATTGGTTATCTCATCTCTTGAGATGGTAGTGGCATGGACCTGGTTAGAAGGATGTTAGTTAATACTATTGAAAGACTTGAAAGAAGGACTTATAAAATTTGAAAGATAAGAGTAGTATATTTTCACTCTTACTTTAATAGAAAACATCAAAACCATCTCTATCATCCATGTGGAGTGATAGAAATAAAACAAATATTATGGAAAAAAATATTAATTATATGATGTTTATGCCATAATAAAGATCATAAATCAGGTTCACCAAATGTTTAAACCTAAATTTTAAATGTGAGGGGTATTTAGGGTTAATAAATATATAATTAGTTCTAATACAAGGGTGATAAACTAGTATATAGAATACTAATTAATAGAAATCTCAGATGAATAATATTCTAAATTTATCTAGCTAAAATTTCTAGAAATAGTAAAATACAACTATTAAAATATATTTCAATAAATAAGGTGAGACAGTAGTGGCATGGACCTAGTTATAGGGATGGTATTTAATACCATTGAAAGATTTGAAAGAAGGAATTACAAAATTTGGAAGATAAGAGTAGTATATTTTCACTCTTACTTTAATAGAAAGTGAAATACTTTAGGCATAATAAACATCAAAACCATGTCTATAATCCATGTGGAGTGATAGAAATTAAACAAATATTATGGAAACATGATTAATTAGATGATGTTTATGCCATAAGAAAGATCATAAATTAGGTTCACCAAATGTTTAAACCTAAATTTTAGATGTGGGGGGTATTTAGGGTTAAGAAATATAGAAGTAGTTATAATACAAGGGTGATAAACTAGTATATAGTATGCCAATTAATATAAATATTAGATGAATAATATTATAAATTTATACAACTAAAATTTTTAAAAATAGTAAAACATAAGTATTAAGAGATATTTTAATAAGGAATAATTATACTTAGTTGGTTTAATGTGTCTAGACAGATCTAGATTGAAAATAAGAGTAAAATATGTAGGTTTAGTTTTCCAAGTCAATCGTTAGATTCTAAAAAATGTACTTTTATGGCCATTGATGTTATCATCATATTTGGACACTATCATTAGCATTATTGTCCAATTGTGACACAGTTGTCCAATATGGAATAATTATTGGATCTAGATGAAACCAAATTCAATGTGGGTTTTCTATCACCTTTATAATGGTGTGTTCATATTTGGGATACAATTTTTCACTCTTTTTTGATTTATCAAACCATTTCTCTTAGCCTTTCTTCACCCTTATAATGATTTTATTGAAAATGGGTTAATGCTCTAATGGTGATGAGTTTCCCCAAGGACCACTCTATTAATGGGTGTTACTTACATAGATAATACTCCAAGAAGTGTCTCAGACTTATGTATTTCTCCCATATGTGTGTAAAAGTGTGTACATGAGGGTGAAATATACTATATCAATATTTATAGAGTGATATGGCTTGTAATTTGACAAATATTTCCCATGGGTTGCTTTTTGAATACTTCAGACTTATGATATGATTGCCCATATGTTTGACATAAAATGGGGATAAATAAGGTAGACTAAAATGTTTGTGCAATCCATTGATTTATATTTAGTATGTGTTTATTTAATATTTTTTAGATGAGGATTGAAAAGGTTTAGAATTGTATTTATGCCACATCTTTTGAAAATATTTCATAGTAGGGTTTAATAAGACAAATAGGCAGACCCATAGGTTTTGATCATTTTTTAATTTGGATGAATTTTGGCTATTGGATAGTAGATAAGGATATGGATACTCCCATCAGTGGTAGTGTCCCTCTATGGCTAGTAGTCTCCAGAGGGATAGATAATAGATATTGGTTTGAAATTCATAGTGGAGGATGTTTATCAAGTTTTAATATTTTAATGTAGTATAAGGGCCCTTGGTCATCTTAATGATATGGATTGAACTAAGAGATAATAATTTAGGTACAATGAGATGGTGAATGCAATCCTTTCAATTGCATGGAGGACTAGAACTAAAGGGTGGAGCTCTTTTTGATATTTTTCAAATGTACAGGATTGAGATGTTATAAATATTTAGTTTTAGTATATACAATGATACCCTTAAACCCAATGTGGTGATTTTAAATAAAATCATATGAATTCCTAAATCCTTATTACAATATCAACATAAAGAAAAGGAGGTTATGATAATAGAAAAGACAAGTGACATAAACATTAAAATAACACCAACATTTCAATTATGTCTATGATTGAGATAATTGATATCTTAAAAAAGGACATGCCACTTGTGCTTTTTTTTACCCATGGGGAATAAACATTTACCATATCTTTGACTCTCAAGGCCAAGAAACCTAGAAAGGGTTATCTAATATAGTCCATATCAACACTATTAAGATATTAGAGGATCATGAAGCTTTCCTTAGCTATGATTACAATTATTTATTCACACATAATCAATCTTCCTTCATAATTATGTGAAAAAGATTGTCTCAGCATGGAAGTGAGATTTGACTTAATTTACATGGAAGGAAAGATTGTGTCTTTTAGTTTTAAATTTCATTTTTAGTGCACCAATAATGGGTTTGAGTATAAAAAATTATTGTTTGGGATTCTCATCACTAAATTATTTGGAATTCAAAACCTAAAAATCCAAGGCGATTCACATCTAGTAAATAATCAAGTCTCAAAAAATATTAAACTAGATCAAAAAACCTTTAGCTTTATAAGGCCAATGTGTGAGAGGTCATGAAATATTTTAAATACATTTTGATAGAATTTGTACCTAGGAAAAGAAACTAACCTGTTAATTATATGGCTTCTTCCTCTTACCATTTTGGTCCTCACCTAATAATACCTAAGTCAAATTTTATAGTGTCTATTAGAACATATCTCCTCATACACAAAATCAAAAAATTTAATGACCAAACCCTCAATTTTATAGGGAAGGATACTAGCTTGCTAGTCCTAGACCTAGCTGAAAATGATGAAGCCATGTTAGATTTACTTCACACTTATGATGACCTCCCATATTTCCTCCATAATAGAGGTTTTTCTCTCAATTTTTATCCTATGTCTACCCTTGGAAGTGATTATTACTATTCTTACTGCAAGGTTGAATATTATTTATCTTCTGATGAGGATCTTAATGTTTTTAACATAGAAGATAAATATATCAACCTACCACTAAATCTTGATGAATATGAAGATGATAATGCCTCCCTCATTAAATTTAATATCAATATAAAAATATGGACCAAGGAAAACACCTGAATACTCAAGCTCGGTTCTTTAATTTCATCATAAGAAGTCGAATACCACAAACAACTACTCATTGAGTTATTTAAATATTTTTCCTTCTCCTACGTGGATATGGTAGGCATCAAACATGAAGTAGTTACCCATAATATATTCATGATACCTAACTTAAATCCCATAAATAAAAATCTTCGACCAATTAAACTAAAATTTGTGTTAATGGTGAAACAAGAGGTCACTCAACTCCTCAGGGTGGGGTTCATAAAACCCATGGATTATTTTAAATGCATGTAAACTATCATCCCCATTATAAAAACCAAGGGTAAATTTAGGATATGTATCCACTTTTGTGATATCAATAAAGCATGTCTTAAGGATGATTTTCCTCTTCCATCCATTGAATTTATATTTGAGGATATGACAAGTTATGAGTTTCTATCCCTCATGTATGGCTTATTCGAATATTACCAAATTACCATCTTTGATGAAGATCAAGTCAAAACCTCCTTCACTAAACCATAGGGGATATTCTTTTACATAGTCATTTATTTTAGCCTTTAAAATATTGGGATAACATATTAAAGATATATGACCCATATTTTTCATGATATCATTCATAAAACAATGTAGGTTTATGTATATAATATTCTAGGGAAGGAAAAGCAAAGGATTAACCATATAGAAGTGTTCTGCAACATACTCATGCACTTAATAAAATATGGTGTTATTATAAATCCTAATAATTGCATGCTTGGAGTAACATGTGGAAAACTTATTAGCTATATTATCTCCCAATTTGGAATTGATATTGATCCATCCAAAGTTTATGGAATATTAGACATGCTCACCCTACTACTAAGTCAAGGATTAGATCATTTTTATGGAAGCATGGGGACAACCAATGATTCATACCTAAAATTAACTACGTGTTTAATCTAATAAATAATTTATTTAAGAATCCAAGTGGATTGAACTAGACAAGTGATTGTTATGATGTATTTGAAGCAGTAAAACACTTCCTTATGATTCCTTCAATGTTCATGGCACCCAAATATGATAAGCCCCTCATACTTTATATTAGGGCATTGGAAGTGTCTCTAGCCTTCATGTTGGCATAAGAAGAGGAGGATGTTAAAAATCATGCCATATATTTTATTAGTATTATTATTATTTATTATGAAACACGCTACACTTAGGTAGAGAAAGAGTGCTTGGATATTATTTTCATGATTAAATGATTGTGACACTATATTCTTAATCAATAAACAAGGGTTATTCAAAGGTCCCAAGACTTATAAAATTTATTGAACCAACTATCACTTTCATGAAATGATATACATTTTAACATTATTTTGAGTGAATTTTAGCTTACATATGTAAATTAGAAGTCTATCAAGGGACAAGTCATTACTAATTAGTTGGTAGACTCACGGTCAATAATCTCTTTTATACTTATTTAACTAATAAGCTAATCTTCTATATAGAAAAACATGCCATTGACTCATCCTCTTGGTATATTAATATTATCAACTACCTAATTGATTGAATATATCTTGAGAGTGCCAACTCAAAATAGAGGTGGTGCATCCACATCATCACATATAAGTACATCACCTTAGACATGTTTCTCTATTGTAGAGACTTTGACAACATTTTACTGAGGTGTATCAATTGAGAGGAATCATAGAAGGTCTTACTCCATTATCATAACCACGTTTGTATAAAACATTTTGGTGGCCATGAAAATTCTAAAAAAAATTATAAAATGGGATATTTATAGCCCACCCTCAAGCATGACATCATGCTAATATATTATGCTTAGCGATAATCATAAGAGGAGAATTTGTCATTGATAAGCTTCTTGACTAAGCTATAAGATAGTATTTTCTATGCTTTACAAAAAGATGTAAGGAAAGAGTGATATGATTTGCTCATGGTAACTAAGGAAAGAACCAATGTAGTGCTAATTTTTTTTATAATTATATAGGATAATAGGATGATATTAAAAGTGAAATGAGATGATAATATACATTTTAAAATATTGTATTATGTGAACTATAAATATCCCATGTCATGACCTTACTAACCTATCTTGGTCTTTGATGATAAGCCCTTACATCTTACAATTTGCATGGAGATAAGATTAGGGAGTAAGGGCCTTATAATACATGTGCATGTGTGTGTGTGTGTGTGTGTGTGTGTGTGTGTGTGTGTGTGTGTGTGTGTGTGTGTGTGTGTGTGTGAGAGAGAGAGAGAGAGAGAGAGAGAGAGAGAGAGAGAGAGAGAGTAACATACTCTTATGAATATACTCCTATGAAAATAAAAATCTTATGCAAAACAAAAGTTAAATTACACATCTCTCACCCTTCAATAATATTTGTCATTAAACTCTCACCCATTACTATTTTTATGGGGTTAACATTGGGGGATACATCCTTACTCACCTACATCTATCCTTTTATGATGAGCCCATGTGTCTTCCTAGTCACATGTGACTAAGTGTGAGGTTTATAAAGAAAAAAAAAAGGCAAAAGTTATACTAGATTATGAAGTGTCCAAATAAAAGGTTATTTAAAAAAACATATTTATATGTCTATGTTGAAAAAGGGAACTTGACCCTATTTAGTGATCCTATCAAGGCTAGATATCTCTAGATAATGCCAATAAAACTTATTGTTTTTTGAGTTTAGAAACATGTATATTTGACTCTTTGATTGTAAGGATTACATCTCTTAATTTTTTATTTATACTTTTCATTTTCACCATTTCATATATATCATATTCCCTTTTCATTCCTTTTCCACAAATTGAAAGTCATATGTTATGTAATAAAAATAACTAGGTCACCACCTATAAAAAATATGTTATCACATTCATGACTTCATACATGTGCATCACATACATCATTTGCATACTTTTTTTCTTACATATATAATCATTTTCCATATAATTTTATCAAAATATAGAGATACAGGATATATCATCACATGCCAACTCATATAATGTTTATAAACTGAAGAGTGTATATGGAAATTAAACCCATACCACATGAAGGACAAGTCATTAAAATAGACTAGAATATCCTTGTCTTTCATGTGGTATGGGTTTAATTTCCATATACACTCTTCAATTTATAAACTTTATATGAGTAGGCATGTGATGATATATCATGTATCTCTCTCTCTCTCTCTCTATATATATATATATATATATATATATATATATATATATATGAGATATTCTAGTCTATTTTAATGACTCTCTCTCTCTCTCTCTCTCTCTCTCTCTCTCTCTCTCTCTCTCTCTCTCTCTTCTCTCTCTCTCTCTCTCTCTCTCTCTCTCTCTCTCTCTCTCTCTCTCTCTCTCTCTCTCTCTATTTATATATATATATATATATATATATATATATACATAGTCATTAAAATAGACTATAATATCTCATATGTGTGTGTGTATGTATATATATAAATTTTGAGTTTGTATAATGAAATATCTAGTACAATCCACCATCATATAAGGAAAGTGTGTATCAAACTATCAACAAATAAAAATGTTTATATAATATTCCCGAGTGTAGACACCCAAATTTCATTTAGTGTAGAAATGAACCTATTAACATTAATTCTTATTCAACAAATTTAAATTCAAATTCATGTCATCTCCCTCCAAATTTAAATAATTGAATAATTCAAAGTTAATCAATTTTGAAAACTTTTAATCCAAATATAATTAATAAATCAAGATTTTCCACCTCATCTATACATCCTCCACCTTTATCTCCCTTACATGTTGACCAAATCAATTAATCCATTAACTTACTCAACTACCCTTGATTCACTCCTTGACTTATAAAAAAATTGACCCATTCTTGATGACTCAGCTAACTAATTCCCTTTTCCTCTCAAACATTTGAACTAGTCATCATCCTTATGGCTGAAGACTCATTCTCCACCATTGATTATTTGGATAATTTTAAATATTCAAATAATCCTCCATTGTCGGATTTGTCTTCCAAAAACCTATAAATAGGCATGCAATCTATCACTTTCAATCATCCACCTTTAAGATAACAAAGTGCTATCGAATGTCCAAGAGAATTTGAATTGAGTCAAAGCCATCAAGACTGCATTTTATTATTAAAATGTTGCCCATTCCCCATTTACATTGGAGAAAGGATTGAGAATCCACATTCCACACAAAGAGAAAATATACCATTGATCACAAAATGGAGAAGGTGACAAACTTTGCATGTCTTTATAAGTATTTTTTTTACTAGTTTAATTTCTTCATTTGTTATTGCTCTAACTTGATATTTTTTGAGTTTAGATTATGATTAAGATAATTTATTTTCTTATTTGTGTTTCATGTATATTTTATTCATATATTTTAGCATGCCTAATAGGACTTTCCCTCATGTTTTTCATATCATAATCATCATAGGAGCATTAGATTCATTTTTCCATTGATATTTACAGTTTTTCTTATGCATGTACATTTGATCTCAGTCTTGGTAGTTTTGTTGTGTAGTTGTAGATCATTTTCTAGTGTTTTTAAGTCTGTTGTGCATATTTTATATGTAATTATGAAATTAGAGACATTATCAATGAAATTGTAATTGAAAATTGTGAAATCATCATTTTGTCTATTTTTATAGCCTTTTTGTCATTTTTATTATTTCCAACATTTTTTTATTTTCTAAAACTCTATGTTTTCAAAAACTAAAAAATAGGAAAGTCTGGAAGTGAAATTATTAGGTATACCTATGAAATTATCATTTTAGTATGTTTTAAAGGTCTTTTAGTGATTTTATCCTTCTCAACATCTTTCTACCTCATTTCTAGTATGTTCTATGTTTTCTAATTTTTCTAACTCTTTGTTTTGGAAAAATATGAATTCATAGATCTGAGTAGCAAAATTGAGCCATTTAATTGTGAAGTCATTCTACTTCTCCCCCTAACAATGAAATTGTGCAGGTTATATAAATGAATTCAAACCATTTAACTATGGAATCAAAAACGTATCAATAAATTTGGTGAACAAAACTATGAAATTATTATGGTTTCTATTTTCTAGTATTCTATTATCTTTTTTTGCTAACTAGCTAATAATTTTACATTTATGTTTGACTTTGTATTTGTGGATTTGTCACATAGGCTTGTTTTCCTTGTGTTTTTGTGGTTTTTCTAACTTTTTTGTATATTACCTTGACTCTTATCCAAACACAAACTCTTTACCAAATTATTTTAGGTCGTACATCAAATAAATGTTGAAAAAAGCTAAAATCAAAACCAAAATCTTTCCATTTTTATTGCTAACATTTTTTTATTTTATTATTAGCAATTAGCTCATAGTTGATTTTTTGGAGTTACTTTATTTCCCTTTTCTAGCATTTTATGTGTTGTAAGGTTGTGTATTCTCTTCTCTTGGTGTCACATTGATGACAATAATTATGAATAAAAAATAACTTTACAACTTTTATGTTACCCTTGTTGTGATTGTGTGTATGTTATTCCTTTGGCATCACATTGGTGATGATACATGAGAATCAGAGATAAGCATTAATTTTTTTTATTTTTTTTTTCTAGGGGCTCGATCGATCATGGATTTCACCACTATGTGATAGGTTAAACCTCATGTACAGTTAGGAAATAAATTGAGAGTAAAATATTTTAAAATCCTAAGTGATTTTGTGTTTTAAGCACACCATGATGTGAGGGGATTTCATGCTCCAATACCTAGAGTTTCAATGGTTATCTCAAAGTATGATTTTGTTAATGTCAACACACTAAGACTCCTATGGCCATATTGGGCATGTTGAGACAAAACTCAATAATGTGTGTCCACTTAATCAGCTTATTCCACATAATTGGGCCTTATCATACTAAAAGGTATATTATATTAATCCCCTAGGTGTACTTGTGAAATCCTTAATTCTAGATAAACCTATTTTTCATTTGACTTTAGTCTATTAATTAGTGGTTAGCACTAAAAAATTACCTTACATGCACCCTTGAAATTGGGCATAGTGGGCTATGGTAATGATAGGATTCTCCATGGTTAGTGCCTTGAAATATTAGGTCACATCTAAGAGCATGAACAAGTAAGTGACATCGAAATGCCCAAAATTTGTTCATGACCTTAACCACAGATTTTCACCTTTTTTATATAATTGTGTGATTGTTTAAAGTAGGACACATTTTTTTTCCTTATTATATATCACAATTTTAATAATCCTTGATTGAAATAAAAATTATTTTGAGTCTTAAAACTATCAAAAAATCTTAAAATTAAACTTTTCCAAAGATAAAGCTCAAAAGCATTTAATTAGCAATCAAAAAAAATTAGTCACTTTGGTTCTTATTTTTAGTCTAAGTTTATTTTTTGAGTCAAGTCATTCCCATAGCTATGTCTCGCATAACAAGACAAATGACCATGCTCAATAATCATAGTTAAAGGGTTGTACCATTTGGTAATGACCCTTTTCAATTTAGTAGCCAAGACCATAATATAGAAATACATGAAATTACCAAATGTGAAGGAGGGACATAAAAGGATGATAGTATCCCTACAGTTATTTTACCTCCTAATTCCATTTAACAATACATCATGACCAATAAAAATTAAGTTTTGCTTCACGCTTTGAGATTAAGAGCCAAATTCCCACCTATTTTTGATATACAAAACTTGCAATACTTCATTACAATTAAATATCCTTTACCTTCCATTCATCCTAAATCTACACCACAAGGATCTTTAGAGGGTAGTAATGCCCTCATAGTATCCTCAAATAACAATCCCCACATTTCCCAAGACAAAGGGAAATCCATCCTTCATGAGGAATCCTCCCAAGAAAGTCATGGGTTTTCTATAGAAACCCCCATCAACAAATATATTATTAATCTCCAATCCCATCAAGAAAATAATCCTTTTGGTAATCCAAATCCTAATCATCTTTATATAAGTTTGAATGCCAAATTTCCCATATATATTAATCCAACCAATCTAATCTTGAATATACATTCAAGTTCAGTAATTGCAAATCTAACTAACCAAAGCTTGAATGTTCATTCAAGTTTTTCAATCACGCATCCAAACAATCTAAACTTGAATATGCATTCAAGTTAAGCAATCCTGAATCCAATCACCATGAACATGAATGTGCATTCAAGTTCATAAATCTATATCAATCTAACCAATCTTGAATGTTCAATCAAGATCACAAATCAACCCAAACTTGAGTCATCAAGGGTCACCAATTATCATCAATCCAAATAAAAATATGAGCTTGAATAATCATTCTATCTCACCAATCCACCCATCGAATCCAAGCTTGGGCATTACTATAAGTGTGGCCACCAATCCCAATCCAAATAGTAGTTTCTAAAATTAGTTTTCTCATTCCAATTCTCTTTTGGTATTAGTTCCATCCAATCCAAATCTAACTCCACCTAATGTTATTTTTTTTAACATTAACCCTAATCCAAACCATTCCTTCAACCCTAACACCCATGTTAATCATATGAGTAGTTCACATCTAAACCAAAGCATAAATCAAACTAACCCAAACAAACCTAACCTAAACACAAACCTTAACCCAATAACTTAAACTTGAACACAAACACTAATCCCACTAATTTTAACCTTAGAAAAAACCAAAACCAATTTCACCTAAACCAATCCAACCCTAACTTAAACATGAATTATAACTCATCCAAATTTAATTATAGCACAAATCCAAATCAACTTAACCCCATACTTTTAAACCAATCCAAATTTAATTATAATACTAATCCAAACCCCACAAAATTTAACACCAACCCTAATCCAAGAAACTTTAACTTTAACACAAACCTAAATCAACATAATCCAAACATTAACTATAAAAGTAACCCCAATCCAACAATATCAAACTTCAAAATTAATAATAATCCAAAAAACCTTAGCTTAAACATTAACTTGAACAATCCCAACCACTTTACAAATCCATAAAACACTAACTTTTCTAACCAACCTTATAACCACTTCAACCCACCACTTAACCAATTTACACAAAATCACATCAACACAAATCCATTCATAGGTTAACTATATGGCTTTTATACTTTTTCAACTCAAATGAACTAAATATCACCATACTTTATAAAATAATTTCAAAAAATGAAAGATAGGGTTCAAGGCTTGCAAGATGAAACTCATTCTTAGCACAAACAATTTAAATTTGAGGAAATTTATTCATACCCCTATGACTTAAGTTCCATGAAAACACCTTTTATTAAGTATTTTGAAATCCCAAAATTTTAAAAATACAAAGGTAAGGGAGATACTAAGGAACACTTTACATTATTCTATCATATATGTATGTATGGATATTGCTTATAGTAATGAGTATATGTTACAATTATTTCCATGAATTCTTAGGGGTCAATCCCTCAAATGGTTTCCATTCCTTCTTAAAGGATCAATATTCACTTTTGAGGACATTTTTAATAATTTTTTTCATTACTTTCTTATAATATTGAAAATGACTTGACCATATTATACCTACAAAACACCAAACAAGGCAATGGCGAAACCTTTGCTTCCATCTTGCAATGAAGGCAAGCATTAACAAGTCATTTTACATGGTCATTTATGGAAATTGAACTTGTGGATATATTTATGAACAATCTCAACTCATACTTGCAACATCACTCGTTAATCCTTTTCCTAAGTTCAATTGATGAAATTATTATAAGGGGGTCCAAATTAAATTCATATTAATCAATGAAGGTGTTATTAGGATATTTAAACTTGAGAAAATTTCCTCAAAACAACCCAAAAAACCTAAATTCTTTTCTAAGAATAATAACATTATTTGAGGTGGTGTGATCAATGTTAAACAAATAAAAAACACACCAATACAACATCAAACTTACACCCAACCCATTAATAACATAACCATTCCTAGTGGTCAACCCCAACAAGGAAAACCCAAACATAAGTTCACACAATTGGGTGATACTTAAGAAAATGTTTTTTAAAATTTGGCCCATTATAACATGATAATTTATCCAAACACTAAACCTTTTGAATAAAATATTCCTAAAACTACTTGGTATAAGGAAGATGAATACTATGAGTACCATAGGATAAAGGGACATTCTACCATTAGGTGTATATACCTTAAGCACTATGTCCAATCCCTCATCAATTGAGAGGACATAACAATAAAAATCCAAGCATCCGCAATGTCCAAAAACCAAAATTTATAGATATATCAAGACTCATTCCCCAACCATGAGTAAGGAAAAGGTAAACAAATCAAAAACAACCTAAAGTGAGTAATCTTAACCAAGCTAGTCATCCTTTTGAATCTATAGTTAATAGTGTTAATTTTATGCACAATCATGTTAATGTCATTAATTTTAAACCCAAATATTTCACCATTACTATAAGGCATGAAAAACTTACAAGTTGAACACAAGTACAACATTATTGATCATCTTAAGAAAACACCTAGAAACATTTCCATCTTATACCTTCTCAAGACTTCACCTGTATATAAATACATTTTGTATAAAGTCATTCAAGATCCTAGTGTCCTGCTAGACATCAAACCCTTAGGATTCTAAGAGTTAGTTGGAAATTTGGCCACTTATAATTAGGTTACATCTAACCATTTTTATGTCTCCCCTTTGATATATGTTCACAATCTTCAATTATATATAGAAGTTATTATCTCTAGGCACAAGGTAAAGAGGGTGTTTATATACAATGGCTCAGTATTAAATTTGTGTCTAGTAAGGCTAATTAATCACTTATGATATTAAATAATAGAATTAAAAACTAACATCATTACTATAAAATCATATGATAATAATGAGAATTAATATAGGTACAATTTATCTTCCTTTGATGGTGGGGTCTGTTATAAAAGAAACACTAGTACATATGCTTGATCTTTATTTAACCTATAACCTACTTATTAGATGTCCATGAATACATTTAATTAATTTCATACCCTTCACTCTACACTAGTGTTTGAAATTATAACATGATGGTATGAAAGTAATCATTCAAGGTGATCCTCAACCCTTCCAATATTATAAGTTATTGGAAGGTCGATATCAAAAATCCAATTATCTCCTAGTTATTGATGCCAATTTCATTCCCATTGAGGAATCACCTAAAATTGAGAATTATTTCCATCTTGATATAATATTTAAAACACCTCCTTTTGGTATTTGGATAAACACACCAACTACTTCTATTTATAAATAAACACCTTCCACCAATGATGTATCCAATCAACCATCTACCAATCAAGCCTCCATTCAACCATCTACTAATCAAACATCCAATCAACCATCCACTTCAAAGCACCTTCATCCTCTTTATCTCATTTTAAAATCATTGATAAACGCATGAATGAATACATAATCCAATATTTTAATTATACAATCACAATCCATGTAACCCCACATAATTATGGTAGGCCTCACCATTAAAGAGACACTCAAGTGTTTAGAATATTTGAAAAAATAAAAAAATTTAGTATGTGGTATTATTTATGAAAAAAACACATCAAATATTTGAATCTTTCATGGCTTTACTCTAATGAACTAGCTACTTACTTCACTAACAATAAATACCCCATCACAAAATCCATTATGTGTAATATTATGAATTACAAGGATAAGGAACTTGGTCTTCATGAACAAGGGTCAATTTAACTAATAATGCTAAAATCTAATGAATCCACTCATGTTAAATGGTTTAATCCACTCAATGTAAATATAACATTTTTCCTAAGTGACTCTTTTAGTGAGTAAGAGGTAAATTCATTAGATAGTGAAATAAATTTCATTCTTATCTACTTCAAAGACCCTTCCCTCACTAATGTTTTCATGGAAATGTCATTTTAAAACTTGACATCACATATCCATCCTTAATAAAGTGGGACCAACTTGCAATACCTATGCTCGATCATTTTTAAAATGATGATGCAATTTAAAGATTCTTGTGTACACAGGACCACATTCTAACAAGGGATCATAAGAAGAGATTCTTCATTTAGTTAAATATTTTTGCATATTTTGGGGAACACCAATATTATAAAAAAACAAGTCAACATCATCATCAAATCAAGAAGACCTAAATGAGTAATTAAATCTTCCTCACCACCCCCAACCTATAAGGAATATTCAACTCATGTAGTTGAGGATATTAGTCCTATCAACATTAGAACAGAGGAAGATCTTAAAATTATCAAGCTTGGAATTTCCCTCACTCAATAATAAAGATAAATACTCACTCTCTTACTTCTATAATTTCCAGCATATTCACATGATCATATGTAGATATATTTGGACTTGAACTATCACTACTAATGTATCATTTTGTTATACAGCTAGATGCAAAACCCATCAAATTAAAACTTTGAAAGATGCATCCCAAGATAGCACTATTAATTAATGAAGAGTTAAAGAAAAAACTAGAAGTTGGTTTTATATGCCCTATAGACTATTCATATTATATATCTATGTCAAAAAGGTGGAAGGAATCAGGGTTTGTACATATTTATATGATATCAATAAAACATGTCATAAAGATGATTTCTTATTGCCCAATATCAACATGATTGTGGACTCTATTGTAGGTCATGAAATGTTGTCTTTAATAGATAGTTTTTTGGGTTAAAATCAAAGTAAAATAGCTCTTAAAGAACAACATAAATTAACATTTACAACACCATGGGGGACCTTTTTCTATCAATTCATGCCCTTTGGTATAAATAAATCTAGAGCCACATACTAAAGAGTAATGGATTTCATTTTTCATGATATGATTCAAAATATTATGGAGGACTATGTTGATGATATACTTTCAAAATCAAAATCTAGAGGAGTGCATCCCAAATTACTTTGTCACATGTTTGAAAAAATGAGATAATATAAGATGCGATTAAATTCAAAGAAGTGTGTGTTTGGAGTGACATCAGGAAAGTTATTGGGATTAATTATTTCATGATGGGGAATATAGGTTGATCCTTCTAAATTTTAAATTATCATGGATATGCCACCACCAAAAAATATCAAACAACTCTGAAGTCTACAAGGAAAAATCCAATAAATCAAGCGTTTCATATCCCATCTTATAGAAATGTGTCACCCTTTTACATTTATATTACAAAAAGACACTCATTTCAATTGGAATGAGAATTATGTTGCAACATTTGACCACCTTAAACAATATCTTTCCAATCAACTATTTTTAGTGCCACCTATTACTATTATACATTTTATATTATATTTATAAACAACTCAATGTGCATGAGGGGCATTGTTGGCATAACATGATGATAAAGGGTTAGAAAGGGAAATGTATTTTCTAAGCAAGACCTTGATATTGTATGATATTAATTATTCTCAAATGGAAAAGGTATGTCTTGCATTTATTTTTACTTCATAAAAACTCCATCATTACATGCTCAATAATCAAACCAAAATCTTTGCAAAAATTGAGCCTCTCAAGTATATTTTAACCAAAAAAACTTTAACATGTAGGATGGTTAAGTGGGTTATGATTATTAGTGAGTTTAATCTTGAGTATGTTAGTCAATAAGCAATTAAGGGACAAGTCTTATCAGATACACTAGCAAAGGCACATCTCAAAGATGAAGCACCTATTGTTGCATAATTCCTAGATGAAGTAATAATGTCTATCGATTAAAATTTATTTTGGAAATTGTTTTTTTATGGTTCCTTATCAAACCATGGTTTAGGAGAAATACTTTTACTAGTCACAGTATATGGATATTGTATTCCAAAATCATTTAGAATAAATTTTCCTTGTACCAACAACATCATGGAGTATAAACCTCTCATAGCTAGTCTCAAACTTGATATTTACTGGGGTATCCAACATCTTCTTGTCATTGTTGATTCCAAACTTATCATATATCAAGTAACTAATGAATTGCAATATTGTGATGATAAGTTAATCCCATATAAATAGATGGTAGATAGTCTAAATTTGACTTTTGTATTTATCTAATTTGAACAAGTATCATTAATTAACAAAAGGGAAGCAGACACCATGGTGACCATTGATTCATCACTTGATATTAACAAAAAACACAAAAAATTCCTTGTAAAGTACTTGATGATACCATATTATGATATGCTTGATTTTGAAATGGTCTGTGAGGTGGTTGGTCCCACTTCTCCTTGTTATTTTGATATTTATGCATATCTCCATGATAACACACTTCCACCCAACTTATCCCATAACCATTTATCCAATGAACATCCCATTACACAATACTTGGAAATACTTTGTATTGAAGAGGATATGATGGAACACTTCTACATTTTTTAAATTTTGAATAATCTACCTTGGTCATTAGAGAAGTTCATGAGAGGATATGTGGTGCACATTATAGTGGCATAGTCTTAGCCAAAAATATTTTGCATGTAGGTTTTTATTAACCTAAAATGGAATATAATTCATGCACTTATTTCAAAAAATGAATACCTTGTCAAAAGTATGGAGACCTTATACACAACCCTTCACAATATTTTCAACCTATTACCACACCTTAACCATTCCCCACTTGGGGTTAGACCTCATTATAAAAATCAGTCCTAATTCATCTGATGGTCATAAACACATTATTACCACCACTAAGTACTTTACGAAGTGGCTTGAGGTAATGTCCCTTACATATGTTAATGGAAATTGATTTCTAATTTCATCCTAAACTACATTGTCTATCACTTTGGTATCCCTTCTACTATATTTGATAACATGACATCATTCAAAAATAAATATGTCAAATCTCTTTACAAAACATGTCATATAAATCACAAATGGTCCACTCCATACTACCCATAATTAAATGGCCAAGCTGAGGCAATAAATAAAATCATTATCCACATACTTATATGATTTGTCAATGAATTTAGTCATGACTTGCACACATAACTTTATCCTTCCCTTTAGGCATATCACACTAGCATCCATACACCCATGACGGTAACCCCTTATTCACTTTTATATGAAATTAAATCTATTCTACCCATAAAAGTTGAGATTCTATTTTTTTCATATCCCTATAATAAATACTTAATGAAGAATCATATCGTACTTCATCCCTTAGTGAACTCAATCTTCTAGATGAGAAATGACTTAATATCTTAAACCATTTGCATGTATACCACAATCATCTCCATTTTAGATATAATAAAAGGATAAAATACAAGGAGTTTGAAATCAAAGATATTGTTCTAAAGGAAAACAAATCAAATACTAATTCTAGAAAGGAAAATAAAGGAAAATTTGAATCCAATGGGTTGGGTGTGTATATCATTATTGTCAAATATGGATCAAGAGCTTACAAGTTAGCCATAGAAGATGGAGATGAGCTTGATGAACCTATGAACATCATAAGACTTAAGATATTTTATTCTTAACTTATTATATATGCTATTTTTTATATCTTAAGTGTCAAAAAAAAATCAAAACAATAAATAATAATAACAAGCCAAAAAAGTCAAGAAATGAGAAAAGCAAAAAAAAAGTTTGTCTATAAATGAAAAATAGTTTAATAGTGATTTTGGAAAGTACCATGGTAAAATATAATTCTAAATAATTATGAATAATCCATTTTATATATTCACCATATTTAATTTGGGGCATCTCATTATAACCATCCATTGTATATTTCCATATTGTCCTTTATCACTTGTTTCATTACCTATTTCGTAGCACTTTAGCTTAGTATTTGATCCTTGTATTTGTGTACCTATGTCATTAATCAAATTGGAGGAACATTACATAGATATAAACATCAATATTTTCTCTTATTATGTCTTCCAATATGGATCTTAACCCAACTCTACAATTTTACTTACAAATTTTATTCTTTGTTCATATGAACCATATACCTAACTATACCATCATTTCTTTGTAAAATTAATTATTCATTATAAATTTATTAACATATACACACACCATTTATGGTATCCTTTTACCATATAAAACTTACATATACTCACTTGGAATCACTATTCACTCACTAGTTTCCTTTACACACTAATTGCTCAAACAAGACTAGGCTTCCTTGTAACCCTCAAAACACTTAAATATTAAAGGTTTTAACCACCCACAGATTTTTACAATATAATAAACCCATATTTAGACACCCTTTATCATTTTTTATCTTGTATCAAATTTTAAAGTCATCATTCACTATGTAAGTACCTTTTCTCTCTCTTATTTTCTTCCAATTATGTCTTTCTAGGCCTAATTCCCTCCATAGATATATGAACCATACTAGGTCATATGATATATATAAAAAAACCTAAATTTTTTTAAATCACATTTATTAGGGTAATATTACAAATATTTATGAAATTCCATGGGTGGAATCATTAATTATTCCATATTTCATTCCAAACCTTATGCTTTGTCTTTTTAAGCCTGTGTAAGGCCAAGACTTATAAAAATAGAATAATTTGGTTTTGAAAGAACTTAAATCAATTTTGAGACATTTTTGAGGTTTTTATACCCTTTACAAAACTTTTTAAAAATGTTCCAAGCCTTGATTCATCACCAAACATCTATTAAATGCATATTTGTAAAGTTTTGTTCTAATACAAGTTGGTTTTTTAGACTTCTTGTCACCATCCTTGAATTGAAAAAATTATCCACTCATTATTTTACCATTCAACCTTAGATAAATTATATTTCATTTTTCTAAGGTCATCCTTCTTTTCTAGTTCTTCAAACTACCAAATCCTACCTTATAATGTTCTTTTGACTAGGTTAGCAGGGGTTAATAAGATGGACAAACCTTGCAACTCATTATTCTCACTATAAAAACATCATCACAAATTTAAATCACCTAAAAACATTCAAAAAAAATATCTATTATAATTTTAATAAATTTTATCCTTTTTGGATAGCTAAATCCAAAAATACATGAGATTTTCTTGTTCTCTAGGGTTTCAAAACCAAACATAGGCTGAGAGTGCTTTGATTAGATTTATTTGAAATTGGCACCTTATACCAAACTTATATCACCTGAAAATGGCTGTATAATCCTTAATATAACTATGAAAATAGACTCAAGGCATGACCAATAGTAAATCTATTCAAAATAGTAGTATTCCAAAACTATATCAAGCTTTTATCACTGTGTCTCGATTGCAAACCTTCCAAAAGGCTTCAATCCTGATGGTTACACACAAATACATAAAATAATAAATATTATATAGTCTTAAAAACTCTATTTACCATTCTCACATGGATTTTTTTGTCTTAAACCATCTTAATGGTGCTAAAACCAACACCTAGTCTGATTGGAGCTCTACAATACTCCTATATAACCTATAACTAGTATCAAAATCCTATTAAAAGGAATTAAATACAATAAAAAATATCCAAAACTATTAAAACAAATTCATATACAATAATAAAGAGATTCAACACACAAAATTACATTTCTTTTACTCATCCACAATGAGTATTTACACACATTTTTCACTATTTTATCCTTGTTCTACATGAACAACATAGTCTGTCTTTTGTTTTTCTTCATCTCTCCTCTCTTTGGACCCTTATTATACTATAATGAATCCTCTCCAACATATTATTTTCATTCTTAAATATGCAAAAACAAAATCCTTCTTGGCATTCATCGCACATTTCAAGGTGGTTATGAATTACTATTCTTAGCTTACTTTCTTGTTTGTCATCATATGAACATGGAAACACCCTAATATACCCACTGCGATCATATAGGATCCATTTTAAACATAAAACATTTTTTTTCAATTCATGAAATACCCCTAAACCCACTTTAAAGGCTAACTAATAATTTTAGTTTTCAAAAATGGGCTTTTGGAAGGAAACACAAAATGGTCTAAAAACACACACTAAAATAACTTTCAAGGACCCAAAACATTATAGGGACTCTAAAATACCCCTTACACCCATAAAAACCCAAAAATAAAAAATTTGGACAACCTAACATACTTACACCTATGTTTCATTGTGATGCCCTTACATAAGAAAATATTAAATATAAATATCTTTATCACATTTGTTTACAAACATATTAAATAAAAAAATTCTAATTTTTAAGGAAATACCTACCATAAAACATATCTACCATATTAGCTATCTTCAAAAATTTCTCACTCATTAACATTTATTGGAGGGACAATTGTGAATCTATTCATCAGGAACTCAATGCTTCATCAGTCAACCCATTTTTTCATCACTTCCTTTGTCAGGAGAACTACATCTAGACCAATATTTCCACATCAGTTTTTTTAAGGTGGATTATATAGGAAATTCTTAGAGACATGATGTCTCTAGGGCTAACTCAACCACCATCATCTCCATCATCCATTCCCCCAAGCATGGTTTCATTTCACATCCATGCACTCCTTTTCCTACTTCCTCATCTATTATTTAAATATTATCATGGATCTTGGGTACTACATGTATCAACCATAGTTTATAATTTTATGTATTTTTCTACATATTTTAGGTGTTGATTGATTTTGTGTTTTCACCTATGTTTTGTTGTCATCTTTTGTCTTTTACTTCAGTCATCTTTAGTTATTTTAGCTCAAATCTTCTTTCCTAACCATTTCTAGTTATCTTCTTACTATTGAGAATGTTTTTGAGATGAATTTATTTTCATTTATGTCAAGGTGATCTGAGTACATAATTCATTAACGACAAAGTGATAAGTTCTAAGTGGATTTGAGAATACATGTCATTTGTGCAAGTCTTTGGGATGATAGTGAATGTTTGTGTTGTTATGTTCTTATTGCATAAGTCATATGAGGTGTTATGATTTCTTGGAGTGCTTTTGGAAGTGAAATTAATTAATAAAAATAGTCATATAAATGTCTACATTCTCCTAGTCATCTTAGCAAATCAGGGTGAGTGAGTAGATTGATGATGTCAGCATTTACATGTATAACAATGTCAAAAGGAGTTGGTCACATGGGTCTGATCAGTTTTGTACCAAGATATTATATTCTAAGTTTTAGGTCATGAGGTTGTGTATATAGAAATATATCAAGGTGCAAATTTGGCCTTCTAGGTAGATTTCAGTGTTTCCTATACTTAGTCAAATTTGCAATATCAAGTGACCTTTATACAAGGCTGCCAAGTGTCATAATATAGCTTGATTAGATCAAGTTAAAATCAAGGATTAATGACATGTTAGTGATCATGTATATGGATATATAATGGTGATCATTATTTCATTAATTCAAAAGTTATTGAGATTGTATGCAGGACTTCCAAGTGGCATAAGAGTGTATGGTGGTTGATAGCAGGGTCCATAGAAGACATGTGAGACTACCACGTGTCATAATCTCGATAGCACAGATCAAAGATCAATAGAAAAAAATTAAGATAAAGACAAAGATAATCCCAATGAGATCTGAGTTTATTTGATAAAATTTCCAATGGGCATGAGATGAAGACACATGTCTGAACCTTTTACATTACACAGTGACCATTGGAATTTAAATTATCAAAGGAAAACTAGTTTCTCTTGTTTGAGATATAATTTTTGATATATGATGAATTTTATGATGGTATAAAAATAAAATTTATAGATAAATCCAAATTTCATCCATAAAAATTGGTTATAAGATTTGAATATTTTCACAATCATAGTTATATAATTCCAAATTTGACTGTGTTTGAACATCCTCTATAAGTGACCTGAGACAGATGTTTGAGTTTTTGTTGATGATTTTTGGATGTTTCATGATGATTTATCAATTTTAGAATGTTTTATACTCCATGAGGACCATTTTATGTATTTTTTATGTTTTATTGATCCATATTCATTATAAACAAATGCTTAAAAGTTGACTATTTGTTCATTCATGGTGGTCTTGTGTACAATACTATTATTTGAGTAGATTATGTATATATAGAAGAGTGTAGTTATGGATATAATAAATTAAATTTTTTTTATGGGTCATGTGGAATATACACATGCATTTTTAACTGGTCTTGTGTTCCTAAATTTCTTGATGAAGTGCTAAAGATGTGAATAGGTTTCCATGAGACCTATAAAGGCTACTAAGGCCTTATTGAAATGTGTAGTTGCTTAAAGGTGACCGATGGATGATATGTCCAACCTATGAGGGTGGTATTTATCTATTTATTATTATGATATAAGCCTTAAGGTTTAAGTAAAGACTTATGTCTGACCAAAGAGATGATATTCATGAAGGCTCTACAAAGCGTGAAATCAAAGGTGATGGTTTCTTGATTTTAGAGAGGTGAATGAAAGAGAATAAGTGTGCCTAAAGGATGGATTGAAGAGGAGATAAGGTTTAATATTATGTGTATTTTATGTAGGGCATAATTATGATGTCATAATAGTGTACTTACATAATTGAAGATTGAGGATGAGTGAAGAGGTCTAGAGTGATCCAAAAGGATCTTTTGGATGCATTGCTTGTGTGTGCAAGCTTGAGAGAGTGTGAAGGGTTGAAAGAGAAATGTTATATATTTTTTCTCCATTATATTTAAAGTAAATAATATTTATAAATATATTAATTTTATAGATGTTGTGTGGGTGTTCAACATCTATAATAAGTTGGTGCTTGTTCATGCTTAGGGTTGGGCGTTCCTTGTGAAGTGGGTGCTTCATTAAAATGACTCATGTTTGTGATAATTTTATAGGAAAAATATTCCACTTGTTTGTAGGCTTGAGAGTGTGCTTTATTCCCCATGAGGATTTCCCACATAATTCATGTGTTGTGTGATTGATCTTGCATCATCTTTCTTGTTCATTGTTATGAATGACTTGTATACTTTATGAATGCTTGTAGTGATTAATTAAGTGTTTGAAAGGATTGGAATACAAGTTTGTATTATCTTACATCACTAATTCAACCCCCTCTTAGTGATAGTACCTATAGTATTTGGTATCAGAGCCATAACTTATTTAAAATTATAACCACTTGAAGGTGATCTAAGGTACAATATGGAAAGTCAACATATGCATGGTTTCTCTAAAAAGTAAGCACCACTATTCAATGGGTATAATTGTGATTTTTAGAGTACAACAATGAGGACATACATCATGTCTTTAGGTTTTGATATTTTTCAATCTATTATGGATGGTTATACTACACCAATTACTCCTCCAACTAGTGAAGCTGATAAGAAGCTAAGTGAAAACAATTCAAAGGAAATGAATGCCATCATTTGTGGTCTTTTAGAGACTGAATTCACCAAGGTTATCCATTGTAAATCTACCAAGGAAATTTGGGTCAAATTGAAAACTATCTCTGAAGGAGATTCAAAAGTTAAGTTGGCTTAATTACACACTTATCGAAGGCAATTTGAGGGCCTCAAAATGAAGGAAGAAGACATAATTGCATCCTATATTCTAAGGGTTGATGAGATAGTAAACATGATTAGAGATAACATAGAGAAGATTTAAAAATTTATTGTAGTTCAAAAGGTATTAAGGTCTCTCACTCTCAAATTTAACTCAAAAGTATCTATTATAGAATAAAGTCATGATCTTACTTAGATGAATATGGATGAATTGTATAGGATCCTTGATGCCTATGATATGAGACTCAATGAGGATAGACCTCCTAAGAAGGAAGCATCCTTTAAGGTAATCAAGGAGATAAAAGCTAGAAAGAACAAGTTAAGTCTTGAATACTTTGACCTTAATGAAGATAAACTTGAAGCCTTGATTATAAGGAAATTGAATGTAAGATCATGTAAGTATGAAGAGAAACTTTCTTTTAAATGTCTTTCATGTGGTAAAGTTGGTCATTTTATAGCTAGATGCCCAAATAGAGGCAAATCTAAATAATAAGCCCAAAATATGGCTTATTATTGACATGGAAATTCCTTCATTTCATCTCTCTAAGGATATAATCTTATACAAATCATAGACTTTTAGTTTACTATAACATGTAAAATAGATGCTTTATCTCATTTATGTCAAACCAAAGATTGAGTTACTATGATGTCATTTCAACCTAACAAGAAGCATGTTTTAATGTGCTGATGTTGAAAGAATACACAAGAAAGATGACAAAAGCAACATTTGGAAGAAGCTCTAGTTGTGGCTCAAATTTTGTAAAGGTACAAACTCACTTGGCCAACATCTATAAACTATATAGAACCAATTCTATGGACTCTTTAGAACTACTTCTACGGACACTATAGACCTAGAATCTATGGACTCTATAGGTCTATTTCTATAGACTTTGTAGATTTGAGATTTGAGAAATATGGGAGTTGTAGGAAAGAAGGTGGCTATAGTTGGATCACACCAAAAGAATATTTCTTTTCCATTTTAAAAAGGATTAAATTTTGATACACTTTGTACATATTTGGACCATAAAACTATAATAGGGCTAGTATAACTATTTTGTGATAAAAGTTGGATTCTCTAGGATTATAGTCAATCTGAATCTCCTATCTTTGGGGAGCAATAAAATTGACTAGTAGTTCTATCTTTTCACATATTATCTTTAGCTTGAGGTATGATTATAAATATGTACATTTTTGTTTGGATTATAATAATAATGAATATAGTTACATTTTGAGCTCCAAGAATACTATAAACTTTCTAGCTTTCATGAGTTAATGCAAAATTATTCCAATTGTTAGTATTGAGTATATTACATTCCTGACTCTAAGAAGAGCAAGGGCCCACTCTCCTTAGAACCAATAATTTTTGTATGATATTTATATTTATGTTAAATTAATTATCCGTTATTAGATAATCAAAGTATCTTAAATCATTCCATGTCTTAGTCATTCATAAAATAGTAAATTTTGGGTTCACATTTCAAAAGTATTTCATTTTTCCAACAAGTGTGAATGAAGAGTTAAATTTACATTTTTAAGAAAAGTGTGAATTAGATATAGAATTATAGTTTCAATAATTGTGAATTATATATAGATTTACATTTAGATTTATAGTTTTAGCAAGTGTGAATTAGATATAGATTTATAGTTTTAGCAAGTGTGAATTAGATTTAGATTTACAGTTATAGCAAGTGTGAATTAGATATAGATTTAAATTTCCATGAAAGTGTGAAGTAGATTTAAATTTACAATTTCAGCAAGTGTGAATTAGATTTAGATTTACATTTTTAGCAAGTGTGAATTAGATATATATCTACATTTCCATGCAAGTGTGAATTAGATTTAGATTTACAGTTTCAATAAGTGTGAATTAGATTTAGATTTATAATTTCAGAAAGTGTGAATTAGATTTAAATTTATAATTTCAATAAATTAGATTAAGGGTGATTTAATTTCAAGAAAAGGATTGAATTAGTTAGTGTAATGGTTAATCTCTTCTTTTAGCAAGTGTGTGAATAAATTAGCTTAGAATAATTCTTTCATTGGTAAAAGTTAGATTAGACTCATCAAAATACCTCCAAGACCAACTTATAGATCTACCACCATAAATATTACTGTAGATATCTTTGGACACTGACCTTGGTTTGATAAACATCAATCTAAAAGGTTTTGATTAAATAAAGGATTAAATGACACTCATCATTTTTGGTGCCATTACTAGGGATATTCTTAGGTGTTAGTAAGGTAAACCTTATTGATCTATAGTTTTTTTTTTTTTTTTTTTTAAACTTAAAACAAACAAAAATCAAACAAAGAGAAATAAAATTATGTTCTGACACAAAGTTTCTAAAAGAAGTTTTGCCACTAAATACCCTCTAAAAGCAAAAGCTGAAAGCTCTACTTCAAAACTCCAATAAGGAAGTGTTGTCATCAAATTGTGCACCCTAGGACACTCTATGAAGCTCCCTCAATTCCCTGTAACATTGAATAATATCTCAAGTTTTTTGGAACCTATAGGAAAGATGAATCTCTAGGATTGAAAGGGCTAGCTCCCTGAATTCATCTCTAAGTGCCTATCACCTAATCTAATGCCTATTCATGAAAAGAGTCAAGATTTTGCATAAAATGAAAACTATGCTAGAGAGGTGATAAACCACGAATATATACCATATACTATCATACTTATACTAATAAATAATGCTTTCTAAGACCAATTCCATGCATTGAAAGATCCTAACATAGTGTTTTAATGTGAAGGTAACATGGTTGAGACAATCAACAAAATACTTAACCTAAGGGGAAGATTGCACACCATAGATAAAATTTAATACTTGAAGGAGATATTAGTATATTAAACACACTTCACATTACCTTTTAACATCATAACCCTTGATTAAGCATGAAGGATAAAGGGAGTAAGGATGATACTATCACGTAGCTCCACTATAAAGCACTCACACACTTAGACAAAATGTTCAAAATTTAGAATTAGACTTGTATTAAATGTTAAAAATCAAATTTTAATTTCATTTTATTATTAATTAATCATACCAAAAAAACTTTCTCTTAAAATAGCCAACAATGGCTCAATTTATAGAACTTTGAGGAAGAGAGAGAGAAAAGAAGTTGAAAAGGTACAAGGACATGTGTCATCAATATGAATATCAGTTTAAAATGTATGAGAGAGAGGGATTGGGTTATAAATATCATAGTTTGAGTTAAAAATATCATTCCCAATCATAAAGACCTTCAAATAGTCAAGAAACTCCTTTTTTATGCATAGAAAATTGCCTCCCATGATTAGTCTTCTAAAACTACCCAAAATATGCACCTGATGTATTTTTATGATTAATATAAGTATTATAGGTTACTAATAATCCCTCACATTAATTATGAGGATCTTTACCCTTCCTATCATCTTTTACATGCATGATCACACTTGGTAGTCTCAAAATAGTGCTTTTCCTTTCACCTCCAACTCTTGGCACTTTAAATCTCTACAAACCTATAGTATTATCCATAAAATAGAATTAATTAAATTTTTGAGGAGTTATTATACCATTAGTTACAATAATTTATCCGTAAAAGTCTCCCAAAATGAAGATTCACCATTTCTTCTAAGTCCTCACTAGTTGGCTCAATGGACTGGCTGAAAAGAATGAATTGGTATGCATATTTATAAGTTTATGAACTTGATCTAAAGACAATATGTTATAAAAATTCCTAATATTCCTTCCAAAAGTGATTTCATCTCCTAAAAGTCCACCATGCCTGCATAACATAAAAAATGGTCAACATAATCCCTGTTTTCCTTTTTTCCATAAAGTTCCATATAATTCGAGGCCATTTATATGATCCTCATGGAGTTTTAAACAAATTATATTAATCACTCATGGTCAAATTAGTTCATATTGATTTACTTTGAGCCTCATTTCTCCAGTCGAGTCCTTATGGAGGGTTTGTAAGGGTTTTCAAGTGGCTTTCATTCTGAGGATTCATTCATAAAAATGACACATTATTTTTTTGATAAAATTAAACTTATGGATCATAAATAAAATCCTTAAAATTTATTTAATTTCTAAATATCCCATGTAAATCTTGGTGGAAGTTCTAAGCATTTGAATTTGACATTTGAGCTCATTTCTTACTTCTTGGTGGGGTCTGAATGCTTCTTGAGCCACAAATGGATTCTTGGTGACTTTATTTTAAAAATAAAGGTTAAAAATATATATATACACACTAAAAACTTCATATAACCATTATAATGTATTTCCAAAATCTTGAAATGGAAATTGACCCCTATTTAGTTTTAGGCCTAGGCCTTGCCAATAGACCTGCCTATATCTTTGAGCTCCTCTTGACCCTCCAATGCTTATATTTGAAATTTTATGGATTTAAACCACCAAAAATACCTATAAAAACATTTATTTATCACTTATTAATCATATATTAGGTTTAAAATGCATATGACCTCCAAATTGGCTTCTAGCCCTAAGGCTTTCCTTCACACTTGATTGTAACCCTTGTTGTGTAGGGTGCCCTATTTGATATCAAGAATTATAGAAAGGTTTATTAGGTTATTCCATATGTACCATATATTTTTTAACCTTTATTTCTCATTTTTTTCTTTGAGATCATCAATTCATCACTTTTCCCCAAAACTGCCATTTTTGTGCTTGAAGGGACTGCCCCTAGTCTGAGACAAAATAGTGAATATTAGGCATATTTTTTATGCAATTTGAGTATTTTATAATCTCCAAAATGTCATAATTACTAGTTTTAACAATGTTTTTTCCAATTCCATGTTTAAGGAGTCAAACCATCCCAATTTCTTCAAAAAAGAGGTAAAACCCCTTTTTTTGCATGCTCTTCTTCAAACCTCCTGATGAAGTCTCTTTCCAAACCTATTTGATTAATATAAGGTTTTAATACATGTTAATTTCCATAATTTAATTATTTTTTAACCTATTAATCTACTCAAAACCTCTCTCTTAAGTGGAATCCCTAAGTTCATCTCTTGGAACAAGGCTTTCTCAACCCTTTCTATATGGACTGAGTCCATTTTCTTATGAGAAAAGTGTCTTGGGTGGATTTATGATGTCTTGGAAATATAATTTAATTAATTTTGTAATTATTAATAAATAACATTTTTTTAATCTTTCTTTCCCTTTTTTAGGCATCAACCTCTCAATATGTCCTCTTGCTTATGCCCCTATCTAACTGTGACAGTGAAAAGGGGTACTATTTCTTTGTGCCTTTCTTTGGAGTTTCCAATAAAGGTTTAAACACATTACATAGTAATTTTTGACCCATATCATTATTCAAATGTGATCCCATATTTTAAACCTATCATCTTACCCTTTTAGGCCTTCCAATTACTCACTATCCTCTTTGATTGAGATAGTCCTAGGACCCTACTTGTAGCTAATTTGGGGTTAGAGTAGCATGAATTTAATATTGTTTTGTGATTTATCAACTCATTTATATCTCCAATTAACTTATTTTTCAACATTGTATCCTTATTTATCCTATAAATCCCTTAATACTCCTCCAAATGTCACAGTCCACATTCACTACTTGCTTAACTGTAGGAGACCATTTTTCCATTCATTTTGGCTTGTAGATGCTTTATATATCAATATGGGCTTGTTAATAGTGGAATTTATGGAATTGATGTGTTTTTTTCTAAAAACACATGAAAATTTCCTTCACCTCATCTATGATAATGCCTATTTCACAAACCTTTACCTCTCTTCCTATAGGTGGATCCTCACAGTCCTGTGTAAGGATGGAGGATTATGTCTTGGGGTTTAAAACATTGGACTTCACCTTATCTCATGATATTGTAACTTTAAATCATAGTTTTAACTATTATCATCACTTAACTTGATATCATAGTCCAAGATCATCAAAATGGGATGCAAATTAACATTTTGATCACTATCTTATAGACATTATTGCCATGTTTTAGTGACTTTTAGCCATCTTTAGGCTTTGTAACATCCAACCTCCACTAATATTTGGCTTCTAAAAATTGTAAAAACTATTATATGTGGATAATAATACAAAAATATCCAATTTTAAAACTTGGATCACCTAGCAAGTGGATTTTGTGAGCTCCTCAAAAACCTTCAAGGCCTCTGTTTGACATTTTTGGGCAAAAGGGCATGAATACAGTCCAAATTTCTAATTGATGCTTTGATATTTCTCTTTCCAAACTAGGATGATCAATAGGAATGTCTATGCCTTCCTATAGAAAATACTCCTAAATTTTATTGACCAATCTATTGGAACACCTCTAAAAGGTTTCTTTATGTCCTCCACTGTAGATGGTCATCTCCTTCATATAGGTAGAGTTGAGAACATTCTTTAAACATAAAAGTTTATAGAAATTACATGATTCCATCAAATTTTAAATGAAAATTAATGGTCATAAGAGATTAATAACCTTTTCAAACCTTCAAACTCACACTTTTGACATTAGCATGCTCTTGTAGGTGGATTTTTATGACTGAGACATACAAGGAAATCCTAAAATGGTAAAGAACATGAAATGAATGCCTTTAAAACACCTCAAGGTTAATTATAAAAACTTTAATGCTCATTATACACTAGGATTATTTTCAAAACATCATCTCTAGTGTGAAGGAAACATTTTCAAAGCAATGGGATGACTGTGAATGCAAACTAGCCATTTTGCAAGCCTAAAAGAGGTTTTCTCACAAAATTGAATTCTCAAAAAAAAAATCATGGAAACATATTTAAAATAATTTGGATACACCTATAACACACAAATACATCAATCCAAAACAATAAATTCTAATACAAGCTCAAACAATGACCCCCTCATGGTTGAACATGCATAAAATGTTGCCTGGGATCAAACTGATGGTTCATAAAGGAGGATGAACAAAATATCAAGTTATTATTATGAAAATTATTTCAACTTATAAATATCCACCCCCATAATCACTCATCCCATTTCCACCTATACGTCCCATGCCAAGTACATGAAGTTGTTCCTTCTTTGCTTACCAAGTGTAAAAGAAAGAAAATAAGTTGCAGATGAAACCTTTTGCATTATTATTGAAAATAAAGCATTTAAATGGATGATGGGAGGTTAATATTTAATATTCCCATGTTTTTAGCTGATGATGGACTTGAGAAATCTATACAAGTATCCAATAGCTCCTATTTTTAGGGAAAACTACCATCCATTGAACATAAATGATTCTTGTTTAACAACTAACTATTCATGATATGATCATAACATGAACCACATTTAAATTCACTTGGATGTCAAATTTGGTTGCATGAAAATCCTTACAATTCATTAAATGGGATAAACTATGACCAAAAGGCCCTCTTTTCCACATAAAACAAGACCTATGACTAATTTATGACTTATAAACATTGTAAAACATATTAAAGACCACCTTATGATATTTTCAACACAATTTGACCCTTTGAAATTATTTGACTCAAGTTGAATAGCCTAAGACATAAGGGGTGGACCTTAACAAGGACTAGGGAGAGGATGATTAAGGCAATAGACTAACATGACACCATATAAGATAAATTGGAACTTTATCAAAATTTCAAAATATTATGGGTCAACCCAAATTTGACTTGGGGTCAAATTTAATCAACATTCTTAGTGATTCCTAGGGGTGGTATGATAGCTATGCCTAAGACCAGTTGTCTAATCCTTCCATTGGGTATGGAGTCACACATATGATCACTTAGTGTTGGAAATATTGTCATTGATGTCAAAGGTCTAGCATTATTGGTGGTAAAGGCCCCATTGCATTTAATATTGTTTGTAATAGATTTATCTTGAATAATATGAGTTAATATTTATTTAATATTAATGAATATATTTTTGGTTGCATATGAGACAAAAGAAGGGCCCATGGAGAAGTCAAAGAGCCATGGGGTAAAGACAAAAGAAGGATGGGACGCATTTTCCCATGAAGAGTCATCTTGGGGAATCCCAAGAGTCACCAAGTGAAGACAAAAGAGGAAGGGCACAATTTCTCATGAAGAGACACTTTAAAGAATACGAAAAGTCACCAAGATGAAGACAAAAGAGGGAAGGACGTTTTTGGTCATGAAGGGTCACCACATGACTTTTCAAAGGCTTGAATATGAAGGGTCATACAAGTTTGGCACCATTTTCCATGAGGATTGAAGGGTCACAAAGGGGGAAGGACAAAGGTCATTTGGAAAGCTATAAATAAAGGATTGAGAAGCCATTTGTAATATTAGAGATAGAGGTTGATTTGGTATTGTAATATCTAGCTTAGAAGAGCAATTGTGAGAGATGAATATGATTTATATTTGTTATATCTAGCTTAGAAGAGAAAAGGTGAGAGATAAGAAAGAGATGTTGTATTGATCTATCATTTGTTGAGATAGTAACATTGAGAGATAGGTGTGTGGTATACACAAAGGGGTTGGTGCTCCTATGGGTTGGTGCTCAAAAATTATTGTTGAGTTGGTGCTCGGCAAAGGGGTTGGTGTTCACAAATTGTTGTTGGCTTGGTGCTTGGCAAAGGGGTTGGTGCTCATGAATTTTTGTTGGGTTGGTCCTCATGTGGGTTGGTGCTCATGAATAGTAGTTGGGTTGGTGCTCAGGAAAGGGGTGTGGTGCTCCTGTGGGTCGGTGCTCATGAATAGTTGTTGGGTTGGTGCTTAGCAAAGGGGTTCATGCTCTTGCAAGCTTGGCTTGTGAATATTGTTTGGGTTGGTGCTCATTCATATACTTGAGATTGTTTTCCATGGTTTTTCCCACATTGGGTTTCCATGTTATATCTGGTGTCTCTCTCTATCTTGTGTGGTGTTTATTGTTTGAGTTTTATTACATATCTTAAATGTTTAATTAAGTGGAATTTGGTTAAAAAAAAGATTAATAAGATATATGATATACTGATTCACCCCCCCTCTCAGTATATCCCATGATTAACAATTGGTATCAGAGTAGGTTCCTTTTTGAAAAGTTTTACAGCTTGAAGGTAGATCGGGAAAGCATGAAGGGTGGGTCACAGGAAGGATTTTCTAAAAATAAGGCACCTTTGTTTGATGGGATGAATTATGCTTTTTGGAGCATGAGAATGAAGGTTTATTTGATGGCCCTTGGATTTGACATATGGAAAGCAGTGGTGGAGGAATATGAAGAGCCACAAACATTTGCAATTACTCTAGTAGAAAAGAAGGCAAGTGAATGTAATGCTAAAGCTTTAAATATTATTTTATGTGGTTTATGTGAATCTAAATTTGTTAAAGTTATGCAATGTAAATATGCTCATGAAACTTGGGTAAAACTTGAGAATATTTATAAAAGTGATGGAAAGGTTCAGCAAGCTAAGCTATAGACTTTTAGAAGGTAGTTTGAAAGTTTGAAGATGGAAGAAGAAGAAGATATAGCAAGTTATCTTTTACGACTTGATCAAATCCTAAATTAGATTCAAGGTCTTAGAGAAACATTGGATGAGTCAATGGTGGTGCAAAAGGTTTTAAGATTTCTACCAATGAGATATGATGCAAAGGTTTTGGCAATCGAGGAGATGAAGAATTTAGCCAAGCTAAAGATGGATGAGCTTCATGGTATTCTCATGGCATATGAGATGCGGATAGAACAAGATAAACCCTCAAAGAGAGAAGTGGCTTTCAAGACATCAAAGAAGGAGAAAGCTAAGATTCAAGAATCAAGTGATAGTTCCAATGATGATGAAGCTGACAATGGAGCACTTTTCATTCGCAAGCTGAAAAGAGGAACAGGTAAATATCAAGGAAAATTAGCTTTTAAATGTTTTAATTGTGGAAAGATTGGACATTTTTCAGCTAGATGCCCATATAAGGTTAATGATGATGAAGAAGAAAAGCCTACATAAAAGAAGAATTTCAAAGGCAAATCTAAGAAGGGATTTGAGAAGTAGAGCCTGTATTCTAAGAATCCTAGCTTAGGTGAAGATAGTGGAGTCAATGATTCAGAAGAAGAAGATATTCTATTCATGGCCATACATGAAGATGATCAAGAAGAAGAAGAGGAGGAAGCTGAAGTGAATATGGAAGGAGAGCTCATTTGTGCCTTAGAATAGTTAGAAGCTATTAAGAAGAATCAAAGATTAAAGTGCCAAATCAAGAAAAATGAACAAGAGTCAAAGGAAATGATTGAAGATCTATAAACACACTTTGAAGAATCTAAGAAGAATGAAGAAGACCTCACAGCACAGTTGGAAATAGAAAGAAAATAATGTCAAAGGTATGTTATTGAAATTGCCTCTTTAAAAGAAGATATTAAGAAAGTAGTCAGTGATAAAGCAGTCAATGATTCAAAATTTGAAGATAGCACTAAGATGCTGAATAATATATTGGAAAGTCAAAAAGCAAATTCAGATAAGACAGGGATCGGATTTGAAAAAAAAGATCTATGTTGAAGCTCTTACAAAAGAGGAAACAAAAAGGGGAGAAGTGAAAAATATAGAGGACATTTCAAACAGAGAAGGCTGGAGAAAACAAAGCTACAAAAGACAATCAGGTCAGAGATATATTGACAGGTCTTATTTTTATGGCTATTGCTTTTATTGTAATGGATATGGTCATAAGAAATTAGAATGTAGAAAAAGAGATAACAATTTTAGAAATAAGGAGAAGGAAAGTCAAGTAGATTCAATCATAAGCCACAACTCTTTTACTCCTCTATCAAGCTTTGATGAAGAGACCATAATATGCTACAAGTGCAACAACTTCGAACACATAACTTAGTATTGTAGAAGTGTGTTTGAGTCAGTTAAGAAGGATCAGAGCTTTAAAGCTCCATTTATCAAGAAGAAGGATCAGAGTCTCAAAGCTCCATTCATCAGGGAGAAGCATCAAACATGTTCATGGTAGAAGAAACAACATGAATATTCTATGATGGTTCAGACAACTCTACATGTAAGAGGTAAAGATTAGCCATGGTTAATTGATATCGGATGTTTGAGGCATATGACAGGAAATAAAAGTAAATTCATATCTCTAAAGAAGATGAATGGTGGTATAGTGAGATTCAGAGATAAAACCACTACCAGGATAGCCAAAAAAGGTACTTTGAGTTTGGATTATGGTAGAACTAAGACTAAGAATGTTTTATATGTAAAAAGTCTTAAGCATAATCTATTGAGTGTTAGTCAAATATGTGATCAAGGATACACATTAAAGTTTCATAAAGAAGATTGTGAGATTAGAAGAAAAGATTCAAATGAGTTGATTGCAGATGCTCAAAGGATAGGGAACAATGTATATGTTTTGTCAGATATCTTCTCAAAGGTGCAATCAAAGGATACATTCAAAGATCGATGAGAGAAGTTGGGAGTAATTTCTATTACTTCCTACCATTGATGTTTAGCATCAGTTGAGGGGGAGCTAAGTTTTAGCTCCAGGTAGGCCCTCTACCATTAATGTCAAAGGTGGAGAATAATAGGTATAGGTATAGGTTTCTACAGTAAGGGGGAGTTATTGTATGTTTTCAGATGATAATATGTGTAGGTGATAGGTTGTGGTAGTTTCAAGATTGAGGTTGCCATCAATGACAAAAGGGGAGATTGTTGGAAATATTGTCATTGATGTCAAAGGTCTAGCATTATTGGTGATAAAGGCCCCATTGCATTACATGTTATTTGTAATAGATTTATCTTGACTAATATGAGTTAATATTTATTTAATATTAACAAATATATTTTTGGTTGCATAAGAGACAAAAGAAGGGCCCATGGAGAAGTCAAAGAGCCATGGGGTAAAGACAAAATAAGGATGGGATGCATTTTCCCATGAAGAGTTATCTTGGGGAATTCCAAGAGTCACCAAGTGAAGACAAAAGAGGAAGGGTGCAATTTCTCATGAAGGGACACTTTAAGGAATATGAAAAGTCACCAAGATGAAGACAAAAGAGGGAAGGACGTTTTTGGTCATGAAGGGTCACCACATGACTTTTCAAAGTCTTGAATATGAAGGGTCATACAAGTTTGGTGCCATTTTCCATGAGGATTGAAGGGTCACAAAGGTGGAAGGCCAAAGGTCATTTGGAAAGCTATAAATAAAGGCTTGAGATGCCATTTGTTATATGAGAGATAGAGGTTGATTTGATATTGTAATATCAAGCTTAGAAGAATAATTGTGAGAGATGATTATGATTTGTATTTTTTATATCTAGCTTAGAAGAGCAAAGGTGAGAGAGAGGAAAGAGATGTTGTATTGATCTATCATTTGTTGAGATAGCAACATTGAGAGATAGGTGTGTGGTATACACAAAGGGGTTGGTGCTCATGAATTGTTGCTGGGTTGGTGCTTGGTAAAGGGGTTAGTGCTCTTGTGGGTTGGTGCTCATGAATTGTTGTTGGCTTGGTGCTCAACAAAGGGGTTGGTGCTCATGAATTATTGCTGGGTTGGTGCTCGGCAAAGGGGTTGGTGTTCCTATGGGTTGGTGCTCATGAATAGTAGCTGGGTTGGTGCTCAGCAAAGGGGTGTGGTGATCTTGTGGGTTGGTGCTCATGAATAGTTCCTAGGTTGGTGCTTAGCAAAGGGGTTGGTGCTCCTGCAAGCTTGGCTTGCAAATATTGTTTGGGTTGGTGCTCATTCATATACTTGAGATTGTTCTTAATGGTTTTTCCCACATTGGGTTTCCACATTATATCTAGTGTCTCTCTGTCTTGTGTGGTGTTTATTGTTTGAGTTTATTTCATATCTTGAATGTTTGATTAAGTGGAATTTGGTTAAAGAAAAGATTAATAAGATATATGATATACTAATTCACCCCCCCTCTCAGTATATCCCATGCTTAACACTTAGATTGACATGAAAAGAACTTGGATTGACCATAAGACAACTGACATTACACAAGACACACAAAGAAAGAGAAACACACATAAGATAAAATCAAAACACAAGATAAAGACACACTTGTTTTACTAAGCACATCGGGAACACAAAGCAAAACTAAAAATAAACTAGTATGTACATTCATCTTGATCATACTCCTTTCCTTGATCAAAATGGGAGTATCTTGAATTTACCTCATCATTATATGAATGATGATTCCATGTGAGCTTCCTTTTGGTTGTGTTACTAGATGACTCACATTTTCTCATTGTTACTTGACTTGTCATGTCACTTGATGAAGTCATCTCAAATACATCTCCCAAGTAGCTGAAGTCATCTTGTTTTTGGAAACATGTCTCACATTGTTTCCTTCTTATCTCTTCATAAAAAATTTACATGTCCATATGACATCTTGTTGTAATTTAATATCTCCTTGATAGATCTCATATTCTTTATTAATCATCACAACTTCTTCAAACTCTCCAAGAAGTGTTGTGTAATAGAAGTTTAGAAGTATTTCTTGCTTAAATTCCTCTTTGATGATGTTAGAGGCAGCTTCATGAGTGATTTTAGGATCAATATTCAAATCACTTTCGAGGGTCCCAAGACCATCATATATTGTTTCATCATGATCCATACTCTCTTAGTGATAATACTCCTCAACACATAATTTTTTTTGAACTTCTAGATTATCATAGCTTGTGGTCAGTTCTATAGGACTTGTAGGCCCTTTTTGTCTTTCATATTCATTGCATATATCTTCAAACACCTACCATAAGCCATCCTCTTTTAATTGATTTTCGTCATGGAAAGGAACAATGAGATAAAACATCTCTTCTTTAGGATTCAAAAGAAGTCTTTCTAAGGCATTATTTTCCACACAAGGATCAACATTTTTATAAGGGGTTTGATCTTTGTCATCATTTATCGAATCTAAAAACTCTACTCCTTCTTCACAATATTCTCCTCACAATCTGACTTGTTCTACCATTGTTTCTTCCTTACTTTGGTTGTTCTCTAGGATAGACTCCCAAGAAGAGAAATTTTGGGAAATGGATAAAGAGTTTGGGGCATCTTGAGATTTCCAAGATGGATTGATTTCATGGGTCATTTCCAATCTCTCTTCTAGATTGCAAATTAGGCTACAAACCTCAAGCACCTCATAGATAAAATCTGACCAATTAGCCTTTTATATAGGTATCCACTCCCTTTTTATTTGTTCCAATCATTCCTTATGTTACTAATACAAACACTTGGAATTAATTGATCACCTCTATGTCTATTATCAAGCTCTATCATGTATTATTGGTAGCCAACAAGAGATTCTTTAAAACTAGCAATGGCATGACTTGGAGGAGAACTAACTGGACTAGGTGGAGAACAAGATGGATAGGACTGATTATTGACCATATGGGACTTCTTACAAGATTGGACAAGTATTTTTTCATCTTGAGAAAGAATAGGCAAATTAGGACATACCTCTTCCACTTTATGATCTGCATTTGCAAGTAGAGGTATAGGAGTATCTTCCTCATGTACATAATACATCCCTAAATAAATTTCTTCCATGGATCCATAAGGATCATGCTCATATGTTTCAGTACCATATTCATCAAGGAAAATTTTATAAATACATTCAAGAGGAGAGGATGTTTCACCATCAATAACACCTTCTTCTTCTTCACTAATTACACAATTCTGATTTGAGTTTGACTCCACATATGATTCAATATGAAATCTTGCCAAGGGTTGTGTTCTTATGGTCACCTTGGCTCCATACCTTGTTCTAAAAGTTATAAAATTATAATCGATAAAAATGTATCGTCCTATTTTATTTGTGAAGTCCCTTGACAATCAAATAGCAAAGCGGGCTAGGAGGTCTACCACCACAATGTCTTGCATAATGGGGAAGCTTGGAAAATCATGTAGAAAAACTTTCAAGTATTTAACTAGTCCCACTATCTTGGTTTGAGTCCCATCAAGTTTCAACACTCATTTTATATGTGGTTCATACCTTAACCCCAACTTATCCAAAACCACCTTAGGCATAACCATGGTACTTGCCCCACTATCCACAATACAACTGTGAACCAACTTGTCTCCTATAATGAGTGTGAGGTAGAAAGGTGGAGGATTTTCAGATTTTGTGGAGGGATATAGGACATGACTTGGTGTGTTGGAAAGGGCCACACCATGGTACCTTAGAGATTGAGGGGCTACATTGATATTGACAAGTTATTCTTGTAGGAGTTCCTTTTGGCCACGCATTTTCAAGACTTCCCAAAGAGATATGCTAGTCTTGGTATTCTTTAAGGAGTCAATATTGTTTATAAGGGAATTATTTACCTTTTCTTTCATCCTTGTAGGTAGTGAGGAAGATATAACTTGATGAATTTTAGGCTTAACAACCTTTCTTGCATTCTGACTTTGATTAGGAATGTGACTAGTAGGAGGTGCTACATTGGGATTCACACCTTGTGGCCTTGTAAATGCATCACTTAGAGTCATGTGCTTCAAGAACATCTCCCAAAAATATATTTTTAGCTATTGTGTTGGCTGAAACTGATGTTCCTTGATTCAACACCTAATCATCTTCTTTTTGAAAGTTCATGAGAATGGTACCTTGGCTACTACCTTCTCCATGAGTGTTCACTTGCATGAGATATTCTTCTTCTAATGTAATGTAAGAAGTGGCTCCATCTTGTACCAGCAAAGCATGCCAACCTTCTCCTCCATCATGCCCAAATTGACCTTGATATTATCCCCAATGATCCATATGATCTTTTCCTTGAACCAAATTAGTATGGACTAGAACAATAGCCATTGTAGATAGAATAGAATTATGATTATAGGCATTGGACTGACTATTGAAATCTTGTTGACCTTATCCTCTTCCTTGGTAGTTATATTGGGGTGGAGGTCTATATCCTTGTTGAAGATAGTATTGAGGTTTGGGTGGAACATTTGCATGTAATTGGCCTTGTTTGAGCTATGATTACAATGCTCTAATAATTTCATCCTTGTTTATGTCATTATCCACCTTCTTAAGAGTGGTTTTAGGATTGACATTGGTATTGGGAACTTGTGTTATGCTTGGGGCTTCAACTGAATTATGAGACAATGAAGGCATGGAGACCCTTGGAGGTAATTTACCAATTTGTATCAAACTATTCTTATCTTTAATGGCTATCTCATATGCCTAAAGTAAATTAAATCCTCCCATTTATTGTAACATTAATACCAATTAATACCAATAACTTTGAGATAGGGGGAATACAAAGCTTAGAGGAGGCCTCATGATAGGTGGAAACCTATGCCATGTTCTTTGAAATATTTCATTGAAATCTCCCATGGATTCATTAGGAAATTTCCTTATCAAATTCAACTGGTGGATTAATTAAGAGTGATCACTCATGTTATCAAACCTACTCACCAACAATTCTCCAAAGTCATCCCAATTTGTGATACAACCACGTTCCAAAGTTCTATACCAATCAAGTGCATTACCCTTCAAAGACATGGCAAGAAATATAATGGCTATGTTATCTTGAGTAACATTATGGAAATTTAAAAAGTTTGAAATGTCTCTAATGTGCTAACATATCATAATTGGACCCTCTCCATTAAATCTAGGAAGATTTTTGGTAGCATTGGGAGACATAGGGTCATATGTAGGAAGGTTAATTGGATTTTGGGTGTTGAAGGATAGGAAAGGATGTTGTCTAACCATTTTTTATCCTTCCTATTGATCTCCTATCTCTTCCACTTCTTCTTCTTCCTATTCAAAACCTTCTTGTTTAGGAACTCTAAAGGTTAGGAATGGTTTAGGGTGTTGTTCTTCAAGAGGAGTTTTAGGTATAGCGACTTAATTGAAAACTTTACTAAAAGATGATCTAGTGAGAAAAATGAAGTACAATGTGAATTAATTGATCTATAACTAGATATTCTCACCTTTTGGAGTCTCCAAATTCTATATTAGAAACACTTCTTCAACATTAGGCTTGTTAATACTAGAATTCACCTTGACATGTAACCAATTAGGACCAACTATCCCACCGAGCATGCCAGAACTATTGTCATGAAATTGTTCACCATAGGACACTCTATGAATCTCCTTCAATTTTATGAAAAAATTAATTATCTCTCAATTTTTTGGGAACCTATAGGAATGATGAATCTCTAGGATTGAAAGGGCTAGCTCCCTGAATTCTTCTCTAAGTGCCTATCACCTAATCTACTACTTGTTCATGAAAAGATTAAAGAGTTTGCATAAAATGAAAAATATGCTAGAGAGGTGATACAACAAGAATATAACCCGCATAATATCATAATTATACTAAGCAACAATGCTTTCCAAGACCGATTCCATGCATTGAAAGATCCTAACATAGTGTTTAACGTGAAGGTAACATGCTTGGGAAAATCAACAAGATACTTGACCTAAGGGGTAGATTACACACCATAAATACAATTTCATACTTGAAAGAGAGATTAGTAAATTCAACACACTTCACATGACCTTTTAACATCAAAACCCTCACTTAAACATGAAGGATAAAGGGAGTAAGGATGATATTATCAATTAGCTCCATTATACATCACTCACACACTTAGACAAAATGTTCACAATTCATAATTGGAATTGTATTAAATGTTTAAAATCAAAGTGTAATGTCATTTTATTAGGGATTTACCATATGAAAAATGTGGTCTCCTACAATAGACAATAATGGCTCAATTTATAGAACTTTGAGGAAGAGAAAGAGAAAAGAAGTTGAAGAGGCACAAGGACATGTGTCATAAATGTGAATATAAATTAAAATATGAATGATATAGAGGGATGGAGTGGTCCATATTATGCTTTTAGTTAAAAATATCATCCCCAATCATTCAAGACCTTTAAATAGTCAAGAAACTTCTTTTCTATGCATAAAACATTGCCTTCTATGATTAGTCTTCTAAAAATACCCAAATTATGAACCTCATGTATTTTGATGATTAATATTATTAGTATGGGTTACTAATAATCCCTCAAATTCATTGGGTAGGCTCTTGACCATTCCTATCATCTTGGCCATACATGATCACACTTGGTCGTCCAAAAATATATCTCTTTTCCTTTCACCTCCAACACTTAGCACTTTAAAGCTCTAAAAAACTATAGTTTGATCCATAAAAGAGGATAAATTACATTTTAAAGAAGTGATAATACAACAATTTATAAAAATTTTGCCTTAAAGGCTCCAAAAATGAAAATTCACCATATCTTCTAAGTCCTCACGAACTAGCTCACTAGACTGGCTAAAAATAATGAATTGGTAGGCACACTTAGAAGCTTATTAACTTTATATAAATACCATACGGGATTATAAAATGTCCTAATCTTCCTTCCAAAAGTGATTTCATCTCTTGAAATTCCACCATGCCTGCACAACACAAAAAATGGTAGAAATAAGCCCTTTTTCCCTCTTTTTCTTATAGTTCCATACTATCCAAGGCATGGATATGATCCTCATGGAGTTTTCAACAACTTATATTTATCACTCAAGGTCAAATTTATTCATTTTGATTTACTTTTAGCCTCATTTCTCTAGTCAAGTCCTTATGGAGGGTTTGCAAGGATTTTGAAGTGGCTTTCATTCTTAGCATTAATTGATAGCCATGGCACATTGGATTTATAATAAAATTAAACTTATTCCTCATTAATTACCTCATTCATCTTCCTTTAATGTCTCAATATCCCATGAAAATCTTGGTGGAAGTTCTAAGCATTTGAATTTGACATTCGAGCTCATTTCTTGCTTCTTGGTGGGGTCTGAATGATTTTAGAGCCTTAAATGGATTCTTGGAGACTTTATTTTCAAAATAAAGGTTTAAAAATATCTATATACATACTAAAAACTTCCTACAACAATTATAATGGATTTATAAAATCTTTAAATGGAAATTGACCCTTATTTGGTTATAGGCCTAGGCCTTACCAATATACCTAACTACATGTTTGAGCTCCTCTTGACCCTAAAATAGTTATATTTGTAATTTTATAGCTTTAAAACACCAAAAATAACTATGAAAACATGTATTTATCACTTATAAATCATACATTAGGTTGAAAATTCATATGACCTCCAAATTGGCTTCTAGCCCTAAGGCTTTCCTTCACACTTGACTTTAACCCTTATTGTGTGGGGTGCCCTATTTGATCTCAAGCCTTATATAAAGTTTTATTAGGTTCCTCCATGTGTCCCACATATTTTATAACCTTTATTTTTCATTTTTTTTATTTGAGATCATCAATTTATCATTTTCCCCAAAACTACCATTCTTGTGCATGAAGGGACTGCCCTTGCTCTGAGACAAAAATAGTGAGCATTAGGCCTATTTTTTATGAAAAGTTAGTATTATATAATATAAAAAGGGTCATAATTATCAATTCCACAAATTTTTTTTGTCTAATTCCATGTTTATGGAATCCAACCATCCCAATTTCTTCAAAAAAGAGGTAAAAAGCCTTGTTTTTACATGCTCTTATTCAAACCTCCTCATGAAGGCTCTTTCAAAACATATTTTATGAATATAAGTTGTTAATAAATGTTATTTAACCTAATTTAATTCTTTTTTAACTTAGGAAACTACTCAAAACCTCTCTCCTAAGTGGAATCCCCAAGTTCATCTCTTGGAACAAGGCTTTCCCAACCCTACCTGTATGGATTGAGTCCATTTTGCTTATGAAAAAAGTTTCTTGGGTGGATTTAGGATGTATTGTACATATAGTTTCCTTAATTTTTTCATGATTAATCCATATCAAATTGTTTTAAATTCTCTTTCCCTTCTTTAGGCATCAACCTCTCAACATGTCCTTCTCTTGCTTATGCCCCTATCTAACTGTGACAATGAATATGGGTACTCTTTATTTTTGCCTTTATTTGGAGTTTCCAATAAATATTTAAACACATTACATAGTAATTTTTGACCCATATCATTACTCAAATATTATCCCATCTTTTAAACCTAGCATCTTACCCTTTTAGGCCTTCTAATTGCTTATTATCCTCTTGGACTGAGATAGTCCTATGACCCTGCCTATAGGTGATTTGGTGTTAGAGCAGCATGAATTTGATCTTGGTTTGTGATTTATAAAATAATTTATATATAAAAGTAATTTATATTTCAAAATTTTATCCTTCTTTAGCCTATAAGTGCCTTAAGACTCCTCCAAATGCCATAGTCCTCATTCACTACTTGCTTAGCTATAGGAGACCAGTTTTTATTCATTTTAGCTTGTAGATGCTTTCTAGATCAAGATTTGTTTTTTCATAGTGGAATTGATGGAATTTATGTGTTTTTTCCTACAAACCATGAAAATTTCCTTCACTTTATCCATGATATTGCCTATTTCACAAATCTTTACCTCTTTACCTATAGGTGGCTACTCACAGTCTTGTGTACAAATAAAGGAGTATGTGTTGGGGTTTAAGAAATTGGAATTCACCTTATCTCATTCTATTGGAAATTTAAATAATAATTTAAACTATTAGAATCACTTAAATTGAAATCATAGTCTAATATCATCAAAATGGGATGTAAATTAACATTTTGATCACTGTCTTGTAGACATCACTACCTTATTTTAGTGAATTTTATCCATCTTTAGGATTTGAAATATCTAACCTCCACTCATATTTAGATTTTAAAAATTAGAAAAAACTATTTTAGGTGGATAGGGATACCAAAATTTCCAATTTGAAAACTTGGATCACCTAGCAAGTGGATTTTGTGAGCTCCTCAAAAACCTTTAAGGCCTTTATTTGACATTTTTCTTGAAAAACTAGGATGATAAATAGGCCTTCCTATGGTAGGTACTCCCAAATTATATTGACCAATCTATTGGAACACCTCCAAAAGTTTTGTTTGTGCCCTCAGCTGTAGATGGTCATCTCCTTCATATAGGTAGAGTTGAGAACATTCTCTAAACATACAAGTTTATAGCACTTACATGATTCTATCAAATTGTAAATTCACATTAATTTTCCCAAGAGATTAAGAACAATGTCAAACCTTCAAACTCACACTTGTGACATCATCATGCTCCTGTAGGTGGAGTTTTATGACTAAGACATACAAGGAAATTCTAAAATGGCAAGGAGCATGCAAGGAATGTGTTTAACACATCTCAAGGGAATTTTTAAAAACTTTAATTATCATAATAAAATAGGATTTTTTTCAAAAAAAACATCAAAACATCATCTCCAACATGAAGGAAACATTTTCAAAGGAATGGGATGACTGTGAATGCAAACTAGCCATTTTGTAAGCCTAAAAGAGATTTTCTCACAAAATTAAAATCTCCAAAACAAGGAGAAGCATGTAAAAATCTTTAAAATAATTTGGATACACTTGAAACACGCAAATCCATCAATATATAATAAGAAATTCTAAGACAAGCTCAAACAGTGACCCCCTCACGGTTGAACATGCATAAAAATTTGTTTGGGATCAAACTGAAGGTTCATAAAGTATTATTCCAAAAATTTCAAGTTTTTGTTATTAAAATGAATTAAACTTAGATTAATATCCACCCCCATAATCAGTCCTCCCAATTTCACCTATATGACCCATGCCAAGTACATGAAGTTGCTCCTTCTTTACTTGCCAAGTGAAAATGGAAGAAAACAAGTTGTAGATGAAACCTTTTTCATTATTCTTGAAAAATAGGCATTTAAATGGATGATGGGAGGTTAAGAGTTATTATTCCCATGTTCTTAGTTTATGGTGGACTTGATAAGTCTGTACAAGTGCCCAATAACTCCTATTTTTTAGGGAAAACTACCATCCACTAAACATAACTACTTTTTTCCTAAAAAATAACTATTCATGACATGATCCACGTTGAAACTCACCTGGGTGTCAAATTTGGTTGCATAAAAATTGGTACAAGTCATTAAATGGGCCTAAATATGACTAGAAGGCCCCCTTTTCCACATAAGACAAGACCTATGACTAATTTATGACTTATAAACATATTAAAACATATTAAAGATCAATTTAGGATATTTTAAACACAATTTTACCCTTTAACTATCTTTAACTAAGGTTGACCAACCTTTGACTCAAGTTGACTAGCCTAATACATAAGGCGTAAACCTCAACAAGGACTAGGGAGAGGATGAGTAAGGAAATAGACTAACATAACACCCTATAAGATAAATATGAACCTTCTCAAAAGTTCAAAATAGTATGGGTTGAACCATATTTGACTTGGGGTCAAATTTGGTAAACAAGAAGTTCCTCATCATCTTTAGCTGAGAGCCTTGAACAAGCTATGGAATCACATCTTCAGGTTTCTCCTGAAATATTATTTGGAACTAAAACACTACCATAGCCAAGTCCTATAGGAAGATTTCATCTAGACTCTCTCACATGAAAAGACTATCGTGAAGGTACAAAAGATTTGGAAGAAGTGCTTAAATGGGTTGAGGAATTTAAACAACCTTCAACCAGTCATAAAACCATTCATTGGGAAGCTAATTATAGTTTTGAAGAACCATCAGAGGAAGAAGAAAAGATGGCTCAACAACAAAACCAACAAGTTGCACCACAAGGAAGGAATTTTTCCTTTCCCATTATTTTAGATCCTAATGATCAAACTACCATGAAAAACTTTTCCCATGCTAATTTTCCAAAATTTTGAGGAAGATCTATAGAAGACCTTGATCAGTTTTTGTTTAAATTTAAAGTACTTTATCAAACATATGACTATACAATAGACAATCAGAAACTCAAATTGTTCCCATCTACTCTCAAAGATGCAATCATGAGATGGTTCATGGGCTTTCTAGGTAACTCCATTCATACATGGGAAGACACGGAAATTGAATTCCTAAATAAATATCAGGATATTTGTAGGGTAAGAGAAATAAAAGAAGATTTATGTAACATTAAACAAAATGAAGATGAGTCTTTGGATGACTATTTGGATAGATTTGTGTTTATTCATAAAATAAGTAGTTATCCACTTATTGAGGAAGTCTTGAAGCTTGTTTTCTTCAAGGGATTAGATGAAGAATTTAGGGATGCATTAAATCTCATGAGAGGTGGAAAGAAATAAAATAGCCTTTCATCAAATCATAACTCTATCCCAATTACTCTTAGATAAAACCAGGATTGAGGAAAGGGAAATTAGGAAAATCCAATGAGTTGGGAAAACTAATCGAATAATTTTATAATCTAAAAATAGACATTTTAGTCCAATTAAACACTACATTCGATGTAATTTAGGCTAAATCCAATACAATAGAACTACTGGCTATATATTATCTGAAGTGTAGGCTGAAACATGCCCTTAGAGATTTTCCCCTAGATAGAATAAACATTTCCTCTTATGCAATCTATGAAGGAAAATACCATGATAGAAATCATTGTACCTTTTTCCTACTCTAAAAAATTAGATAAAAGCAAATGTTCAATCCATTGAAGAAGTAAACAATGTTCAAAGACAAAATTTCTTTTTGTAACAACAGATCCAAAGATAGTTTGGTGTAAGAAATCTAGTTAATCCATGGATAACACCCTGGAATATCCCTACACCTCCATCCATGTGGTGTCAACCTCAAATTTCCCCAACTCAAATTTTATGTCTTGGACAATATTGGGTGTCACTTTAACCATGGGTGTTGCCACAATAGCCATGGGTACCTCTAAAACAACCACATCCACAATGGAATCAATAATGGACTCCACATCAGCAATACAACCAACCAAAAAGATCAACTTAACAACATACCATCATGCCACCACCTATTGCCCAGAATCCAAAATAATTCAATCATCCTCCAATGCTTGCTCAACCAATAGCTAATCTAAAAAATAGACCACCAACATCCATTTATGTTAATGAACAAGGGGAAACAATGAATGTGGGAGATATTGATTGTTCTAATATACAACTAAGATTAGGAAAAATAATAAAAGAATTTCCAATTCAAATTTTTGAATTACCTGATGAAAAATAAGAAACAGAATTGGCAAATAAGGAAATGGAAATTAATGAAAATTTTGAAAAATGCAAGGAAAACACCACTATGTCAGCAATTCTTTTTCCTAAAAGATTGAAGGGAGATGAAATTAGACAAGAATCAGACTTGATCCATGAATTGAAAAAGATCAAAATTTAAGTACCATTGTTAAAAGATATTGGGGAAATTTTGGAATTAAATAAACTCATCAGGAAATTTCATGTCAAAACACCTAAAATAAATAAATAATACCCAAAAACCATACACATTGATGGTAAAGTAGCTTATTTGATAGCAAGAAAATTATTAATACCCAAGTATGCAGATCCAGGTAGTTTAATTATAATAGTCACAATAGGAGGAAAGGAAATTCCTAATGTTCTAGTGGATTTAGGGGTAGCTATCAATGTCATGACAATTGACACTGTCCAAACATTGTCCCTCATGGAAATGCAGTCTACATCTACCATTCTCCAAATGGTGGATTAGTTTGTAACCAAACTAGAAGGAACTATAGAAAATGTTACAATACTTATTGACTCTTAAGAATATCCAAATGATTTTATGATACTAAAACCCAAAATAAATAATTTGGGATATCCTCTAATCCTAAGAATACCATGGCTAACTACTATAGCTACACTGATTGAATGCAAGTTAGGGGACATGACCATTTCTAATGGTCTAAGATCCAAATGCATTTCCTTGTATCCTCTTACAAAACCATCAGTAAACCACATAGAAAACATTTGGGTAGAAAATTCAGATAAAAATACAAATGATATATCAACTTTAGCCATGATTATATTTAAAAAGTATTTAGAAGAATTGGGTGATATAGGAACAGATTCAGAATCTACAGACTATGCCAGTCTAGAGTCTACATATTTTGCTAGTCTAGAATCTATGAACTATGCCAGTCCAAAATATATGAACTATGTATATTTAACCATGACATGTTTTCCCAATCCTCTTGATGCTTATTCATCATATGAACATAGTATGATCCAAGCAAGTCTATGGAATTGTGTAGAAACACAACAAACACATTTATTAAGTACATTCCATTATCCATTAGCAAGAGCTATTCCTCCTAAAGATGGGTTTGTTAAAAATGTAACCACATTCCATCTATTACTTCCCCATAATTATCCTTTTAATTCACTAATCATTGAATTTAAATAAGTGGAATCCAAATATCCAAACACAAAACCTCTCATGATATTACCTGGGAAAGTCTTAAAATCAATAGTTGGTTGAAAAATGATGAGGACGTTCAACTTTTTGAAGTCCTAAAATGACACACCAAGAATTTTACTTGGGATTATACTAACATGAAAGGGATTCATATAAGTATTTTTACATGTTAAATTTATACAGAGTCAGTAAAACTAGTGAGACAACCATAGAGAAGAATAAACTTAGCATTGAGAGACATAGATAAAATAAAAATTCAAAAATTACTAGATGTAGGATTTATTTATCCTATTTTAGATAGCCAATGGGTTTCACCATTGGTAATTGTGCTAAAAAATAATAGGAAATTTCATGTGTGTTTGGACTACAAGGAATTGAATAAATCCACTTTAAGGGATCATTTTCCTTTGCCCTCATTGATCAAGTTCTTGATAATTTGGCAGGAAAAAAATATTTCTCTTTTCTAAATGGATTTAGTGGATATAACCAGATCATAATTACAACTGAGGATCAAGACAAGACTACATTCACCTATCCTTTGGGAACTTTTGCCTACAAAGTACTTTCCTTTGGACTTTGCAATGCTCTAACAACATTTTAAAGAGCAGTTTTAACAATATTCTCTGACCTCACAAGTGATTATGTAGAGTTCTACATGGATGATTTTATAGTCTATGGAGATACCTATGAGGAAGATATTATCAATTTGGAAAGAGTTTTTATTAGATGTGAGGAGCATCATCTATCATTAATCCATGAAAAAAATTTGTTAATGATGGATCAGGGAATAGTGCTAGGACATCATGTTTATTTGAAAGGAATCTAGGTAGATCTAAAGAAAATTGAAATAATTTCCAACTTCCCTATTCCACACACACAAATAAAAGTTAAGAGTTTCCTAAACCATGTTGGTTATTATAGATGCTTCATAGACAAGTTCAAAAAAATAGTTTCTACAATGTTTGTTTTACTTATAAATGATAGTGAGTTTATATGGAGTGATGATTGCCAACAAGCCTATGAGACAATCAAAACAAACCTCAACATTGCTCTAGTATTAAGAGGACCAGATTGGATAAAAACCTTCCATATATACATAGATGCTTCCAATACAGTATGGGTACAGTCATGGGATAAAAAGATGAGAATGGTCATATGTATCTTATTTATTACATTAGTAAAAACATGAATCCTACTAAAAGAAATTACACCACAACTAAAAAATAATTTCTTGATATAGTCTATGCAATAAATAAATTTAGACATTATATAACTGGCTACAAGGTGTTTATCTATATAGATAATTTATCCATTAGGTATCTTACCAATGAACCAATAGTGAAAGGAAGAATTATCAGATGGTTGTTTCTCTTACAAGAATTTAATATCACTATCATAGATAAACAAGGGAAATTTAATGTGGTTGCTGACTTTTTGTCCAGAATCATCACATCAGGTGAGGAAGAACTAGTAGAAGATGATTTTCCAAATGAAAAATTATTTGATATCTCAGTAGAATCTCCATGGTTTGCTAACATATCTAACTACCTTGTTGTAGGGAAGTTTCCTCCATACTTTTCACATAAAGAAAAAAAAAGTTTAATTAGACAAAGTTCTTATTTTAAATGGATTAATGGAATAATGTTTAAACTTGGCCTTGATCATGTGTTTCATAGGTGTGTCACAAATGATGAAGAATATGACATCATTAAGGCTTATCATGATGAACCAAGGGGAGGACATTATTCAACCAAAATAACTATACATAAAATCCTTGGATCAAGATATTATTGGCCTCATCTTCACAAGAAATTCAAGAGATATGATAGACAGTATGATGCATGTCAAAGAATGGGAAAATCCCACTCTTTTAGACAAAATGCCTCTCCATCCTCAACTAGTTTTAAAACTATTTGAGAAATGGGGAATTGAATTTATAGGACCTCTGGACCCCGCTTCTAGAAGAAAGGAGTATTTACTTGTTTGCAAAAAACATGTTACCAAATGGATAGAAGTGGAATTTTTGACTCATGCTCAAGAAGAATCTGTGGTAGACTTCTTGTACTTCAGAATTATGCAAAGATTGTTAAGCATGGAATATACTAAGAGGGCGAGTGAATCACTATATTATATATCTTATAAAACTTTCCCTTTATCATATTCCACTTAATCAAACATTCAAGATGTGTAATAAAACTCAAATAATAAACATCACACAAGATAGAGAGAGACATTAGATATAACGTGGAAACCCAATGTGGGAAAAACCATAGAGAACAATCTCAAGTATATTCATGAGAACAAACCCAAAAGAGCACCATACCCCTTTGTCAAGTACCAACCTCAGCTACAATTCATGAGCACCAACCCACAGGAGCTTCAAACCCCTTTACCGAGCACCAACCCAGCTACTATTCGTGAGCACCAACCCACAAGAGCACCAACCCCTTTGCTGAGCACCAACCCACAAGAGCACCAACCCTTTTGTGTATACCACACACTTATCTCTCAATGTTGTTATCTCAACAAATGATAGATCAATACAACATCTCCTTCCTCTCTCTCACCTTTTCTCTTCTAAGCTAGATATAATAAATACAAATCATATTCATCTCTCACAATTGCTCTTCTAAGCTAGATATTACAATATCAAATCAACCTCTCTCAACCATATTACAAATGGATTCTCAAGCCTTTATTTATAGCTTTCCAAATGACATTTGGCCTTCCCCCTTTGTGACCCTTCAATCCTCATGGAAAATGGTGCCAATCTTGGATGACCCTTCATATCCAAGACTTTGAAAAGTCATGTGGTGACCCTTCATGACCAAAAACGTCCTTCCCACTTTTTGACTTATCTTTGGTGACTTTTCATATTCCTCAAAGTGTCCCTTCATGAGAAATTGCACCCTTACTCTTTTGTCTTCACTTGGTGACTCTTGGTATTCCCCAAGATGACTCTTCATGGGAAAATACGTCCCATCCTTCTTTTGTCTTTTACTCATGGCTCTTCCACTTCTCCATGGGCCCTTCTTTTGTCTCATATGCAACCAAAAATATATTCATTAATATTAAATAAATATTAACTCATATTAGCCAAGATATATTTATTACAAACAACATTAAATGCAATGGGGCCTTTATCACCAATAATACTAGACCTTTGACATCAATGACAATATTTCTAACAATCTCCCCCTTTGTCATTGATGGCAACCTCAATCCTAAAACTACCACATCTTGTCACCTGCACATACTCTCATTCAAAAACATACAATAAGTCCCCCTTATTATAGCAACTTGTACCAGTTCCTTGTACTTATTTTTTGCACCTGTAGCTATACATGTTATTCTCCCCCTTTGACATCAATGGCAAAGGGCCTACTTGGAGCTAACACTTAGCTCCCCCTCAACTGATGTTGAACCTCAATGGAAGGAAGTAAAGGAAGTTACTCCCAACTTCTCTCGCTAATCTTTGAATGTATCCTTTGATCATGCCTTTGAGAAGATATCTAAAAAAACATATACATTGTTCCCTGTCCTTTGAGCATTTGCAATCAACTCATTTGAATTTTTTCTTCTAATCTCAAAACCTTCCACATGAAAATTTAAGGTGTATCCTTGATCACATATATGACTTACACTCAATAGATTATGTTTAAAAAACATCCATAGCTTTGGTTCTACTAATATCCAAACTTAAAATACCTTTTCCAGCTATCCTAGTAGTGATTTTATCTTCAAATTTCACTATGCCACCATTGATATTCTTTACTCTTATCTCTTGTCATATGATTCAAACATCCACTATCAACAAACCATGATTGATCTTTATTTCTTACATGCAAATCTATTTGCACAAACATAGAATCTTCATGTTGTTTCTTCTGCCATGAACACGACTGAACCTTCTTCCTGATGAATGGAACTTTGAAACTCTGATCCTTCTTCATTGAATCTACATGAATATCCATCTCCTTCTTTTTGAAACTATTAGCTATTTTTCAACATTCTAATTTCCTATGACCATAATCATTTAAAACACTGCATATGCAAGAATCATTCTAATAGCCTCAAACCATAATACTGATGCAAAAAAATTTTCAAAAATATATTCCCTCAAAAGATATACAAATTAATTTACCAACTCACCTTCTTGTCATGCAACATAACCAAGACCTAATAGCATCCACCATGCTTCAATTTTTCTTAAAAGTGTCTCCTTGAATCTTAGAAGAGACACCCCACACAATGGGGTTCTAGAAATAAATCTCAGGAGATTCCCACATCTCCTCTGTTTCTTCCTTGATCTTCTTATGTTTTTCTTTTAGAATCCATTTAAGCATGTCTAACCTTTTTTCCCTACTAACCTTATCATTTATGATGTTTTTTATCTTCTCAACTTTTGCAACTATCTTATCTTGACAAAGCTCATGCTCAAATGTAGCAATAGATTCTACACAATCCTTCTTATCTGATTCTTTATCTACTATAGCAAGTAATTCATTTTCACTCTTAAACTCAACCTGATCAACCTTTACTATTTTAGGTCTCCAAACCTAAATTTGTCTTTTCTCATATTTTCTAGGGTCTCTAAATCATTTGTAATACCTTGAATATCTCTTTACTTTATTTTGGCATAATCTATCAATATGGCCAACCTCATGACAACAAAAGCAAACAATATTTCTCATACCTTTTTCTTGAATGTGACTGAGATCTCCCTTTGACTAATTGCTTCTCCTCATACAGTCTCTTGCCCTATGAGCAACATGATGAAAAATAAAACAATGGCCATGAAAAGAATTTGAAAACTTAAAAGCATTGGGTTGCCTGATCGACTTCTTTGATTTGCCTTCAAAACCTGCATCCTTCTTTCCTTGGACTGATATTTCATGATCTTTTTCAACCTTGATTATAAGCTTCTCATGATTATCCTTTAAAGAGCCTAACTCAACCTTCAACTGATTACATTCTTCTTCTTTTGATGTTAAAATTGAATTTGCAACCTCTAACTGATTCTTAAGATCCTGAATAAATATCTTATTTTCTTTTACTTTTATAGCCAACTTAGAATCCAAGATACACACCTTTTCTATAAGAGGCTCAACCATAGATTTCAACTCTTGATTCTCCTTCTTTAGATGCTTGGCCATCTTGTGATTTTCCTTGATCTACCTTCAAGTTGTTAAACCCTTTCTAAAGGAACCTGCTCTAATACCAATTGTTAAGCATGAAATATACTGAGAGGGGGGGTGAATCAGTATATTATATATCATATAAAACTTTCCCTTTATCAAATTCTACTTAATCAAACATTCAAGATATGCAATAAAACTCAAATAATAAACATCACACAAGATAGAGAGAGACACCAGATATAACATGGAAACCCAGTGTGGGAAAAACCATGAAGAACAATCTCAAGTATATTCATGAGAACAAACCCATAAGAGCACCATACCCCTTTGCCAAGTACCAACCTCAGCTACAATTCATGAGCACCAACCCATAGGATCTTCAACCTTTGCTGAGCACCAATCCAACTACTATTCATGAGCACCAACCCAGCAATAATTCGTGAGCACCAACCCATAGGAGCACCAATCCCTTTGTGTATACCACACACCTATCTCTTAATGTTTCTATCTCAACAAATGATAGATCAATACAAGATCTCCTTCCTCTCTCTCACCTTTGCTCTTCTAAGCTAGATATAACAAATACAAATCATATTCATCTCTCACAATTGCTCTTCTAAGCTAGATATTACAATATCAAATCAACCTCTCTCAACCATATTACAAATGGATTCTCAAGCCTTTATTTATAGCTTTCCAAATGACCTTTGGCCTTCCCCCTTTGTGACCCTTCAATCCTCAAGGAAAATGGTGCCAATCTTGGATGACACTTCATATCCAAGCCTTTGAAAAGTCATGTGGTGACCCTTCATGACCAAAAACGTCCTTCCCACTTTTGTCTCATATGCAACCAAAAATATATTCATTAATATTAAATTAATATTAACTCATATTAGCCAAGATATATTTATTACAAACAACATTAAATGCAATGGGGCCTTTATCACCAATAATACTATACCTTTGACATCAATGACAATATTTCCAATAAAGATTTGGTACTCTAAGGGAGATATTTTCAGATTAGGAACCCTAGTTCATGCCAAATATGATAGAATAATTCATGAAGACTTATCAAGCTCAGCATAGGAAGTCTTCTCCATACCACCCACAAGCTAATGACATGTTGAAGTTACAAATAGAGAATTATAAACTATTTTAACAAATATTATTAGTACCAATAGGAAATATTGGGTAGCCAAAGTACCAAAAGTTGTTTTGGATTATAATACTACTTGGAAAATAACTACCAACTTCTCATTTTATGAGTTGGTTTATGATAATAAACCTCTATTCTCTATTGAGTTTGAATTGAAAACATTAAAAATAACATCAGAAGTAGGAAGTGAATTAGAAGATGCATAGAAGGAAAGAGTCATGAAACTCAATCAACTTGATGAAATGAGAATTGAAGTATTATAGAGGACTGAATTGGTGCAAAATTAGAGGAATATTTATCATGATTCACACATTAAACCACAAAGGTTTTGGAAAGGAGATTGGGCAATATTGTTTGACTCAAAATTTTAACAATTTAAAGGGAAAATATAGACAAGATGGTTGGGATCATATCAAATAGAAGAGGTCTTTGAAAATGGTTTTATCAAGTTAATGTCCATTGATGATAGTAGAAAGTCTCTACTAGTCAATGGACATAGACTAAAACTTTCCTAGAAGCCTCTCAATAAGGAAGAATTTGTCTAGACTATGCAATGCTAGGTAACTTTCTTCGAAGAAATTATTTCTTCTAGGAAACTTGTTCCTTGATGTTACTCTTTTGGATCAGATAAAAAAAATTAATAGTGAAAATCCTTATAAGGATACTATTGACAGTACATGACTGGAAAACTAGCCTATTTGTTGGTCATGTATTACATAAAAAGGCCTTGGTTAGAAAACTAGTAATGGCTGACCAAGGGACAAAAATAAAAAAAAATAAGGAATTAGATATTGTAGATCATGATTGAACTCCACATGTAATAAATCTTAGAATTGATCCTTAAAATATGCTAACTAATTCATCTAAATCCACTTGTATGATACATGACAAATGGCACAAGGAAAACAAGATCTAAGGTATGACTAAATCAGTTATAAAGTTTTATTTTCTCATGTTTAGTACCTTAGAAGTCTTTTGATTTAAATAAGATTCACTTTATGGAGATGAAAATTACAAAGGGATAATCATTTATTCCCTACAAAAGAAGAGTAATCATAGCATGTAGAGTGAGGAGTGAAGGTCCATTTGTCATAACTGATCAAACATAATCCATCACATCATTATCATTATGACAAGGATATGGTGTCATCCTATCAAAAACATTAAATCAAAATGGTTTAATCATTATATGGTAGAATCTTATGGTAGAAAACTTAATCACCATCCCCCCATGTGAGTAATTAAACTACCCCATGCCACATCATCTTCTCAGTAATCATGTCATCAACCAGGTCATAACAATAGTCAGTAACTCCACTCTATAAACACTGAGTACATGGATAAATGCATGTAAATTCATGATTATGTTGTTCCTAGCCTATGTGATATTAACCCTACACACATAACATGCCATAGAGGTAACTAAGGAGTGTGTTTGAAGTGTTCTTTGTAGATTTCAAAAGGGGATAATCATTGTAAAACCTTGCCTATATTTAGCAAACATTTTCACAGTCAGAGAGAAATGTAGTTTCCATCTTCGTAGTAGAAAAGCATGGGGCAAAAGATCAGGTCAGAGCCAAAGAAGGCCACAAATTTTCTTTGTGATAGAGCTTTTGTAGCAGTATTTGAGGCAAATGGCTAGTTACCATTTATCCAAAAGTTTTAGGGCTTCCATGAACCACTGGTAAGTGAATTTGTGAAAAAACTTGCTCCTACTTTTTTTACTATTGAAGGAATAGTTATTCCAATATCTAGTCTGGTTATTAGTGAAATCATTGAAATTATAGATGAAGAAATGTAAGTAATAGAAATAGTTCCATTTAATGATCTAATCTCTCATTTTATTGGTAATGAACATACTAGAGATACATGTTTAATTAATTCAAAATCAAAAGCTAAGGGAATCTATAGAGACTCACTTCTAAATCCCTAACAATATGTTGCATCATGGGTAATTAAATATGTTACTTTTGAAGGGAAATTTATCCTTTTGGGAGGAGAAGCCATGAAAATCTTGCTACATTTAAAATATGGCTGACAAAATACTGAGTACAAAATTAACCTTCCATATTTCTTATATGGTGCCCTTCAAGTAATGACCACCACCCCTAATGCTTCCCTCTACCATCATAGCCTCATTCACTTGATTATTCAACATCATTTCCTATAAAAAGGGCAATAAGTTTAGGAAGCCTTTGAAAATAGGTCATTAGACAAATTCTAGCCCCACCTATATAGGAAGAAGCTAGGATATCATGATCAAATCGGTTATAGAAGTAGTCTTCCATAACTACCCTAAAACTCAAGAATCAAAATTCAAAAAGAAAATATAAATAGTCAGCAACTGTTAAAGAAATGCATCCCTCTTCAACTATAATTACAAGGTCTCAAGCTACTTAAAACCTCACAAGAGCTCCACAAGAACCAATTGAGAAACCAACCTTCCAATCTAGAAGAAGAAAATTAAAAATAAAATTTCCTCCCTCACTAGAACTTGAGAAGGCTTAGGACTTAACAATAGAAGAATAACCAAATGAAGTTCAAAAAACTAAGAAAAGAAGAAGGAAGTCAATCCTTTTGGATGAAGATGAATATGAAGCAACAAACACTTTGGATAGTCTTAAACAACTATCTCTATCATCAGTATAATGATTTATAAGAGAACAATAGGCTCCTAAACTAGCTCCTATAGAATAATAAGAGGAAAGCCCTACCATGCAACCATTTGAGGAATAAAGAAACTCTCTAGTAAAAAAATAAGAACTAGAACTTGAGCAAACCAACATAGTAGAAAAACAAAAAGATCCATTGGATAAAGGAAAAACTCCATGTACATTTGAAGAAGGAGAATCATCCAGCCCAAAGAGTCATATCATTTAGTTAACTAAATATATTTATGAAGCCCAAGCATGGATCCAACAATAGGCAGCTGATATTATAGACATAATTAGTAAACTACACACTAAAGATCAGCTTAATTTTGACTTAGTATAAATATTGGAAACAATATCTTCAAAGTTTGCTTTGGAAATTAAGGAACAAAATGTTAAGTAGTGGAGCTAAAAGCTTCATTGATGAAAATGGAGGAGGTTGCTGAGTGTTACAGTAACCAACATCAGTCTGATCAACTGACGTCAGTCATCTTCAATGTGCGTAGTAACTGACATCAGTTAGGGTTGGCCAGCATCAGTTAGATAGGAACTGACGTCAATAACCTGTGTGTGTGTGTGCATTTGCATGCACTTCTAGAACTGGTCTAATTTTAGACGAACAATTAGTTTGCATGTAAAAGACTAATTTTAGTCTTGAGTCTATGTTTCTAATTATTGTAATTAGGAAGTCTAATTATTATTTGTATGGGATCTATTTAAGAGACCCATGGGGCTGTATTGTAATCAAGGACAAGGAAGAGATCCTTCCAATTGTAAGATTAGTTGATCTGCAGGTAGCAAGATCAGGGGAGATCTACATGGTAAGTAAGATCAGTTGATTTGCAGGTGTGCAAGATCAGGGAGATCCACTTGGAGTACTTTGAGTTCTTGGTGGACTGGCAGTATTGTTACTGACTGGTGGAGGGAACAACTCGGTTATTGAGTTTTGGTTGTAATTGATTGTGTGAGAGAGAGAACTCTTGAGGGAGAAGTACTGGTACGCCCAAGAGGTGTGGGAAGAGTGTGATTTCTTCATTGTATTTCCTTCTAGAAGAGTGTTAATAAAAGATTTTATTGTCTCTCATATTTTGTGTTGTTTCTAAATTCTAGTTACATTTTACTTCTGGTTTAATTCTGTGTTTAGTTGCTTATACAAGGTAATCAATTGTGCTCTTAATCCTAACAAGTGGTATCAAAGCTTTGTGCTCCTAGATCCTGACAAGTTGTATCAGAGCCTGGTTTAGAGCAGGTTAGTGTTTGTTGATTATAGGGAACTCTCAGGGGTTTTTGATTGAGTGGGATTATAGCAATGGCAGAAGAAAGTAAGCTAAGAATGGAGAAATTCATGGCAAGAATTATCAATTATGGAGGATGCAAATAGAAGATTATCTGTATCAGAAAGATCTGTACTTACCATTGGGTAGGGTTGCATGTAAGCCCATAGATATGAAAGATGAAGAATGGAATGTTCTTTATCAAAAGGCTCTGGGATCTATAAGGTTGAGCCTGGCATTGTCTATGATTTCTAACTTATCATAGGCTAAGACAATGGTAGAGTTAATGGAATCTTTGGCAAATTTATATGAAAAACCCTCAGCTTTGAATAAGGTGTTTCTTATGAAGCAATTATTTAATTTGCAAATACTGGAAGGTGGATCGGTACATAGTCATCTTAGTGATTTCCATGGATTAGTAAATCAGTTAATTTTAGTCAATATAGCTTTTGATGATGAAATTAAGGCTCTCTTAATCTTATGCTCATTACTTGAAAGTTGGGATAGTTTGGTAATGGTAGTTAGTAATACTACGTCTGCTTCAAATATCTTGAAATTTTATGATGTTATTAGTGTAATCTTGAATGAATAAATTCGCAAGAAAAGCACATGGGAATCATCAGGTAATGCTTTAAGTGTTGAAAGTAGGGGAAGGTAAAGAGAGAAGATTGAGCAAGGGAAATCAAGGTCAAAGATAGGCAGGAGATCTAGAACTAGGTATGGCAGTATAATCTACTGGAATTGTGGAAAGAAAGGGCATGTAAAGAAAGATTGTTGGTTAAAAGAAGATCAGCATGAAGGAAATGAAGAAGCAGATGTTGCAGGTATTGTTGCACAAGATGCTCTTATATGTTCCTTAGATAAAGTGGAATCTTGGGTTTTATATTCTGGTGCCTCTTTCCATGCAACCCCAAATAGATAATTTTTCCATGATTATGTCCATGGAGACTTTGAAAAGATTTATTTAGGGGATGGTAAGCCTTGTCAAATGGTTGGCAAAGGGAAAGTGCAGCTAAAATTGCAGACGAGAAACACATGGGTGTTGAAGGAGGTCATGCATGTCCCAGTCTTGAAGTAGAATTTGATTTCTATAGGAAAGTTGGGTGATGAGAGATGCACAGTAACTCTCACAGTGGAATCTTGGAAAGTTTCTAAGGGTGCACTTGTTTTAGTAAGAGGTAAGAAAGTAGGTACCCTTTATCTATCTACTTGTATTACTGATTCTCCTTCAAATTTATCTACTTCAGATGTAGATGTGAAGATTTGGCTCTGTAGGCTTGGTCACATGAGTAAGAAGGGGATGCATGTTCTTGAGTCAAAAGGTAAGAGTTCAGATTCAAAAAGCATAGATCAATATCTCTATAAGCAACAGAAGAAAGTGAGGTTTCTTGAAACTCATGCTACAAGAAAGGATCAAGTTTATTGCATAAAGAAGAAATCTAATGTTTTTGACAAGAATAGGAAAGCCTTAGTTTTCAAGGAGAAGATGATGGACAGAGATCAAGTCAAGGGGCTAGATAATTCTGAGTAGGGTAGTTTGGACAAGGTTATGATCCAAAGTGAGCTCATAGGTAAAAATCATCACTCACAGTAAAACACAGTTACTGACATCGGTCAGGTGAGAATTGACATCGAACAGGCAGGTACCGACATCGATCATGTGCAGACCAAAGTTGGTGGTGTCAGGCAGGTGGATACTGACGTTAGTCAGGGAATCGACATTGGTGACCAGGTGGACACTGATGTTGGTTAGGGAATCAACATTGGCGATCAGGTGGAATTGACATCAATCAGGTGCAGACCAGGGTTGGCCAAAGGTGACCGAGTTTGATCACTGTCAAAATGGATTTTGGGCGGATAACAAGCTGTCAAGGAGTCTCAAACACCCATATGGAGGAATGAAAGGGTAAGTAAGCCTCAAATTAATTATTCCCCTTCTTTACACTACTTGTTACTCACTGACGGTCAAGAACCAGGAAGTTTTGAAGAGGCAATGTAGATAGAATCCAAGAAACATTGGGAGCATGGCATGAATGAGAAAATTGTTTCTTGGGAAAGAACCAAATGGGAGATTTGGTAGAGTTTCTAGCTAAGATGAAAGCACTGAAAGACGAATGGATTCCCAAGTTAAAGAAAGGAGAGAATGGACATGTGAGATAGAAGGCTAGGTTATATGGTCTTGAGCAGGCTACAGGACAATGGTGTTTAAGGTTTGACAGGTGTATGACAAAGCATGGCTTTAGCCAATGTCAATGTGACCATTGTGTTTACTTTACCAGGTTGGATAATATTAGCTACATTATCTTGTTACTGTATGTAGTGTATATGCTTGTTACAGGGTCACACATGCAGGAGATTGCTAAGCTAAAGGTAAAGTTAGTTCAGAGGTTTGCCATGAAGGATTTGGGAGCAGGAAAATTCTTTGGCATGAGTATTTCTAGAGATAGGGAAAGTCATAGGTTGATTTTGTCTCTAGATGATTATGTGAATAAGGTAGTGGAGAGGTTCAATATGTAGGATGCAGAATTGGTTAGCACACCTATGGATGGACAGTTCACAGAATAGTGTCCCAAATCACATTATGAGGTTGAATACATGAGTACTAGACTTGAGATTACCCAAGCAGTGGGAGTTATCAGCAAGTTTGTGGCCGATTTGGGAAAGGAGCACTAGAAAGCAGTTCAGTGGATTCTTAGGTATTTGAGAGGGACCAGTAGCAGGTATACATGCTATGCAGGGTCAAGCACTTCTCTACATGGGTATGTAGATTTGGATATGGTAGGTTACTTGGATGATAGAAGAAGCACCACAGGATTTGTGGTGGTTGGTCTTCAAGACTGCACTTAAAGAGAGATACAAGCCAAAAAACAAAATTAGATGATGTATAGGTACAGGTACAAGTACAAGTGCAACTGTTTATCTCCAAGTGGGAGATTGTTAAGTTGTGGAGCTAAAAGCTTCACTGATGCAAATGGAGGAGGTTGCTAAGTGTTACAGTAACTAACATCTATCTGATCAACCGACATTGGTCATCTTCAGTGTACGCAGTAACTGGCATCGGTCAAATAGGAACCGACGTCGGCAACCTCTGTGTGTGTGTGTTTGCATGTGCTTCTAGAACTGGTCTAATTTTAGACAGACAATTAGTTTACATGTAAAATACTAATTTTAGTTTTGAGTCTACGTTTCTAATTATTGTAATTAGGAAGTCTAATTATTATTTGTATGGGATCTATTTAAGAGACCCATGGGGTTGTATTGTAATCAAGGACAAGGAAGAGATCCTTCCAATTGTAAAATCAGGGGAGATCTACATGGTAAGTAAGATCAGTTGATTTGTAGGTGTGCAAGATTAGGGAGATCTACTTGGAGTACTTTGAGTACTTGGTGGATTGGTATTAATGTTACTGACTGGTGGAGGGAACAACTCGGTTATTGAGTTGTGGTTGTAATTGATTGTGTGAGAGAGAGAACTCTTGAGGGAGAATTACTGGTACACCAAAGAGGTGTGGGAAGAGTGTGATTTATTCATTGTATTTTATTCTAAAAAAGTGTTAATACAAGATTGTATTGTCTCTCATATTCTGTGTTGTTTTTGAATTCTAGTTACATTTTACTTCTGGTTTAATTCCGTGTGTAGTTGTTTATACAAGGTAATCAATTTTGCTCTTAATCCTAACAAGCAGTATCAGAGCTCCTAAATCCTGACACAAAAGAAAAATAATAAAATAGAAGGAAGAGGAAGAGGTTAATACATGGACATATATAAATAATATTGAGAAAGAAAATATATTATTTAAACAAAAATTGGTGAAATATTCTCAGACAACTCTTGTTGCTATTCCTAAAATTGATAGTTAGCCTACTCCTCCTAAAGTGTTTGTTGATTAGGGATATTAGACTAGTTATCCATACATTTCTCCACTAGAAATATTGCATCAAGCTCAATAGGAGTTTCAAACACTCAATTAGGAGAATACAACTTTAATTGCTTTAAACAAAGTATAGGAAAATGGAAAATAGGAATTAGAAACTAAACACCAAACTTTAGAGAAAGATTTGCAAAATGTTTGCCAATTGAGAGAAGCTCTTCTGGCCTATAAACAACCCTCCTCTACATACAATTTATTTTTATTTGAACAATTCTATAGATGGCAGATCCTTAGAATATATTACCATCTTCCTTACAATATTTTAGATCCTACTACATTCTTAGAAATATTTTACAAATTTGAGCCTGATAATCAAGATCTTCTTTATGAGTTCTACCTACATGATTTTATATTAGGAGAACATGAACACACTAAATTCGTGATCAATTTACATAATGGGGAAGTCTACTTGGATCCTTCCATTCTAATTTCAAAGATTTGTTGGCTTGGAAAGGCAGATTTGAAGATTATACAAGGCATGCCAAGACCACATGACTATGATTGCCTATTAAAAGCCTAGTGTTAAATATAATTATTTGGAAGCCTTATATAATTATACAGTTTCATTTGATCTATTTATAATATAAAACTTTGAGTTAGTTCTCACTACTGGTGTTAAAAGATGAGATCAGTTAACTATCACTCTCAAGAGACATGAGGTTATATCTCTTAAAAATTTGAGATGCAGTAGAAGAAGAGATGAATCTGTCCTTGATGAGATTTTAGTAGCATTGAATTCTAATGGAAAAAAACTATGGATTGGAATAAGGTAAATACCCCCTTTGTTACTTGTACCCATTCCAAGATGGTAGAATTGGATAGCCCAATCAGATGATTAATTTGGTATATGTAAACAAATGGCTCAAATGTACTAAGGCTTTCCCAGTGATGTAGAAAATCATATTGAGGATGCATTTGATGATTATGATCTAAGCAAAGGCATGGAAGATAGATTCAAAAGTGATGACATCAGCTAAATTTTTGCAATGGGACTTGCAAAAGGTAAAGTCTAGGGGAGATGATGAGCCTAAAATATGGCTCATTATTAACATGTAAATTCCTTTATTTCATCTCTCTAAGGATATAATATTATGCAAATCATAGACATTTAGTTTACTATAACATGTAAAATAGATAATTTATCTCATTTATGTCAAACTAAAAATTGAGTTATAATGTTGTCATTTCTACCTAACAAGAAGCATGTTTTAGTGTGTTGATGTTGAAACAATACATAGCAAAGATGGCAAAAGCAACATTTGAAATAAGCTCTAGTTGTGGCTCCAATTTTTTAAAGCTACAGAGTCACTCAACCAACATCTATGAACTCTATAGAACCACTTCTACAGACTCTATAGAACAACTTCTATGGACATTGCAAACCCAAAATCTATGGACTCTGTAGGTTTATTTATATAGACTTTGTAGATCCAAGATTTGGGAAATATGGGACTTGTGGGAAAGAAGGATGGCTACAGTTGGATCACACCAAAGGCATATTTGTTTTAAATTTTAAAAAGGATTCAATTTTGGTAAAATTTGTACATATTTGGACCCTAAAACTATTATAGGGATAATATAACTTTTTTTTTTTAAAATTTGGATTCTCTAAGATTATAATTAATCTGAATCTCTTATCTTTGGGGAGTAACAAATTGACTAGTAGTTCTATTTTTTTGCATATTGTCTTTAGCATGAGGTATGAGTATAAATATGTATGTTTTCATCTAGAGTATATTAATAATGAATATAGTTACATTTTGAGATCCAAGAATATTGTAAACTTTCTAGCTTTCATGAGTTAATGCAAAATTATTTTAGTTTTTAGTATTGATTAGATTAAATTATTGACACTAAAAAGAGCAAGGGCCCACTCTCCTTGGAACCAAGAATTTTTGTACAATATTTATATTTATGTTAAATTAATTCTCCATTATTATATAATCAAAGTATCTTCAATTGTTGCATGTCTTAGTCATTCATAAAATATTAAATTATGGGTTTACATTTCAAAAATATTTCATTTTTCTAGCAAGTGTGAATGAAGAGTTAAATTTACATTTTTAAGTAAAGTGTGAATTAGATATAGATTTGCAATTTCAACAAGTGTGAATTAGATTTAGATTTATAGTTTCAACAAGTGTGAATTAGATATAGATTTAGATTTCCATGCAAGGGTGAATTAGATATAGATTTACAGATTCAGCAAGTGTGAATTAGATTTAGACATATAGTTTCAGCAAGTGTGAACTAGATATAAATTTATATTTCTATGCAAGTGTGAATTAGATTTAGATTTATAAATTTAGTAAGTGTGAATTAGATTTAGATTTATAGTTTCAGCAAGTGTGAATTAGATATAGATTTACATTTCCATGCAAGTGTGAATAGGATTTAGATTTACAGTTTCTACAAGTGTGAATTAGATTTAGATTTACAGTTTTAGCAAGTGTGAATTATATTTAAATTTACAATTTCAAGAAAGTAGATTAAGGGTGATTTAATTTTAATCAAAGGATTGAATTAGTTAGTGTAATGGTTAATATCTTCTTTTAGTAAATATGTGAAGAAATTAGCTTACAATAATTCTTTCATTGGCAAAAATTAGATTATAATCATCAAAATACCCCCAAGATCAACTTATAGATCTACCATCATAAACCTTACTTTAGATATCTTTGGACACTACCCCTATTTTGATAGACATCAATCTAAAATATTGATTAAATGAAGGGTTAAATGACACTCATCACTAAACACAAAAAAGCTCATAAAGAATCTCATGAGGATGAAAACAAGAAATATGAGGGTCCTAACAAGTATAGAAAGTTATTTAATAAGATAAATGGTAAGGAGTCATATAAAGGTAATAAGATCCTTTACCATGAAGATGATATTAACTCATCTACAAAAGAAGAAAACACATCAAATAGTGATGATTCATTTCATAATGAGGACAAGGAGAAATTGTTCATGGCTTAATGATGATGAAGATGAATGTTATTTAAGCAGGGATTTATTTGGAGGAGATATCTCAGAGGAAGAAGATGATAAAGTCACTCTTGAAGATAAATATCTAAATACTATGGAAAAAAATTAAACTACTACAAGGTAAGAATAGAAAACAAGCTTCCTTGATCAATTATTATGAGGAGCAAATTGGCATTTTTTAAGGATGGTTGAGTTATGAAGTCAAAGAGAATGATGATATCACTCAACATATTGAAACTCATGTTTGTATTCTTGATGAAGAGGTAAAGTTTAAGGATGAAGAATTTATCATGTATCAATCAAAGATGGAGTCTTTTTAGATGAAACCAATTCAAGCTATGAGAAATCTTGAAACATATCATAAGCTAGAAGCAATCAACTCTAAAATAGATAATCTCATGATAAACAAAGATGCAACTGATAATTTAGATAATAAATAACTAAGGTAGATAATGAGGATAAATTTATAAATGCTCTTAAAGATCTAAAGATTGAGAAGAAACAGAACAAGAATATGATGTCATAAATCAAGAACTATGAGGAGTAATTTAGTATGTTTGAGGAAAGAATAAATGATGACACTAGGAAAAATGAACATATAGTCAGGCATCTTAATACTCAATTGAAAAATATAGGGACTATTTTAGATAATTTGGACTTATCTACAGTCTAATTGAAAAATAAATATCAATAATACACCTACACTATTTAAAATTTTATAATTTTAAATTCTCTCCAATCTAATAAATGGGGAACAGATACAAATTATTACCATACTCTACATGTGAATCTTTCTTAGAACCCAAAAACTATTCATTTTCAAAGATTATCTCTCATCCAATTTAGCGACATAAGTCTAGATTATCTAAAATAGTCCTCTTACAAGCCTAAAAAATAAAGAAAATGAATGCTCCAAGTATATGACTGAAATTGAGTCTTTGAAGGTTGATTTGGATAAGACATATAGTAAGGTAATGTCTTTTTTGAAGTTTTAAAAGAGTGCTAATGATCATGACAATATTTTGAGTAGTCAATATCTGTAAGTGATAGATATGGTCTAGGTTTCAAAGAAGAACAAAAGGTTGCAACTCAAGACAAAGAAAATTCTAACATGAACAAGAAGAATCAGACCTTAAAGGTCAATGATCAATCAAGATATGATGGAGTTAATAGATTGAAAACTAATCCTATCAGACAACCAAATGCTATAAAGTATTCAAATTTCAATGGTCAGTGTTACTCCTAAAATTAATTTGGTCATAGTTCAAGAGAGTGTAAAATACCCTCAAGGAAATGATTTGCTTGGAACTATGATATGAATCATCAATCAAGTGGTGTAAGTGAAGTTGAATGCTACAACTGCTATGACATAGGGTACATTGCAAGATTATATCCTAATAAGGTAAGAAACAATGATTTTTTCTTAAGAAGTATGGTTTGATATAAGTGTCAAGAGGGAGGTCACATAGCAAGATTATATAAGAATGGTAAGTCCCTTACTTCAAAGAAAATAAATCCTAACATGAAGAAAAGAATATATAATGAAAGGATACCCAAGGAGATGATTGGGTTATTTGTCATGATAGAACATGAAACAAGTCTAAGAATTAAAGAGTAAGCCTTATTTTCCCAAATGGATAAGAATATCAAGCAAAAATCTAAGTTAAAAATAAAAAATGAAGTTAAGGACTCATTCAAAGTCAATCTGATGATGAGGCAAGACTACAAGTCAAGTAAGATCATGGATATGTGGGATTCTCCTAAATTTTGGGACTGTTAGTCTCTTATGACTAATAGGTGACTCTATCTATGCTTCTTAGGAGACATATATAATATGTAGAAGAAAGGGTGCATGGTCTATGTGATGAACTAGATGTTATTATTAGTAAAACAGGGAGAGAAAAAATTTCATAAGATTTCTCTAGTGGTTGGTGATGAAAAGTTTCAAGAAACCCATTTAGGGACATTGGTTCTAAAAACAAAATCTAGTCAAAATTTGATGATTGGTTTGATAGGTCAAATCATAAATTTTGAAGGTAATAATGAAATTTTTGTCATGGTTGGAGATGATATGAAGGTGATCAAGAGGAGCCTAAATCTCAAATGACTTATATGGAGTCCCTCTTATTCTTTCCAAAGTGAGTTCAAGTAGTTTATGGTGTTTTGTCTTCATAGACTTGTGTATGTTCAGGAAGAGTGTTGTGTTTGAAGCATGCTTGAGAATATCAAGGTAATAAGTGGTATGAAAAGTATTAGGGGAAATATTTTATCATATCTCTAAGGTGGTCCTTTCTTATTATTAGTCTTTGAAGTCTTTTCAGGTTCTCAAGATCAGTTGGTGCCCACTTTGTCATTGTGTCAAAGGAGGAGCATATGTGAGATGTTTCAAATCCAAGGAGCTTGTATGGTTGAGTATGGTTTTAAAACATGTTATATGAGATGAGAATTATGTTAGGGGGAGATTTATAATCTCTATGATTAGTTTTTTAGGTCCAAGAATCAAGTTATCATGTTGACGAAGATACCCTTTGTCATTAATGTCAAAGGGGGAGAAAGTTCAAAATGAAAGAGTTGTTCACTTTGGGAGAGAACATACTGAAAAGGGTTTGTCATAAATGAAAAAGGGGGAGATTGTTGAGCATGTTATTAATATGCATTGAGTTTAATTTATGTCAAGGTGATCTAAGTACATAATGCATTAATCAAAAAGTGTTAGGTTCTAAGTAGATTTAAGAATGCATATCAATTGTGCAGGTCCTTGGGATGATAGATAATATTATTGTTGTTATGTTCATATTACATAGGTAATATGAGGTGTTATGAGTGCTTATGGAAGTTAAATTAATTAATTATATAAATCATATGAATGTCTAGGTTCTCCTAGTCATTTTGGCAAATCGGGCTGAGTGAGTAGATTGATGATGAGTAGATTGATGATGTTAGCATTTGCATGTATAGCAGTGTCAGAAGGAGTTGGTCACATGGGTTTGATCCATTTTATACCAAGACATTATAATACAAGTTTAAATTCATGAGGTTATGTATATAAAGATATATTGAGGTGAAAATTTGAATTTTTAAGTAGATTGTAATGTTTCCCATACTTATCCAAATTTGGAATATCGAGTGACCTTTATACAAGGCTGCCAAGTGTCATAATCTAGCTTGATTGGATCAATAGTTCAGATAAAGGATAAAAAAATATGGGTGATCATGAAAATGGAGATATAAAAATGAAAATGAGGTCAATAAGTCAAAATATCTTGATATTGTACATAGGACTACTAAGTGCCGTAAACACATATGGTGACTAACAACAGGGTCTGCATAAGGCACGTGGGACTACAAAGTGTCATAATCTCAGTAGCACGTATCAAAGATTAATGACCAAAAATTGAAGGTAAATACTAATAGAATATTAAGGATATTGATGGTGCTTATTTGATCAAATTATCAAGGGGCATGAGATGAAGACACATGTATGAAACTTTTGCATTACACAATGACCCTTAAAATTTAAATTAACAAAGGAAAACTAGTCTATATTGTTTGAGTTATAAATTTTGATGTATAATAAATTTGAAGATGGTATGAAAATAAAAGTAATAGATAAGTATAATTAAAATCCATAAAAATTGATTATAAGGTTTTATTATCTATATAATTATAATTATTGAACTCCAAATTTAACTGTGTGTTTGACCATATTCTGCAAGTGACTCGAGAAGGATGTTTGATTTTGTGTTGATAAGTTTTGGATGTTTCATGATGATTTATCAATTGGAAATTATTTTATACTCTGTGAGGATAATATATATGTATTTTTTAGGTTTGATTGATCTATCTTCAGTATGAACAAATGATTAGAAGTTGATTGTTTGTTTGTTTATGGTGTTCTTATGTACAAGACTATTGTTTGAGTAAATTATGCATATATAGAAGAGTGTAGTGATGGATGTAATAACTTGAAGGTTTATTAGGAATAATTTTGAATATAAACATGCATTTATAAGTGGTATTGTGTTCCTAAATTTATTAATGAAGTGCTAAAGAGGTGAATAGGTCTCCATGAGACATATAAGGGATACTAAGGCCTAATTGAAAGGTGTAGCTGATTAAAGGTAACCCATGGATGTTATGGAAAACTTATGAGGGTGGTGTTAAGTTAAGTATTAGTGTGATAGAATCCTTAAGGGTTAAGACAAGACTTATGGCTGAATAAGAAGATGATATTCATAAAGGCTCTATAACGAGTGAAATCAAAGGTAATGGTTTCTTGTTTTTAGAGAGGTGAATAAAAGAGAATAAGTGTGCCTAGAGTATGGATTGAAGAGGAAAGGAGGTTAATGATTATGTGTATGATATATAGGTAATAATTTTGATATCATAATAGTGTACTTATATAATTGAATATTGAGGATGAGCGAAGAGGTCTAGAGTGATCCAAAAGGGTGTTTTGGATGCATTACTTGTGTGTGTGAGTTTGAGAGAGTAGGAAGGGTTGAAAGAGAAATGTTATAAATTATTTATCCATTAGATTTATAGTTGATTAGAGTTATAGATATGTTTATTCCATATATGTTGTGTGGGTGCATAACATTTAGAACAAGTTAGTGCTTGTTCATGCTTAGGGGTGGGTGTTCCTTGTGAAGTGGGTGCTTCACTAAAAGGTCTCATGGTTGTAATAATTTTATAGGACAATTAGTCCATATGTTTGTAGATTGAGAGTGGGTTTTATTCCCCATGAGGGTTTCCCACATAATTCATGTGTTGTGTGCTTGATCTTGCATCATCTTTATTGTTCATTGTTATGAATGACTTGTATGCTTTATGAATTCTTGTGGTGAATAATAAAGGGTTCAAAAGGATTGTAATTAAAAAATTTATTACATTTCATCACTAATTTACCCCCCCCTCTCTTATTGATTGTACCTCTAACACTTATCTTAACCATTTTGGTTATTTTGTTTAATCTTCTTATCCATAGTCATTTTTTGTTACTTCTTATACTTCCTTACCTTAACCATTGTTGGTTATCAAATCCCATTACCTTAACTATTCTTGGTTATTTTTCTTACATCTCATTGATTTAACTTCTTTTGGTTCTTTTGTTTAATCTTGTTTGTCTTAAATCATTTTATTATATTTTGTTTCATTTTTTTATAATCATTTATTTTTTTTGTCTTATTTGCCTTTTTATGCAAAAAAAATATTTTTCAAAATTTTATGCTCATTTTGAAAGTGTTATAATCAAAATAATTTTTTGTATTATAATCTAGTGTTATTATGACTTCATATCTCATGATGTGCTATATATTATACATATTAAACTTTGACTTGTTTTAATTGATTGTGTGTGTGTCAAGATTATTTTATGTATTATGTTATATTGTATTTATGATTTATCCATATCATGATGCACTTTTTTTTACACAAATTATTCTTTTAAGTCCTTATGCATAAAACACAAACATTCATCATGATTATTTTATATCATTGGTGATTTTTTATTTTACCTTACACTAAAATTTAGGTTACTCAATACTTATTCATGTTGGAAATCCAAAAAAACATGACTAAACAAAAAGTAGCTATCTAATACACTATCCATGCATCCATAAAAATATTACATTACATTTCATTCTTTTCTACATAATAAATGTTTAACATGTTGAACATGTGTTATTTTAACTCACAAAACATGAAATATAATTACCATTCATGCCATAAATATCTATCTAAAGCATAACTCGTGTATAAAATACTAGTAATAGCCATACCATGTTTATCCATCTACACTATAATCCATACATAAAACAAATAATAAATAGTCCATAATGTCAATCACATCAAAGTGAAATCAAATAGCCAACCATCCCTTCTGTTGTGATGAATAATTTCTAAACTTTAGTGATTGTGGATTATTTTGATGCCAATAGTATTGATCGGTGAGAGGTAGAAGGCAGTGTGGGTAATTTAATGATGCTTCAACTGTAGACAAGGAAGTTGTAGGGGGAGAATAGAGATCAAAAGGCACCATCTTCTCTCTAAAAAGGGAGGAAAAATTAGTAGGTAGATGCTCATTCTAGTGTGATGGTAGACTCAGGGGTGAGGAAGGAGAGCACAAGGATGGTGGGGTAGCTGTATACCCCTATTAAGTAGGAATTTCATGTAGATAGGGCCTTGTTTTGCTCTTTGGTTCCCCAGATTAATCAACTTAGGGTTTTGAGAGTAGCCAAATATTTTCCAATTGTTAATTTTGAGGAGGAGGCTCTTATGGAAGTGTTAGAAAGTGAGGATTGGTATGCAGAGAGGAGCTTAGTGTGCCATTTTGAGATATCATATTTGAAGGTGAATTATTTTGGAAGGCATTCTATAAACTTATCCCTATGCCAGAGGTTTCTTTATTGTAGTTTTTGATTATTTTATTGATCGTAATAAAAGTTTTCTAGCTAAATCTTGGAGTTGTGATCACCACCTTATTTTTTTAAAACCATGGCTTCCATATTTTAATACTTTGACTAAAAATATATCCATCAGACCCATATGGGTGTATCTATTATATATTCCTCTCTAATTTTGGTTATATTATGTATTGTCAGCTATTAGGGGATCTTTGGGTAATTTGCTATAAATTGATGCTTATTCTTTAAATTTCTCAAGGACAACTTTTGCAATGGTCATTATTGGCATGGATACTTATCAAGACCTTCTTAAAATGATTGAGCTGAAATTTAAATATAGATGTTGGTTATAAGCCTTGATTATGAGGGGCTTCTCTTCAAGTGTTAGAAATGTTTTAAAATTGGTCATCTTTATGCTTATTGTAAAAAATGCAAGTGAAAATTGTCATCATGGTGGAATTATGCAAGTGAATAGCTTCTTACAATTTGTTCTGATAGTGAACCTATTTTTTCTTCAAAATTTCCATAAGTCCATAGTTTTCCTCCTTAGGTTTATGAGGTTGTTAGGTCAACTAGAAATAATTTTGTGGATTTAGTTAGTAATGATAATGTTTGTAAAGGTCTAATCATGGAAATTTATATTTTTCAATATCTATATTTTGGTACTTTGAGTAAATAATAAGAATGGATAGTTGTTATAAGTAAGAAAAAAAGATGTCTTATTTTGAGTTCCCCTTCCAGGTTACTTTTCTCTCATATCAGAGTGAATAAGGGTGAGATATAGTATTTTAGTATTTATTAATGGTAAAATATATTTTGCATAGTAAAGTGGAAGTATTTTAAATACTTTCAAGTAGTTTGTCCTATTAAATGTATGTTGGTTAGATGCCTTGACAATTTTACTAACAAGCTAGGCCATTTTTGTTTTTTGAGTTTTTATATTATCAAGTAGGTGTCCCATAATCCCTAAAATTTATTAAAAATGTCCATCACATCACAAATGATAAACATAAAAAATATATATACATCATTACATTGTATTCAAGACATATTAAGTCTCTACTTGACACTTAGATGGGGCATCTATGGTCAGATTAGGCTCATAACACTATGGTGTACTCGTAAGAGGACCCATGACCCATCTTGGTCCCTACCCCATAGACCTTTATGACTCTACTAGTTTTACTAACCTCTCTGACATATATCTCTTGGTTAATTAATCCCTATATGAAGGTGTTCATTGTTCTTTTTGAACAACCTCCTCATATAAACTATTGTAATATGTAGCATGCTCCATAGCCCAATGAACCTATTTAATTTTGATATCTATCCTTGTATTAATAATACTACCTTAGGCTCTACTAACTCCACTTGTGTAGTATCAATATCCCATATGTATCTTTGTGCCAGTACTATGTCATCAGATGTCTAGGTCTTTACATCCTATGTCACAAGTCTAATTAAATATGCCCTGCCAACCCTATCTAACCTCTCAACCTCAAAATGTAACATATACACATCATTTTATAAACATATAATATTAGCCACTCTCAAATCTAATTGACTATCCCTTTTATCCACATTACCCTATAGTCTAGTCAACTCTCTAATGAACATTTCATATAGCTCATCATATCTAATACAAATTGTCCATAAGTGTTTCGATTGGTTATATAGTAAATTTAATTTAATGGTTAAGGTCTTATATAAGTATTAAATAAATACAATTTGTCCTTTGTTTATATGTAAGACACTACTGCTTCTTTACCTTGTTATTGTGTCCAACTTGGATGAAATGAGCTTACTTTTGTGTACAAAAACACATCCCAATGGTAGAATAATTTTGAGAATACATCAAATAGTTTTGGTAACTCTTTTTGGCTATAATTTTGAGATTCAATGAATGAGCTCTAAAGATATGAATCTCTGAAGATGTTCTAGAAGTGTTCCAAAGATGTTCTAAGGGCACTCTAAAGACCTATACAGTATAATTTGAAGACATCTAGGAATGTTCCAAATACCTATAAATAATGTTTCAAAGACCTATACATAATGCTCCAAAGATACTGAGACATGCTCCAGATAATGTCTAGCTAGATCCTTCTGACCAAAATAGTAATTTTAAAGATATCTATTATATATAAATAGGCTTTCTATATTTAGATATCTTATTTTAGACATTGCCATTCATGGTAATAGTCTAAAGTGATTCAAATCTATTTATACCTATACATACACACACACACACACACACACACACACACACACACACACACACACACACACACACACACACACACACACACACACACACACACACACACACACACACACATTAAATTGGATAAGTATCTTCAAATCTATGTTAGTTATTTTCTATCTATTATTAGTTGAGTCAGTTCTAACACCTTCCTAGAATCATGGGATCTGATTCCTAGATTGAATATATTTTGAATAAGTAGATTTGGTCATTTAGATTACCAAGATTTTTTAATCTATGAATAGATATTTAGATGTGCTTAAATACATATCTCCTTCTCATTCCAGATAGTTAGAAGTAGTAAGTAATTTGTGAATTAGAAAGTTGTTGAAGTTAGAAAACATAAAAAGTGTTTCATATCTATATATGTTCATTTAAATGAAATAAAGTTCAACATTCCTTTTCATTACCAAGTAAAAAAATTCCCATTCTAAGGAAGCAGCAAGGGCTCACTTCTCTCCAAGGATCAGGACAAATTGGTACTTTTAGTGTTTATAGTTTAGAATTATTTCTTTAATTTAGGTATATTTTATTTACTGCAAAGTGTAATTTCCTTTTAAAATGTAAAAGTGTTTTCTTTCAAAATCAAGTGTGAATTTTGATTCAATACAAGTGTGTTTCATTTACATACAAGAGTTGTTTCAATTCAATACAAGTGAGTTTCCTTTATACAAGAGTGTGTGTGTGTTTCAATTTCATAAAAAGTGAGTTTATTAATTCATCTCATATTTATAATTTGTTAGAAGTCATTTAAGTGACAATAAACAACATTCTCAAATTATGGAATAGGATACTGTCCTACCCTATCAGGAAATTCAAGTAAGGACATCACAATGTCTTATGCTAGATGTTTAAGTTCTAGTTGTTGATGGTGTGAATGCCAGTAGGAGATCTTCAGTTAGCAAACCTTTTATAGTTAGTTTTTAAAAAAATAGAGTTAGTGTTTTATTTACTATTTTTGGGATTTAATAATCACAACAAAAGTAAAAACCCCCAAATAGTGAATTGTACAACTCTAATATCAAATGGTCTCATTACATGTAGCCATCAAACACTAGCCTTGATTAAAAATGACACCAATCTATTGATTGGTTAAATGAGAGGTATAAGGATAGGCTATCATTTTTGGCATCATTTTTGAGAACCATTCATCAATAATTGTTATTGAGATCCTACATCAGAGTTATACAGAGAAATTCAAAAACACAAAAACAATCCAAGAATCTTTAGATTTATGAACCACTCAAGAGATTCTCAAAGATGGTTTATCTCTAAGGGATCCCAAATAAATCAAGAAGAAGAAAGAATCCAATCCTTGTTACAAGTGAAAGAAAGGCACTTGAAATATATACATGAATGTTATTTGATTCCTCTCTTGAACAAAGTTCATCCTTACAAATAAATCCTACAAGAAGAATCCTATTCATAACATCTTCTCCTATAGGGAGAATTGATCCTAAAAATCCTCTTTTTGGAATAGTCATATTTGATCAATAAGCTCTACAAGAAGAAGATATAATCACAAATCAAGATTGCCCTCTTGAGATAGACTGTATGTTGGGTGCTCAATAAGAGAATTTAGAATGGATTGATAACCAAAGTTGGGAAGAAAATATGGGAGATAAACATGCACATGTGAAAACCTAAATCGATAGCTCCAACAAGATAGAACCTTTTCCTATCCAATCAGCCTAGGTCCTGATCATAAAAATTTTATGAAAAACATTTCACCATCTATTTTACCTACTTTTAGAGGTAAATCCTTAGAGGATCTAGACTATTTCCTTTTTGAATTTCAGGTTCTCTACCAAACATATGATTATGTCATAGACAATCAAAAGTTGAAATTATTCCCATCCACACTCAAGTATGTAGCCATGATATGGTTCATGGGCCTTAAGAATAATTATATTACCACTTGGGATGAAATGAAAATTGAATTTTTGAACAAATATCAGGATTATTATAGAATTAGAGAATGGAAGCAAGACTTTTTAAGATCAAACAAAATGAAGATGAAACCTTAGAAGATTACCTTGATAGGTTTATATTTACCCATTAAAGGAGTGGTTACCAACTCATCAAGGAGGTTGTCAAAATAACCTTTCTTAAATTTTTATATGATAATTAATGTGATGATTTAAACCTAATGGGAAAGGATGACATTGAAAAGTGAACATATCATCAAATATCATCATTGTGTACTAATTACTCCAAGACAAGACCTAGTATAAGGAAATTAAGGCTAGGAAAATCACCTAAAGTTGGATGATTAATGGATGAAATTAATAATTTCAAGATATAAATTATATTAAAATTGACATCTCCATTAGATGGATTTAAATAAAAATCTAATTATACTAATACTGAATAGTTGTCAATCTATTGTCCTAGATGTAGACTCAAACATGTAGGAAAAGATTGCCCTTTAGACAAAATAAAGGTATACAGTATTTTTGACCTAGACCATGATACCAAGAATTTAAAACACCTTCCTAATATAAGGAACCAAGTGACATAAGTAGCACATACATTTGAGGAAGTAATTTTTATCCAAAGATAAGGGAACCAATGCTCCTAGCCTCAAAATTAGTTTGGTCCAATATTCCCTCCCAATCCATGGATAGCACCATGGGATAGACAAATCACACCACCAATGTGGGTAAAATCACAAAAAAAATCATGAGGTACTCAATAATGGATGCCACATATGTGGGTAATTCCTAAAAATCAACCTTAGGCACAACAACAAAACCACCAACCACATTGGGTACAACATCCACCATCTCAATTGTCAAATCAACAATATCAGCCATAAATAAGGTTTCCTCCACAACAAAAATTGATTATTTCACAAAATAAACCACCACCAATTGATAATCAAGTTAATCAACTAAAGTTACCTACATAACCAGTGGCAAACCCAAACAATACGAAAAATACACTTGTTTATGGAGTTGATCAAGAAAGTAATATTGCAAGCAATTCAATTGAATGTAATAATATTCAACTTAGATCAGGGAAGGTAGTAAGAGATTCTCATATTAATATAACTAAAATTTTAAATGATTAAAACAATATTGATCCACCAGTAGTCCAAGAACCAACTAAATAAAATGTAGAATCCACAACTATACCAAACACAATTCAAGATCCCCCTATTGTTTTATTTCCTAAAAGACTTAAGGAAGAGAAACCTAGGGAAGATTCTAAATTGTTGCATGGATTAAAATAAATGAAGATATAAATTATAAAATTAATATCCATTAAAAATATTATTGATTTGAATCAAATAAATAAAGGATTATGCATCAAAGCACTAGGAAGAAAGAATCAGTATCTCAAAACAATTTAGGTAACTGGTAAAATTAATGATTTACTAGCAGGGAACATATTTGTTCCTAAATATGGAGATCTTGGTAGTACTATTATTAATGTGATAATTAGGAACAAGTCTATCTCAAATGTGATTATAAATTTAGGTATTTGCATAAAAATAATGATTGTCAACACAATAGAGTCTTTATCTCTCACAGGGTTTCAACCTACCACAACAATCTTGTAAATGATAGATCAATCCACTACTGCCCCTAAAAGAACCATATAGAATGTACCAATCACCATAGAATCCTAGGAATACCCTATTTATTTCATGATCCTTTAACCTAGACCAAAGATGTTAGTGTATCTAATCATTCTTGGTAGACCTTGGTTAGCTATAGTTGCAACAAGAATTGAATATAGATCTAGAAACATGACTATTTCTAATAAAATTAACGTTAAACATATATTTCTATATCCACCTGATAGATATTCAATGAGTATTTCTAAAAAAATATGAGTGGATCAACTTGAAAAAACCATACTAATGTGTCTTCCTTAGCCATGGTTACCATCAAATAACATGTTCAAGAGTTTGAGAAAAAAATAATAGAAGAATTATACCAAGAGAGCTTAGCTCTAAAGTTTGATAGTTTTGTTTAGAATTCCAATATTTTTTATCCAAATTCCAATAGTTATTCTCCAAAGTCTAATATTTTTTATTTTAAGACGAACATTTTTGATCTGAAGTCTAAAAACTTAGCTTCAAAGACTAGTAGCTTAACTCTAGAGACTAGTAAATTAGCTTCGAAGACTAGTAGCTATGCTCTAAAGATGAAAAATCATGAATGGGAAGACTATAAATCTATTATTTAAAATCAATACAATACCATAAGACCACTGAACATGTTATCTATTCCATAAGACATTTAACAAACCATAGTTGATGGGCTCAAAATGGGTAGAATTCATTTTTACATGATTTTCATTATCCATTAACCAATATGATTTCCATAAGTGAAACCTTTTATAAGGATGTAACCACACTTCACATGTTACTACCACACACATGACCATTGTATTATTTTATGAGTGAATACAAATAATTGAATTCTATTATTTCAGGCACTAAACATATTATAATCCATCTGAGTAAACTGTTAACTATCAATAGTTGGTTAACTAGCTAGCAAGAAAAGAAAGTATTTAATTTCTTGGTAAAATACAAACAACATTTTTATTTAGATTAAAGTGACATGAAATTAATAAATACAGTGTTTGTACACATCATATCTACACTAAAAATGTTAGACTAGTCAGACAACCACAACAGATGATTAACCCAACCTTGAAGGAAATTATCAAGAAAGAAATTAAAAAAACCATTGGAAGTTGGTTTTACCTATTCTATATTTTTCTAAAAATGGTTTTCACCTCTAGTTATTGTGTCTAAAATAAATGATAAATGGATAGTTTATGTATACTACAAAGAACTGAACAAATCCACTATGAGATACTACTTTCCCTTTCTTTTTATTGATCAAGTTTTGGATAATTTGGTAGGAAAATAATATTTTTCTTTCTTATATGGATTCAAATAATACAACTAAACAATAATATCCCCTTAAGATCAAGATAAGACTACATTTATCTACACCTGGGAAATATATGTTTATGCATTCCTTCCTTTCAGATTATGCAATGCACCTACTACTTTTCATAGAGTAGTGTTAGCAATATTTTTTGATCTTACAGTTGACTGTGTGGAAGTGTACATGGATGATTTCACTATCCATGGTACTAAATTTGATTAAGCTTTGAAAAACTTGGATAAAGTGCTTACTAGATGTGATGATTTCACCAAGTGTATTTAAGTCATGATAAATGCATCATAATGGTTGATGAAGGGATAGTCTTAGGACATGATATCTCTTTTCAAGGCATAAAAGTATATCGCAAAAATATTGAGGTAATTTATAACCTCCCCATTACACAAAAACAAACTAATTTAAAAAGTTTTCTTGGTCATGTAAGATATTATAGAAGATTTATTGAAGACTTCAACAAGATAATTTCCCCTATGTTTTCTTTGTTAGAAAAATATAGTGACTTTGTATGGAATGAAAAATGTTAATAATATTTTGAAACATTAGAGAACAAATGCATTATTGTTCCTATCTTGAAGGATCTAATTGGGAAAAACATTTTCGTGTCTATATTGATGCCTCCAATACCACATTAGGAGTAGTCTTAGGTCAAAGAGATGAGGATGGAAAGATGTATGTCATTTATTATATCAACAATAATCTTACTCAGATAGAGAATAAATACACTACCATAGAAAGAGAATTTCTTATTGTTGTCTATGCTATAAATAAGTTTAGGTATTACATTACTAGTTATCAGGTATTTATCTATATAGAACATTCAGCTATTAAGTACTTAATGAATAAAATAGTGGTAGTTAGGGGCATAATTATATGGTTATTTTCATTACAATAATTTTACATTAATATCATAGACAAACTAGGGAAGTATAATGTTGTTGCTAACTTTTTGTCTAGATTGATTACTACAGGTGAAGATGAACCTGTGGAAGACTCTTTTCTAGATGAATAGTTATTTTTCATATCCACATAATTCTTATGGTTTGTAGACATGGAAAACTACTTGGTAATGGGTAAATTTCCTCATTCTTTTATCTCTAAATAAATAAAACATTTGGGTAGAGCTAGTTCTCATTTCAAATGGTTTAAAGGCATGTTTTTTAAAATTATTCTTGATCATGTAATTCACAAGTGTGTTAGAGAAGATGAAGTGTATGACATCATCATAACATTCCATATTGAACTAGGAGGATATTATTTATCAAAAAGAACCATTCATAATATCCTCAATATAGGTTACTACTGACTATCTCTTTACAAGACTGTCAAAAGGTTTATATGACAATATGATCCTTGCCAAAGGATGGATAAGTCTACTCTATCTTTTAAAATGACTCTTAATCTTCAAATAAGTTTAGAACCATTTGAAAAATGGGCTTTGAAACTTTTTATACCAATCAACCCACCATCTTAAGGAAAATAATATTTATTAGTGTGTGTTGATTATGTTACTAAGTGGGTTGAAGTGCAAACACTCACCTTTACTATGGAATAAATGGTTGTTGATTTTATATACCATAAGATCATTCTGAGATTTGGAGCTCTTTGATCTATTTTTTAGATCAAGGGCCCCAATTCATGTCTAGCATCATCAAAGATTTTACAAATATGTACCAAATTAATCATAGGAAATCTTCACCATATCATCCCCAAGCTAATGGGTAAGTGGAAGTCACCAACCAAGAATTGGAAAACATCCTAACCAAAATATTGAATAGTAGTAGAAAATATTGGGTAGAAAAAATACTTGAAATAGTTTGAGAATACAATACAACATGGAAGATAACAACAAACTTCTCTCCATATGAACTTGTGTATGAAAATAAATCTTTGTTACCAATAGAATTTGAATTGTAGACATTGAATACAATAACTAATATGGGAATTGACCTTGAGGAAGCACATAAATAAAGAATCATGAAATTAAATGGGTTGGATGAACTAAGAATGGATTCACTCACTCAAACCATCATGATCCAAAATAGAGAAGGTGGTGGCAAGACACTCACATCAAAGAAATACAATTTAAAGAGGGACATTGGTCACTTCTATTTGATCCTAAATTCTAGTATTTCAAGGGTAAGTTAAGGACAAGATGGTTGGGACCATACCTAATCAAAACCATTTATAAAAATGGTTCTATCTAGCTTCAACCAATTGATGGTGACCAAAGGACACTTTTGGTCAATGGTCACATGATTAAGGTATACAGAAGACCTCTTAGCAAGGAAGAGTTTATTGAGTATAACTAAGACCAATTTGATCTTGTGGAAGAATTTGGTTCTTCCAATAAGGATAAATGATCTTTGTAGTAAACATCCAATAAAGGAGGAGTGCTAAAATCTAGAAAATGGTGGTCCTCCTCCCTTAAAAATTCAAAAAGTATAAAAATATAAAAAAATATAAAAAGTAAAAAAATATAAAATAAAAAAAAATGAAAACTAGCAAATGACACTTTTCAGAAGAAAAATTTTAGCACCAAAATAAAAATTGTTGTCAACTAACCTATCTTATCATACTTTTGTATCTTTATAGGACACATGGAACCTCTAGAAGATAGGCAAGGATTTATAGGGAAAAGGTACAATTGTATTTATTTTACTAAAAGATTAGACATTTTATTTTTCATGTGGTGTATGTGTAATCATTAAAAAGTCAACACTTTTCAAATGGATAATTTTTGGTTATGTCACGTGGATATGATGAAGTCAGTAGAATCATTGTTGTATTAAAATATTTGATATGATGATGATTTCAAAAGACCTTTTCAAATAGATATGATGAGATGGAATTTTAATGAACCTTTTCAAAAAAATTGATGTGATGCAAAAAACATTGTGATCATTACTCCAAGTGTTGCCAATTATGACCTTTACACCACATCATTGATAATGACTAGATAAAATGCCTTCCCATTAAATCTCGCATGATCTAAAGTGGTCACCATAGTTAATGTCATAAGTGTCACCATAATTCCATGATATACCTTGATTCATTATTCATTATTATATTACTTATGCTATTCATTGTTGCATCATATCCCTAAAATCTTGTCTTCCCTTATTTATTGTGCAATTTTGAGCTCTATGTTTTCATAGTGTAATCAAATTTTCCAACAAATAGTGTTAACTCTAAAGATGGGTGGAAGGAAAAATAAAAGAGAATCAAAATATTTAGATGCATTTATTTAGGATGAAGTATCCAGAGATATCTTTGAGTTAGTAGGGTGGTTAAATTTCTTGAAAATGTTTTAGGGTTTTCACAAAGAGATTATGAAAGAATTCTTTGAGAATTTTGATGAAGACCATTATGTTATCCAAGGTAAACACATTCCAGTGGATCTTTCTTTTATTAGTACACTCTCTAGAATTCCTAAGGAGGGTGTAGTTGTTATAGATAAGATAAGCTTTGCCAAATCCTATCCTAGATTGGCCAAGGAGTGGCAAGAGGAATTATGAGAGACAACCTTCGATAACCATAAAAGAATTTTGTATTTTGGATTATGAAATATCTTACTTGTGATGGTCAATTTATAGTGGTCGATAGAGATGCAATGCAAATTTTTATTCACTAGAGGAAAGGAAGTGCTAAAGAAGAGTATCAGATAAATATTCTATTATTTCTTCATAATGCCCTATTCAATGTTACTCAAAAATAAAAAATAGGTATTGGGTCTATCTGACACCATGGGTTGGTTACCCTCATTTGTTGAAATTATTTCTTGAAAAACCTAGGGCTAAAAAGGCCTAGTTCTCCTTTCTTCATAAATTTTCTCAAATTTCTATCAAAAAAACACCATGCCCTGTCTCTCCTACCATAGTAAAAATTGAATAAGACCCATATTTGGCACCCTCATCTCTAAATATGTTGTACTAAAGATCAAAAGGACAAATGAGAATTTCTTCAAATAACCCTAATCCTCTATCCAAGCTCTGACGTAGTTTTCAATTTATTATACAGGAAGAATAAGAATATGTACAAGCCACTGAGGCTTTAAGAAGCTTAAGCTCTCCAATAGACATTATATATGCTAAACAAGTTGTTGAAGAAGAACCCCATGAATAAGAAATTATATTTGAATAAGAAACCCTTACAAAATAAATTATGACTCAAGAAGCAGAGTGACCTTTACCCTCTACAGTTGATAAGAGTAAAGCACCATTGATAGAATAAGGTACATATTACCTTATTCCTACTAATGAAGGATAAGAATTGTAGCATGTCATGGTTTTTGTCCTAGCATAAAGAAATAATTTGGTAGCAACAAGTAGAATTGGATTTCCTTCATTCAACCTTATAATATAAAAACCTAATTATTTCCAACTTATAATGAAGATGTGAAGAATCTATCACTAGAGATAGAGAACAAGATGTAATTCTTACAATGATGAATGTTGAACATAATAGAGTACATAATTTGATGTTTTCTCAAACTCAAGAATTAAGTACTTTACAAAATTCTATTTCCATTAAGGATACCCAAATTAATGATTTTCAAAATTCTAATGTTGATAAAAATAATTAGATTAATAATCTATGATAGACTATTTTTTATATAAATTCATTGATTATTCAACACACTGATAGAATACGAGAGATATCCACTCAAACTGTTGAGTTACAAGCCTTTATACAAGCAATGCAAAGAGAGACAAGAGAAATATAAGTCCAAACTGAGGGACCTACAAGATTTTTTCAATCCTTCCCTATTCCAATCCATGAAATTATCTCAGTCTGAAACAAAACCTAGCATAAAATTTAGAAGTTAAAAGAATAAAATGTTAATATTAAATAGGAGTCTCACTAGCAATTGGTAGAGTCTCAACAGTTATTGAAAAAAGCTCAGGCTTCTATCTAGAATATTTGTGCACTTTCTAAGAAATTGTTAGCATTCAAGTAGCCTTCCTCTTTTTATGTTCTTTTTCTCTATGAGAAATTATATAAGTGGAAGATATAGTTTATTTCTCTTTACTTTCCCCATATTATTGAAGATGAACACATGTTTATGGACATCTTTATCAAAAGTACTGTAGGAAGACAAGATGAAATTTATATTTTTAACATGCTATTAGGTTATCAATTTGGTTTTTTAGTAAATTTATTTGTTGGAGAGACACAATTGCATGCCTTCCTCTCTACTCTAATAAATCAAATAGTATGGTAGCAAGCCAACAATAAATTTCTATAGTTGAAAAACACCACTGGGCTATGTATGAGACCCCAATTTATAGAGGAAAGGAATCATTTTTATGCTTTTCAACTAGTTTACCACATGTTTAGGAATAATTGAGTTATTGAGAGCTAATATTTCAGATTTTAGAACTTTTTTTGAACCAACATTCTACCAATGCCAGCATAACCAGGTGGGATACTTTACCTATTGCTTTGATGTAGGAAAGTCTTAAGCCCCAGATATTGTCTTAGGAGAGCCCAATAAATTACACATATTATCACTTGGATGTTAGATGAATGAGGTTCAAACATATGGATTATAATGAGATTTAGGCCTCTAATAATCCTTTATCCTCTATCTCCATGACAGAGTTGGCACAATCAGGTGGAAATTGAGTTTTTGGCTTGGTTACATAGAATAGTGAGGGATTTTAGATTCTTGCCCAGATGCCACCATGATTGGGGCCACCATTTTTAGATTTATGATCTTAGACAATGGATAAAATCAAGAATTTTGGATTAAAGATTAGTTATCCCACTTTTTTACAAGAGGACTTGCAAAAGATAAAATGTGGGGGAGAAATGATGATCATTTAATATAGTTTTTTATATCTAATACAAACTATCTATAGTGTTGATTTTGGTTATATATTGTATTAAATTTAATAGTTAAGGTTTTATCTAAGTAGGAAAGGAATGCAATTTGTCCTTTGTTTGTATGTAATACATTGTTTATTATTTACCTTGTTAGTGTGTATAACTTGGATGAAATGAGCACAATTTTGTGTACAAAAACACATCCCAATGGCGGGATAATTTTGAGAAGACATCAAAAAAATTGGGTAACTCTTTTTGGCTACAATTTTGAGGATTTAGTGAATGATCTTCGAAGATATAATGCTCTGAAGATGTTCTAGAAAGCTCTAGAAATGCTTTAAGGGAACTCTAAATACCTACACAAGATGATCCAAAGACATCTAGTCATGTTCCAAACACCTGTATAAAATGCTTCAAATACCTGTACAAAATGCTTCGAAGACACCCAAACATGCTCTGAAGAATATCCAGCTAAATCCTACTGATCAAAATAGTAATTCTAAATATATCTATTGTATATAAATAGACTTTATATATTTATATATCTTATTTTAGGCATTACCATTCATGGTAATGTCCTAAAGTGATCTGAATATATTTGTACTTCTATTTTATAAAAAATGGATAAGTATCTTCAGATCTATGTTAGTTATTTTCTATCTATTATTAGTTGAGTCGATTATAATGCCTTCCTAGAAACATGGGATTTGATTCATAGATTGTCTATATTTTAAATAAGAAGATTTGGGCATTTAGATTTCCAATATTTTGTATCTCTGAATAGATATTGAGATGTGCTTAAATAAATATCTCCTCAATCTAGATAGTTAGAATCAGTAAGTAGTTAGTGAATTAGAAAGTTGTTATAGTTATAAATCAAAAGAAACATTTTGTATCTATATATGTTACTTTGAATGAAATAAAGTTTAGCATTCCTTTTCATTATTGAGTAAAATAGTTCATATTCTGAGGAAGGAGCAAGGGCCCACTTCTCTTTGAGGATCAAGACAAATTGATACTTTTAGTTTATAATTTAGAAATATTTATATAATTTGGGTATATTTCATTTACTGTAAAGTGTAATTTTCTTTTAAAATGTAAAATTTATTTATTTGAAAATCAAGTGTGAATTTCCTTTTCAAAAGCAAGTGTGAATTTTGATTTAATGCAAGTGTGTTTCATTTTTATACAAGAGTTATTTCAATTTAGTATAAGTAGGTTTCATTTATGCAAGAGTGTGTGTCTTTCAATTTCAAAGAAAGTTTGTTCGTTAATTCATCTCATATTCAAAATTTGTTAGAAGACATTTAAGTGACAATAAATAATATTCTTCAATTATGAAATATCACACTATCCTACCTAATTGGGAAAGTCAAGTGAGGACATCATAATGTATTATGATATATGTTTAAGTTCTAGATATTGATGGTGTGAATTTTAATAAGAGAAATTTAGATAGCAACCCTTTTATATTTAATTTTATAAAAAGTAGAATTAGATTTTTAGTTACTATTTTTAAGATTTATAAATTAAAGCAAAAGTAAAACCCCCTAATAGTAAATTGTATAACTCTAATATCAAACAATCTCATTGCATATAGACATCAGACACTGGCCCTAGTTGAAAATGACACCAATCCATTGATTATTTAAATGAGAGGTATAAATATAGCCTATCACTCTCTACATAATCCAAAAATATCTACATGCGACACTCAGATCTCCTCATGAAACCTACCTATTAGTATTTGATCTTCCTATGACCTACCTAGCCCTAATGGTCCAAACCTCTATGCCATATTTATGTGTCTTTAGTGTTGATCTCATCTTCATATCCTCACCATCTCAGTCCCTATCACTATCAACAATAACTAAATGATTCTCTTAACCTATAATAGGCTCTTCTATAATAGATCTCATCTTTGTATCCACACCTACCACCTGTAATATCTTTGCATCCTCTAGCTGTGTCACCTCCACATCCTCCATCTAGGTCTCCTCTATCCAAAATCACCTATATCCATCTCCTTATCCACATATCCATCCTCTCTATCTTGTATCATCACTCTTGATCCTCATTCCTAGTTATGTACCCCATGGATATCTACCTAAGCTGGTTATCAATCTTTGTCTCTAAGTGCATAGAGGAGCATATGGTACTGTGAGTCTCATAAGCCACTATATAACCCACCACTCTACATATCCATCCACTACCCCTGCATAAATAACATCCCTCTTATCTACCCATTTAACTATTTAAATGTATGTCCAACCATGTTTAATAATCCTTGGATCAATAGTAATACCCTATTATGTTCTCTCTCTCTAACAGATCATGAAAACATATGTCACCTTAATGGAATGTGTTACCACATACAAAACTATCCCATAAAATTATCATGATATTATATCTCAATTATATAATCATGAATGCCCATAATGTAGCATTGTGTCATCATATGGTCCATGTATAGTCCATCTTGTGCTCACTATAAGTCTATCTCCTAATATGGCCTCTAAGTAATATGATCCTCACCCACTTCATCTAAGGCTCTCCTATAAAACTCCAAATATCCTAATTTTGGCCTATATGTACCTATGTTCACATGCCAACCATATGCAATCAGCTCATCCTCCACTCTAGTTCTCATGTGACTAACTGGATGCTCCATCATAATATACACTAGCACCATACCTACAATAAAGTGGAAGGACCTATCTCCTTACCATCTAAAATACACTACATGATTTAAATCCATGTACATATGTGATAGTACACATAGACCATATGCAAATCTCTCTCTCATATTTATCATATCTCTAATGATATCTAACAAACTAATAGGACATAGTCTACCACTATTTTTAGGTATCATTATGCCACTTAAAATAGACACGATCATAATAGTCAATGAATCTACTCCTAAAACCATACATGTACCTATATACACTCGTCTGATAACTAGGATCAATCCTTCACCAATTATCCTATATAAAGTGGTCTCCTATGTATCCTACCCATAGTACACCTATGTCCCCCATATCAAGATCCCAAAGATCCACCATACATCTTCCAAGGTCACAATCACTTCACATGTTGTTAAGTGAAACATTATCATCTTGTTGTGACATCTATTGGCCAATACAATCAACAAAGCTCTATCATCTTGAATTTTCTATCATCTGATCTATGTGTGATAATCTTTTCACCTCCAATACCTTGAACTCATACGCAGTAAATATCAAAATATGCATTAACGCTCTTAGCCTCCACTCTTATGTCACTAATACTACTAATACCTCCTATAAACACAAAAAATTATGCACACATTATCACACTACCAATCCTAAAAATATGCATAAATATATAACAACTATCATCCCCACATTCATTACTTTCATTACTCTTTCCAAATCTACACTTTTTTCATGTCTATTTATTTGTTAAGTCAACCCCTATTTCAAACCCTAGTGATTTCACTCTACAAATGGATGATTTTTATACCTTATCCATTAACTTCACAACTCAATTCACAAATTTCATAGTTGAAATCCCCAATTTCATAATTTTAACAATTTTTCTCTCCTCTTTGATGATTTCACTATCTATTTTAATGATTTCACCACTCTATCTTACAATTTCATAATTTCCCCAAACTAATTTGTCATTGTAATTTCACTATCCTAATCTATGATTTTACTACTCAATTTGAATATTTCACTAATATGTATGATGAATTTTAAAATACTCTAATCTTTTTGTAACTAATAATTTCATGACCTTGATTATTGATTTTAATACCTAGATAAATAATTTGATAATTTTCATTCTCAAAATCATAATTGAGACAATTTTGAATTTGTTAATCCTAAATTTCAACTACAACAAATGCATTAAAAACATATATCTAAGGTTTGCAATTACACTTATCAAAGGCTCACTCCTCTCAAGTCTTTAATGTCTTCTTACACACTCGCTATGGTATATATGAATAAGGATATGATCCATTTTCCTCCATAAACTTAGATCCAAATCACTAACTCACAAATTCTTTCACAAATCACTCTAGAAATCAAATTGTACAAATAAATTTATAATTACCCCTTCCTCTACTTATACGATCCCCCCTATTTAAATATTTTCCCTCCAAATTATTATTTTCCCATTTTTAAATAGTTTTTATTCAAGTTTGAAGACTATTTCTCAAATAATTTTGAATCTATATCAACTAATTTCAACTATGTACTTTGTAAATCTTTAAATGAAAATTAGAAAATATATATTTCTTGTTTTGAAATCCATAACTTACCATCACTGAGATATATCATTCCCAAATATGCTCATGTAACCCCTCAGTCCTAAGCACCAACTAAGTGTGCAGTCTTAGAATGGTAAATATTATTTTTTCATCATTTCTCTAGTTTTCATTACTAGGGGAAACTTATTTACACATTCCTTAATTATACAATTATGATACATCAATTCCAATAATTTGTTTATTTATGGTCTTCATCACTTCTTTTTTTCCTCTCTCATTCATTTTGAGTGTTCATCTAATTTCCCATATAAACCCTTGAGGGGGCATCATCACATTCATTTTCATTCATCTATGGTAATTTTTTTATATCATTAACACTCTACTTCTTCTACTATTCTTTGAAATGGTATTTATTCACAACGCCATTTCAAATAGGGGAAAATGTATACACCCAAATTTCATTTATTTTCAAAATGAACCTATTAATGCTAATTATTATTCAAAACATCAAATTCAAATTCATTTCATCTCCCTCCAAATTCAAATAATTGAATACTTCAAATTTAATCAATTATGCACACTTTTAATCCAAATTTTCCACCTCACCCTAACATCCTCCACCTTTATCTCCCTCACATGTTGATGCACCCAACCAATCCATTAACTTACTCAACTACCCTTTAGTCGCTCCTTGACTTGTTAAAAAAATTGACCCATTCTTGATGGCTCAACTAACTAATTCCATTTTCCTCTCAACCATTTAAACTGGCCATCATCTTCATGGGTGAGGACTCATTTTCCACCATTGATTATTAGGATAATTTTAAAATTTTAAAAAATTATCCACCATCTGATATTTACTCCAAAAACATATAAATAGTCATGTAATCCATCACTTTCAATCATCCACCTTTAAGATAATGAAGTGGTATATAATTTCCAAGTGAATTTGATGCGAATCAAAGCCATCAACGGTGTATTTGCTTATCAAAATGCTGGAAATTACCCATTTACATTGGATAAAGGATTGAGAATCCATATTCCACATAAAGATCAAATCTACCATTAATCTCATAATGGGTAAAGTGACAAACTTTGCATGTGTTTTTAAGTAGTTCTTTTACTAGTGTAGTTTCTTCATTTTGTTGTTGCTCTATCTTGAGATTGTTTGACTTTAGATTAGGATTGAGATCATTTGATTTATTAATTTAGTTATATATATAATTCCTTCATACACCGAGTCTCATAATTAAATAAATGGTCCTAAAATATTATCCTCCTCTTTTGGGAGGGACCCAATGCTAGAGTGTCAGGGAAGCCTGACCCCCTCTATCATCTAGGTTAATAGTCAAGGCTTTCACCTAATCATTTTCCCTAGAATCCCTCATGTCCAAGACAATAGTCTCTACCCTCATACTATAAATATTCATGGAAGCATGGTACATTTGGAAAAACACATGTGTACATAACTATCCTAACATGTAGTCCAAGAATTGTCAGTAGCTAATCTTGGTTCCGATGAGTCCCAAGTTTAAAAAAATTCACCATAATGTCCCTAATCATAGTCCAAAAACCTATTGATGTATCTTAAATCACAAATTAAAATATAGACATCATTTCTAGTCATATAACAAAGATAAAAATGATAAATCAACTAAGTAATCATACTAAAAATAAATATATAAGAAGCTAAAATACATAAATGAACTATTTCTCTTGGTCATCATCATGCTAGTCAGGTTCAGAGTCATCATCATAAACCTCGTCCAACTCTATAAAAATTTTAACCTCTCACTTTTCTCCATACTACCACTACTCTATAGTATCATGTTCTAGTACTACTAGTGGTGGTGGTAGTGATGATGCCATTGGAGGATCCACCTACTACTATATTCCATACATTAGATGTGCTATAGAGATGCTACTAATGCCTACCCTTTTCCTCCTCTTCCTGCCTACTGAAGAGGTATTCCTTAATCCCCTCTCATCTAGGCTATCCATGTGATGATTACCCATGGTACTAGCGGATGCCATTATAATCTCCTTAGTCTCCCTACTTTGGCCTCCTTCACACCTCTATATATAACTAAAGGCATGAGGAGGTTTCTTGTATATATAATTTTAAACTATTGAAGTACCCTAGCTAGAAGGTGTACCTCCACTTGGAGTATTTTATCCCTCACTTGTGTATCTCTTGTTACCACTCTGAGATACACTACCTTAGCATCCTACTACCTAATCATCCTCTAATATTACATATCAACTATATCCCTCATTGTCAAAGTATTGACTACCTAGGTAAATACCTAAAAAGGTACAAAATTTATCCATCAAGAGGCCATGATGGCCCTAACATATTTGACATATGTTCCCCTTTGATAAGGAATCATCCTCTCAAATATCTAGCTCATGAGGATCATAAGATGGAAGATCGAGAGGGATCCTAGCCTTACAATCTGATATAGGTCCCTATAGGTTAAGTCTAGGACTTCATGTGCCCATATATAATGGAAACCCTTCTTCTCAATCCTACATACAAAGGGTAATCAGTTGTAAAATAATCTATCAATACCCTTAACTCCTATCAGCTGGGAGGAAAGGATTTTGATGGTCACCTTTCAAAGGTTGGGGAATATAAATACCTTAACCATATAAATCCTAAAACCACACTTTTTACCCACATCAATTGTGTCATCATCACTAAAGTGCTTGGCCCAACTCTCTACCTATGCTTTACTCATCACCTCTTTAAGGCCCACCAACTAACCTATCATCATAAAAACCATTGATGTAGTACATGTCAATAAGAGGGATGGTTTACTCTTTATGTGTTGAGGGAACATGAAAGTGTTCATGTTAACATCCCTATAGGTCAATAGTTCCCATAAAATCTCATTGGATGTGGGAATGATCCATACCTAAATAGTCTATAATATGTGAGCCTAGTCTTGTATCACCATCTCATCCATGATAATCAAAGACATAATGCAAGGGAGCCACTACTAACGCCTAGATATATTATATCAAATTTAGTTACACTACCATAGACAAGTATCCTAAGTCATCCTTTATCCCCTTGCTTAGTCTTAAAATAAGATCAAGAGGTTTATTTTTACTCCTTTTATTGAACCACTACCTTTTTTAGGTAGCAATTACAAAAATACCCCATGTAGTTTCACAATGGTGACACCACCACTACTAATGCAATATCCATATCACCATTTAATCATATGAACATGGTAATATGAGATCCACCATAATGGTCACATAACCATTGATCTGTGCAGATCGATGGTTCTATTTTAATGTGGCAGTTTTGACTGTCGACCATGTCGAAACTAAAACCCATAAAATTACCCAAAAAATCACCCAAAACTTCATAATTTTTATATTTTCATATCCTACTCTCCCTAAAATCATTCTCACACTAAATTTTTTAAATTATATTAGTTTATTAGTGATTTCTAGCTTTAAAATAGGGAAAAGGTGAAATTTCATTAAAATAAACATGTCCCTAACCTACTCCTCCTATCAATGGTACATTGGCCATACTCACTCAGTTATCTACTCGATGTCTAATTTTTGGATATATTTCATCACTAAAAATACATATCTCCAAATTTGTAAAATATAATTGACACAAACTATTTGTATTTTGGGTTAATTTTTGAAGATATAAACCTCTTAACTAACAACCATTGTTTTAAAAAATTCATGTTGGAAAATTTTATTATCAAGTCTCATTTTAATGTTTAAATATAATATATTCATTAAATTACATGATTTTTATTCCAAAAACTAATCATTTTAATGTCTTCATATTTATCATATCAAATTTTACAATTTTATAGGTTTGTGACAACTTGGCACTAGATTAAGTTCCCCAAAGGAACAATTTAGGTATTATTGGAAACATAATGACTAAGGGGGGGTGAATCAACATCTTAAAAACTTTATTTCAATTCTTCCTTAGCATACATAAACCATCACATCAATATATAGATCAAGCAATGCATAATTAATCAACCATACAAGCATGAAATAAGATTACACATGACGACACATCATATATATGGGAAACCCTCAAAGGGGAGAAAACCCACTGATAAAATAAATATATTATAGTCTTATAAGTCAAAATATCATAATTTAGTGAATCACTAACCTCACAAGGAGCACCAACCCTAATTAGCAAAGCACCAATCCAACTAGGCTTTAACAAACACCAACTTGCAAGAAAGAACAAACCCCCTAGTTGACTCATCACCAAATTAGCCACCTGAAACATTTGATCACCTTTAGAAAACCTTATTTCTCATAAAATAGATGATTATCACCTTTTTTAGATCTCTTCTTTATTCTACCCCTCTCAAACTATCTTCAAGGCTTCTTCACTCAACTAGCCATCTCCTTGACTTGATTAGGTCATATGACATTGATTTTCATACATAAAACCCATGTCAAATATTCATCATAGTTTCTATACAATATTTATATGGTCTACAAGACCTCCTTCTGCTTACCAATGTGCTATTTCATTCACTTTTGCTCTCAAAAACTCTAACTTCCCAATTAGGCCTAAAAGACCTTATTCTTATACTAGGCTCATACTAACACACCTCTTGGTCATACACAAACCATTCATAATATGGATCACCCTTAATAAAAATTTTAGGACATGTTACAAATAATAATCAATCTTTAACATAGTTGGCCACACCTTCATTAGCCCTTATCCTTCTTTAGGCCTTATGGAGACCTAATCAGCCTTATTAGCAACACATTACTTTATGTTCTTGAAAAAATTTACCTAATATTAAAAACAATATCCTTTCATACATTGATCAAATATACCCCAATAAACATCTTCTAAATTCCATAAAACTTTTTATCACCAACCCTTTCATGAACACTCCCTGTAGCACTATTCATAATTAGGTCTGTGAACCTATAGAAAGTCTACCAAACAAAATTGAAGAATTTACAAAATTTAATCACACAACCATAAAAATCATTACCTTAAAAACATCACCATGTTCTTTATACTTCACAACTCTAGGCAAAATGACTCAAATAGTTATGTACAAATAGCCAACTTAAAACTGTCAAAACACTCCAAAACCCAATTATGAATAACTTGATCTTCAACACCTAAAAGAATACTTATCATGACCACTAAAACTTCAAAAATATCCTTTTACATCTCTATAACACTCTTAAATTCAAAAATCACAAGGTCTAATGTCAAATATTGGTCTTGCAGACCAATCTTTTGACCTCACTACACAGTCAAACCAGAACCAGACAAGCCATTTTGGCTTCAACATTTCAACCACTTTTACTAACTATCAAACATTATACAAAGCATAGATAGGAAATATAATTCCAAAACAACAACACAGGTGCATTATAATGCATCATTATTTCATGAAAAATACCAAAAATAAAGTGTGCCAAAAATATCAAGGCTATAAAAAAATCATACTAGATAATTGAGAGTGTGATTAGTAGGGTTTTGGAAATAGGTGAGATTAATTAGGAAATAAGAGAGGTAATTAGTTTGGAGAAACAAATCAAGGTGTAAGCTTTAAAAATATACATTTATTTCCTTGTCTCTTGAAATATCTTGGATTTGAATTGGTTATGAGGTAGATGTCATTAGGAAAAGGAAATGATGATTACGGCATGTGGTGAGATTTGAGGTGACTCAAATATGTCTTATCACTTCATACTCATGATAATTTTTCACTCTTTTCATTTTTCTCCATTATGACCTATTTTTCATTCCAACTATTTTCATTATCATGATGATCCTTTAAAGTATGTTTTCTATGAATAACTTTAAGTACGTCATCATAATGACATCATGGAATTTCAATGATGCATTAAATTTTAAAAGGACATTTTAATAGTTTGAAGGGATATTTCAATGGTATGAAATTTTATTACATTTTAAAAATCCCTTTTCTATCCCCCTTCTTGAAATATCCCTTTTGTAAGAATCCTTTCTGAAAAGTGGATATTTAAATGACACTTTTAAACTCAAAATTAATCCTACTCATAGAATAATGAAATATAGATACCTTAAATTACCTATGGTTATCATTGTTCCTAGTTTTTCCACATGTCCTAGGATGAGAAATACATATAAGTTAATCCAGAGAAGTATACAGGCTAATTGGGAGTATTATCCTTATTACTTTATCCCAAGAAAAAGTTCTCATTTGTTGGTTTTCAACTTTTTCATCCCTTTTTATTCTTATAATTATTATTTATTCAGAAAATTATTTACATTTATTGGTTTTGAATCCTCTTCCTTTGTTAGACTCAAAATCTCATCCTTTAGTTATGATCAAAGAACAAGGATGTTCCATGTAACCAAATTCTTCTTGAAATTGAATCTGCTTGTAAAATTCATCCTTGATAAGCAGTTGATGAAATATCCTCAATATGTGCTCATTTACAAAAATTATCTTCTTTTTTTCATCAATTGGTAACAAATAAACAAATCCATTATATATAAAAAAATCAATTTGCTAAGGACCTAACCATCTAGTGTGGAGTTTACTTTAGAAATGTTAGTACTTTAAATTTAATAATAATCCCAATCTCCTTCTTTAAATTTCATTTCCTTGATGTGATATTCATGTCATGCCTTATTTTGATATTGAATAAGCTTTGTCTGATGTAATGCTTCAAGTCTCATCTCATCTAGTTAATTCAATTGAATAATTCTATTTTTTTGTGATTATGTATGGTCTATGCCTACCTCTATTATTGTTCTTAATGTCTACATCTCAAATTTAATTATGAGTAATAGATTTTTTCTATATATAAGTTCATATGGAGAAAATATTATGGTGGAATTCCATGCTGTGTTTTGGGTCCAAACTACTTCAACTAACTTTCTTTCCTAATATTTTATGTTGGTGTTTGTTATCTTGGTCAAGATGTTTTCTAATTATTTGTTAGTGACTTTAACTTGACCATTGTATTGAGGATGGTAAGGTGATGACTATATGTGGGTGATTTGGTAGTGTTTTGTGAAATATTTGATTATGCTGGATGAAAATTTAGGGTCTTGATCTGAAATTATTTCTCTTGGTTCTTTAAAATGTTGTGGGATCTTTTCGTACAATAAATTAGCAACCTTTTCTTTATGATCACATGATAATGCCTCAAATTCTACCCATTTAGTAACATAATCATTACATGATAGGATGTACTCCTTTTCTTGAGATGGTGGATAAATGGTAATAATGAAATCTAACCCCCATTTATTAAAGGGTCTTAAAACCACTTGAGTTTTGAGGGGCATTTCATTAAACATGTAGGTTTTCCCATCCTTTGGCAATGATCACATTGCCAAACATAATTTTTCACATTCATGTGAAGTGAAGGCCAATAGTAACCAACCCCAAGGATATTATAAATAGCCCTTTTGACTAAATAATGACATCCTCCTGGCTCATCATGGCACGATCTCAAGATGTCATATATCTAATCTTCTCATACACAGTTATAAAGTACCAAATTAGGTCCACATTTGAATAATAAACCATAAAATAATTTATAGTTAGCATTATTAATGATAAAAAATTTCCTTTGTTTAGGATTGAAATCATAAGGAAACTTCCCTATGCTATAAAATTAGACATATCATCAAACCATGGAGAAGAAGTTTAAAATGTGAAGATATGTTCATCTAAAAAATTATCTTCTACTGGCTCATATTGACCTAAAACATTTAATATTGACAAGAATTTAGAAACTATATTAGATTTTTTTTGGCTTATCAATGATTAAAATATCAAATTCTTAAAATATTAGCAACCATATAAAGATCCTTCCACCTACCACTAGTTTGTTCATTATATATTTTATGGTTGAATGATCTTATAAATGAATATTTTGTATCATGTTATGTAGTGAATGAATTGTTCATAGCATAAACGATAGCAAGGAACTCATTTTTAGTTGTGTATAGTTTATTTTAGTCGGATCTAAATTCTTACTTATATAATAGATAGAATATATCTTACCTTCTTAATCTTGTTTCCAAATAACTACCCTCATAGCATTTTTAAAGGCATGTATGTGTATGTGAAAAGTATGCTCCCAATTGGGACCTCTCAAGATTGGAGCAAAAATTAATTTTTATTTTATCATCTCAAAAGCTTGTTGAAAATTTCTAGTCCACAAAAATTTACTATCCTTGGTGATCAAGGAAAACATAAGTGAAACAATCTTACTGAAATCCTAAATTAAATGCCTTTAATATCCTATATGACTTAGAAAGCTCTTGATATTTGTTGGGTTTTTGGGTGTAAAAAACTATGAAATGACTTCAATATTTTTAGGGTCAACCTCTATTATTTTGGATGAGATATTATGACCTAAGATAATTCATTGATCTAGCATAATCAAACATTTCTCATGACTTAATGTTATGCACTTAACCTATAGTACATCTAGGGATATGTGTGGTTAACTTTTGGCTTACACATCTTCATTTTAGCTTGTTTTATTTATCAATGTTCTTAGTATGGTCAGCCTATAGAATAACCATGGATAAGTAGATTATATATAGTAAGTAGTGGTTAGTATTTTATCATGATATTGTGAATTATGTTCTTATTGCATTGTTGTGGAGGTTACCCCCTTGAAGTGGCTCAATCATAATATTCAAGTATTATGTTCTTTCATCAATTGCTGTTGTGGATCTACTTATTCTACTTTTATTCCTACCATAAATAACTCTATTATTTTGAATCATTTAAGTAATTTCCTCAAAATTGGTATTATAGAATCAATTTGGGCAAGTTTATATGGTGCATTTTATTTTAATCTAGCATCCTGAGTACGAGAAGGCCAAAAATTATAATTTGTAATATAGTAGGAATTGATTTTTTTCATCACCATAGTTTTGTTCATGAGTTATTTTGACAAAAAAAGAAAAAACATTTTTGTTGGGTATCAAAAAACAAGTCTAGAATTTTTTTTACCTTGTGTAAATTATAAGCCATTGGATTCATCTCTGTGAGACAATCACAACAATATATTCTAATGGTACACTTCTTTAGGTCAAAATTTTTCACCCTTGTGCACAATAATAGTAGCTGTATTTATCTTGGTGAGATGATTACAATGATGTATTCCATTGGTACATTTTTTGGGGGGCTAACATCCTCTTAGGTTTTGTTCGTGGCCTATACAAACACTCATGGATGTGGGAAAGGGAAATAAACTCCAAAAACTCCTCATGAGGATGACATGGAGTCTAAAACTTTTGATCCATCTATTTCAAAATTAGTTTATAAAATTAAGTCAAAGATTTAGGGCATGGTGAAAAAAGATGAGTTTGATAAGGTTCAAGGGGACATTATAGGTTTGAGAGGGTACTTGGATAGTGTGAAAGATTAATTAAAATAAATATTTGGGCAATAAGCCAACTTGTTAGCTTAGCCACTGCACAATAATCCTCCACCACTTTAGTTTGGTTTTCCTACTCCAAACAATACCAATACCAATTATGGCCCTAAGAGAATGTTTCCAAAAGTGAACTTACACAAGTTTTATGGTAATGATCCACTCACTTCAGTCATTTAAATTGAAAATTTATTTGATTTACATCAAACTCCATGTTCACAAAAAGTACTTAAGGACTCTATCTAGAACCTAAGCCATTCATTTGGTATTATTTATTGTGTGCTCAAAATAAAAAAAAGGTGTCCCAATTTTATGGTCAATATTTTTTGTGGAGTTACAACTCCACTATCACAATAATGCCTCTAAAAATTACTTTAGTCAGTTATCCAAGTTATGCCAAACTAGGATTGACAAGGACTACATTCATTAATTTTAGATTCTCTCCTTACATGTGGTAGACATCATTAATAAAAATATGACTAACTTATTTTTGGATGGCCTCAAAGATAGCATCCAATTTGAGGTTCGCATGTTTCATCCCATTATTGTTTCTAATGCCATACCAAAGGCATGCATGGTTGAGGAAAGAATGTTAATCAAACAAAGACTTTTCACCAATGTTCATGAATATACCTTTCTAGCACCATCATTTCATTAGCCTGCCATGTTGACACCTAATAAGTGGAATAAATGTGTGAAAAAGGTTTGTGTTTTTGTTATGATAACAAATAGAGAAAAGGGCATCGATTTGATGTAAAGAAGTTATTTTACATTGATGGTGCCAATGATGAAGAAGAAGATGAGGAAGCTTCTAGGGAAAGGTTAGAATAACTTGAGAATGAATCTGAAGATTTTGAACCTATTATTTCTTATCATGCACTTTCAAGCATTAGTAATCATCAAACTCTTAAGGTGGTGGGGTTATTGAAGAAACAAAAGGTGTCTGTGTTAATTGACTTTGGTAATACACATAACTTCATCAATAGTAAGTTGGTTGCTCATTTAATTATTTCATTTACCAAGTTATAAAATTTTAGGTCATGATTTTAGATGGTGGTACAATCAACTATTATGAAAAATGTCATAGTATTAAGCTTTCTATGGGAAACTATTTGTTAGATTCCCCTATGTTTTCTATTCCCATAGGAGGAGCTGAAATTATTTTGGGAGTGAAATGACTCAACACTATGGGCACTACTGAGATGAATTTCTAAGAATTATTCATGTGGTTCCATTCATAAGGAAGGACTTTTAAACTACATGTATTATGAGCTAAATCTACACAACTAGTTAGTTCCTACCAAATGATAAAGATTATTATAAAAGGTGTAGAAGGTTTTGTGGCACACTTATTTTCCATGGAGGTTCAAATAACTAAGGAATATACACATCCCAATTTTTAAAATTTGTTGGATGAAAATTCTATTATTTTTTGTGACATGAAAAAAGGACTTATTCCAAGTCATGCACATGATCATGCCATCAAACTCATTCTAGGAAGTACACCACCCAATATTAGACCCTATAGGTATCCCTATGTCCAAAAAAGTGAAATTGAAAATATGGTATAATAGATGTTGGAGACAATAATCATTCGACATAGTCAAAGTGAATATTCTTCCTTGATGGTCATGGTGTGAAAGAAGGACGATAGTTGGAAGATGTGCTCAGACTACATAGAACTCAACAAATACACCATCAAAGATAAGTTTCCTATTACAATAATTAATTATTTTCTAGATGAATTTCAAGATGATAATTATTTTACCAAGTTAGATCTTCACTATGGATATCATCAAATTTTCAACTACAATAAGGACATACCTAAAGTACATTTTATAACTCATGAAAGCCATTATGAATTTATGGTCATGACTTTTGGCCTAAAAAGGCACCATCTACATTTTAGAGTTTGATGAATATTATTTTTAGGACATTTTTTATATATATTTTTATTAGTTTATTTTATGATATCCTCATCTACAAAAAAAATTAGTAAGATCATTTGAAGCATCTAAAATAGGTGATTTCAATTATTGAATAATATCAAATTTATGCCAAACCTTCCAAATGTGATTTTTGTGTCTAATAGGTGGAGTACTTAGGTCATATTATTTCACATGAAGAAGTGAAAGTTGATCCTAAAAAAAATATAATAAATGATGGATTGGTAGGTTCTAAAGATCCTTAAGAACCTTCATGGATGTATATGACTAACTAGTTACTATCGCAGGTTTGTAAAAAATTATGCTAGCATTGCAGCCCCACTCACCCTTTTGCTGAAGAAAGACTCCTTATAGTGGAATAATTTATCTAAAAAGTAATTTGAAAATTTGAAAATTTTTATGTGCACAACTCTAATATTGGCTAATCCTAATTTTTTAAAAACTTTTATTACGAAGTGTGACGCATTAGGATATGGTATGCAGGTTGTACTCATGCAAGAAGGCAGACCACTAGAATTTGAAATTCACCAACTTAAGGTTAAAAATAGGCTCAAAATAAAATATATGAGAAATATATGATGCCCATTCTACATGCAATGAAGTAATGGAGACCATATCTGATGGGTCATCACTTTCAGGTAAAGATGATCATGATAGCCTCAAATATTTTTTGGAATAATGCTTTTCATCTAAAGAAAAATGAAAATGGGTGACTAAAATGTTAGGATGTGTTTTTCAAATAGTGTATAAAAAAGGAAAAAATAATGTGGTGGAAGGTACCCTCTCTTGGTGGGATGAATTAGTTGAGGCATTGTTATGCACCATGACCATATGGCAGGCAAATTAGATAGAGAAAATAAGATCAAAAGGGGAGAATGACAGTGCTATCAAGGATTTGATTCACAACCTTCAACAAGGTTATAATGAATATGAAAAGTTTACATGGAAGGAGAACACATTATAGTATAAATATATATTAAACCTTTGTAATAATTTTCTTCTCGAACATAAAATTCTTCAGTAACTTCATGCCTCTCCACTTAGAGGACACTTTAGATTTTTGAAAACATAATAGAATCAAGAAAGATTTTTTTTGGGAAGGAATCAAAGGGGATGTTCTAGAATATGTGGCTAAATGCATGGTATGATAATAAAATTAAAGTGAAACCATTAATACCCTAGGTCTTTTTAGCCTTTATCTATCCCTAGCCAACATTGGGAAGAGGTTTCCATGGATTTCATTATGGAGTTACCAAGGTCTGAAGGTAAAAACGTTATCATGGGAATTATGGATCGAATCACCAAGTATGCTCATTTTTAATCCTTATCATAGCCATGTTTTGCTAGTACATTAGATTTTTATTTTCTCAATATAGTTAAAAAATTACAAGGTACTCTAAATAACATTATAAGTGACTAAGATCCCATATTTACTAGTAATTTTTGGATTGAATTATTTGCATGTGTGGGTACCCAGTTTGCTCATAGCTCATCTTATCATCCTTAATCTGATGGATAAAAAGAATTAGTCAACAAATGTCTCAAAAGACATCTTTTTTGTTTTGTTTCTAACAAATAGGACAAATGGGTTCATTGGCTACCACTTGCTAATGGTGGTATAACATTTCTTTTCACACTTATTCCAAGATGTCTCCCTTGGTGTCATTGTATGGGTATTACCCCCCATCCATAAATTTAGTTTTTATAGTGCATCCTAAGGTTTGAATTTTTAAATAACACATTCACCATCAATAGGTGGTGTTAGTTAGTTTACAAGAGAATTTAGCAATGGCATAACATCAAATGAAGCAACATGCAGATCAACACTGTAGTGAGTGATATTTTGACATAGGTGATTGGGTCTATGTGCATTTACAACCATATAAATATATGTCTTCAAATAAATATAAAAAATATAAAAATATGTTACTTAAATATTATGGCCCTTACTAGATCTTGTATAAAATCAGTAGTGTGGCTTACAATTTAGAATTACCCCCATCCACTCACATACATCTAGTATTCCATGTATTGTACTTGAAGAAAGTAATTAGACATAGAGTTTCCACTTATATTGAGTTATCTAAATTAGATGAAGAAGGTATTCATTATAGAACTTGAGGATATCTTTCACATGCGCACTAAGTAACTATGAACCAGACACATTAAGTAGTATTTTATCAAATGGAATAACTTGCATTCTGAATATGTAACATGGGAAGATGAAGCATTCATACAAAAATATCCTAGTTTGATTCAATGTTGAGTAAAACATTGTTTTGAAGTGGAGGGGCATGTTATTCCCTTAACTTATAGTGTGTTTATAGGTATGTGTGGCTGACTTGTGGCTTACACATTTTCATATTAGCTTGTTACATTTTTCAATGTTCTTAGTATGGGTGGCCTTCTAAAATAACCATGGCTAAGTATATTATATATAGGAGGTACTGGTTAGTCTTTTATCATGGTATTATGAATTATATTATTACTTCATTATTATGTAGTTTTCCCCCTTAAAGTGGCTCAATCATAATATTCAATTATTCTACTCTTTTTCTAATTGTTGTTGTGTATCTGCTTATTCTACTCTTAATTCTACCATATATAATTTTACTATTGTGAATCATTTAATTAATTTCCTTACATTTAAGTATAACTAATGTTGTTCACACCTGGTCAACACTATATATAAATTGGTTAAAGATTCATCATAAGATTCCCCATGTACTATGAAATCATCCATGTATACCTCAAAATTCTCATTGGTAGGATCAAAAAATATAGAAAGGATTTCTCTCTAAAAGGTGATTGGTGCATTACATAATCCAAATGATAAACTATATAAATAAACAACCCCAAAGTACATGTGAAATTGGGTTTATCCTTGTCTTTAGGAAATATTATTATTTGATTATACCCACTAAATCCATCATAGAATTAAAAATACTTCCTTCCAACTATATTGTTTAAGACCTGTTCTATGAAGGGCAAGGGAAAATAATATTTCATAGTGACTTTCTTATGTTCACTATAATCTATACATATTCTCAAATTTCCATGTTTTATAGTTATTATTACTATTAGTTAAAAATATTAACTATTTGAGATTGGATATATGAATCCTACATGCAATAACTTTTCTATTTTAGTTTTTACCATATATCTTAGTGTTAGATTTATCCATCTTTAGGGTTGTTTAGCTGGTCTAATGTTTTTAGTGTATATGTGATGTGCATATACACTTATATATATGTATTTCATTTCAAAATATTCCCAAGTAAAATATTTAATATGACTCTTTAGTACATCAAATACCTTGGTCTCTTCTTAATTAGTTAACCAACTATTTGTGTTTAACATTTTTCCTAGCTGTGTCTCAATTTGTTTTATCCTTGGATAGATTAAATTAACTTGTTTAAATTCTCTCATGAGATAATTAAATGGATAAATATGAGGTTGTAACATGTGGAAGGTGTTTATGTCTCTGAATAAATACTCTCCTTTTGAAATCACACCTACCAATGGGCAATTAAAATTAAAAGAAAATATTCCTGACTATCTTGTGCCCAACTAACAACACTTTGTTGGAGAAGTGTATTTTTATATATTTCATCATGAGTGTCCTCAAGGGGGATTCAATAACCTTATATATATGTTTTAAAAATTTATAGTTTTATCCTAGTGACCTTTAGATACAAATTGGGCATCTCTAAAGCTAGATTAATTGTTTCTAAAGACAAACTATCTTCTTCCATATAACATTTTAACTTTTTCTCTAGATCATTTACATGGTTTTTAACTACCACCAATGCCAAATAATAAATACTATTTCCATTTTGATCTAGATCATTTACCCATAAGTGATTCAAGGAATTTGGTGATGGTTCTATAGGTGGATATAGGGATATTTTCTTTGTTTTCAATCAATTAGAGATTATCATATCTCCAGACCTAAAATCTATAAGTGTTACAATTATGTCTATCCAAGGCCTTCTTAGGATAAATGGATAACCTAATTTATAACCCTTTGGTTGAAATATAATAAAATATACAAGGTTTCCCAAATATACTACCATTATTGAGACATATACTATAAACCCCTCTAGCTTAGAAATAGATTGGTCAACCATTTTAGGACTGTAGTAATTGGTTATACCCAAGTTAGGTAAAGTGATTTCAGTTTATCTAATGTCCTGACATTGATCACATATCCTAATTCCATTGATACATTGGTTATTTACCTCTTTCTTATAGATACGATGATTACTAGACTTCCAACGTCTCCCTATTTTGGCAGAAGCAACATCCCAACTAAAATGTTAACAAGATTGCCATCTACCTGTATGGTTTTAGGATATTATCATCTTTTACTTAGATTTTTTAAACATAATCCTTTAATTTTTCTATTGAGTTCAGGGATGTATATGATGGATTGCATCAGTGGTATCTCTATGCATAATTTTCTTAGTTCCTAAACTAAGTCATATTCACTTTTATTTGTTGGATCTTTAATTATTTCTAGAAATGGAATTATGGATGGAGAAGTAGGAGCAATAGTTTCTTGAGATTTTTATTTCTCCTTAATGTTCTCTTTTTCCTAGTATTTCTCATTAGAAAGGCTTGAAATTTTACTTTCATTAAGTATTTATATGATGGTGAGTGGAGACGGACTAATTAGTGTTTTTCCTTAAAGTAAATGAACATTACTATAATATAAAACACTTACTCCCTAGTTCCTTCTTGTTCTATTCCATAAATAAGAGTTTATTATCTATTCTTAGGATTTTATATTAGTTTTTAATTTAATTGAGGTTTATTTATTTATTCATTCATTTTGTTGAGTTTAGATATTAGGATTAGACATCAACACCTGTTAGGGTAGAAATCTCTTTTGTTGATTAAATTTGTTAGGGTACCCATTGTTGATTTTTTATGGAATCCATGGTTATTGGGTTTGTTATGCTACCCATGGTTTTGGTGACATCCATTCTGGGGGATACCAATTTGGTGGTTCCCATGTTTGTGGAGTTGTTGGTCTATACCATTGCATCATCCATGGATTAGAAGGATCTCTAAGAACAAAGTGATTTGGGTTTTGATTGTAAGTAAAATTATTCCCTCATATTTTTATGTAATTAACTCTTTATTTGGTTTCATAATATGTTTCAATTGATTCTTAAGTAAAATAAGGAGAATAAAATTCTTTGTGTCATGGGTATTTTCTTCAAAATTACCACACATATATGTTTTATCAATAGGGAAGCCTTAGAGGGCATGTTTTAACCTACCTTTTGGGAAATACATAGCTAAAGGTTCAGTAGTGGCATTATATTTGTATTTCAATCCATCTATTATGATGTTTAATTGAACAAAAATATGTTTTTTTTATATTTTAAAATTCCTCCATGAGTTATCCTAGATCATTTCTTCATTTTTTTGTTTTCAACTTCTTAACACTAGCCCTTATTCTTAATTAGTTTTTGCATAGCTCAACAATGTCATTGAGACTAAGATTATTTCTATTCCCTCTTCCCATTAGGTTCAAGGATTCATAAGCATCATATCCAACCACTTCAATAAAAAAAAATTGAGTTCTTCATCTAATTCATATCCACACCTTCTAAGGACAAAAATAAAATATTCAATATAGTATTCCATGTTTTCATCTTCTTTTTATCTTATACGGAAGAATTATTATTTTACGTTTCATACCCAATAGTAATAGTGATTTTTTTCTAGGAATACATTTTATATTGCATCCCATGTGTTTTTTGATTCTAGTTGTAATCCCATAAACCACCTCATAGTTGAATTCTTAAGTGTTGAAGGAAATAATTTCAACTTTTAATTGTTAGAATTATAGTCATAGTTTAGAATTATAATCATAGGTATGACATAAAACCTTGAATTTAAACAACAATTGTTCAATATATTCTATTGGCATTCCATTAAAATTAATAAATATATATGGGGATATGCTTTTCATTCGAGTATTTTCATCTAGATCTAAGATAATAGAATAGGTAAAGGTTATCCTTGTTGGTTGAGATCTACCTAACCTAGCCCTATTTTATGAAACTAATATGATTCCAATGTTGTCTCATAATTATTCTTAATATATGTTGTAAAGGGATCTCCTGGGAGGTGTTGAATCATCCAAAGTGGATGGAAGGCTACTTGATTGAGATTCAATACTCTAATCTAAAATATTTTTGATTACTTTTTTTAGAAGGATGCACCTACTACTAGGGTATATTCCCAAATTTTAGGTGAAGATAACAATGGTTCCTCCTCAATGGTATGAAATTATTTTCCTATAATTTATTTTCTAGGAACCCATGCTACCCCTTCTCTTTAATTTTTTAGTATATTAGTTGTTATGGATGCATATGCTTTGTAAGTCATCATGTGAGAATTTTATTTTATACCACGATCATGGAAAGCAGTATTTACTTAGATTAGACTTAGTATATAAGTAAGTGTTGAGGCTAATTAAGGCATCCATAAATTTATTGTATCGAGCTTGCTCAAAAGAGGTTACCCACTTAAAGTGGCTTATGATCAATATAATCCTTTTGATGCTTCTGTTAATTATATAAATACGTTATTTCATACATTTTCATTAATTTGTTGTAAAATAATTCTCTCATCTAATATCAAAGTGATTTCTAGGGCTAATTCATTTTTCAAAAAGTCTAAACTCTATTCTGCTATATAATTCATTTAATTATTTTTCTCATAAAGTCTTAACTATGTTCTACTACATAATTCATTTAAATATTTATTTGTATCATGATAATCTATTTTGGATCAAGGTAAAAACCTATCTACATAACTATGGGAAGTGCTTGGGTGAAATCCGTAAAACTCATTGTGAAGAGTACCACAAGAAACCCAAAGTAGTTGGCCCATTAAGAGGACCTACCAATGAAATGGGAAACATCCACTTCTCAATTAAGTAGTTCCCACCCGTGAGGATAACCAAGAGTTGTTACTTAGGGGTAAATCTATGGCCATATTTTTTTGGAGATCAGTACTCACACAAATGGAACTTTTCTATTTTTCTCTATTTACCTTGAACATTTTCCATAGTATTCATCTCCCTTTTTTGCTCCTTTATCCCTCTAATAAATTTTCTATTTTTTCCATTTTCACTTCTAAAATCACCCTGACCTTCATTACTCATACTCCCACTATGCAAAAATTTTAGTAAAAGTACCTTTACCCCTTCTAATTTTGCTTATATTTAAAAAATTCCTTACTAAAACTGTCTTAACTCTAGTTTTCCTACCCATTGCAAAAAAAAACTCTTATTCTAGTCATGGTTGTAACTTGAACAGAAGCAAAAAATATGAAGGAAGAATTTTCTACCCTCAAGACCTAAATCAAATATTTTGATGAAAAAATTCCTAGCCTCAATATTCAACATATTGTATTGAACAACAAACAGCATCCAAAGTCCTCTTCAAACATCGAGTTTTCTCCTTCCAACAATTTTCATGGGCTAAATCTTGATTCTTCTTAATTTAATGGTATAGATCTGATTGGATGGATCTATCAAGTAGAACAATATTTTAGTCTATATAGTACTTTTGATGCTAATATGGTCCTACTTTCATCCTTTCACTTGAAACATGAATCCCTTCAATGGTATCGTTGGTATACCAAGGCTCATGATGAGCCCATATGGACCAATTTTTTCACCCTCATTTTGTAAAGGTTTGGCCCTTATGCTTTTGATGACTTCACTAGAGTACTCACTAAACTTCACCAAACAAAAATCATGTGAGAATATCAAATAGAATTCAAAAAACTAGCCAATCATACACAAGGATTATCTGATGAATTCTTCAAGATTTTCTTTATCATTGGACTGAAGGATGCAATTATATTTGAGGTCAAAATGTTCCAACCCAACACAATGATGGAATCCCTAGGGATGGCTAAATTGGCAAAGTACAAGATCTTAGCTCTATAGTGATTTAAATTCAATTTTGCTCCATTCAAAAATATAGCTCCATAATAGTCTCAAATAATGCCAACCCCCATGACCAATCCTATCAAGCATTTGACTAAAGTAGAGATGTAAACACATAGATAAAAAGTATTATGTTATAATTATGATGAAAAATTCACTCAGGGATATCAATGTGTTGATAAAAATCTCTACCTACTAGATGTGGACTCTCCCACTAAAAAATTAAGTTTTGAAATATGCTCAAGATACATAAAATGATCTAGATGAAGTTCTATTGATTATATAACCCACTTATTAGGAATACCAACAAAATATCTCTCTACATGCCTTAGCAGGAGTCACCACCCCACAAACCATGTGGGTTAGTGGTTACTTTAAGAAGATACCTCTAATAATACTCATTGATTTAGGTATCACTCATAACTTTATTAACCCTCAAATCGTTAAATAGGTTGATTATTTTATCCATTATTTATCTAAATTTGAAGTCATGATTGCCAATGGGGGCACATTACCTTGCAAAGGGAAGTGTCATAATATGTGTATCTCAATTTGAGATTAAAACTTTAACTCTGGCATGTTTTCTTTGCCCTTAGGCAAATGTGATGTTATTCTTGGAGCCCAATGGTTACGTACACTTGGACCCATCTTATGGAATTTTGTTGAACTTTGGATGCAATTTTCAAATAATGGGAAAAAACACACACTGAAAGTCTTACACTTGGGGTCTCTCAACATCATAAGTTCACATTGTATAGAAAATATTCTTAATAAGAATTCACATGGTATCATTACCCATCTTTATTCCATTAAAATGCAACTATCAACAGTCTCCAATACTCTTTTTAATCTATAAATTATTATACATAGGTATGCATGTGTCTTTACCAAACCAGTGAGATTACCACCCTCATGACTAGAGGACCACCATATTAAGCTCCTTCTTAGAAATGTTCCTCCCAACATCATGCCTTATCACTATGCATTTTAGCAAAAGATTGAGATTGAGATGCTCATTCGATACTAAAGCAAGGCATTATTCACCCTAGTACCAGCCCATATTCTTCCCTAGTTCTCCTTATCTAGAAAAAAGATGGGTCATGGTGCCTCTACATTGAATTTCATGTAATTAATCACATCAAAATGAAGGATAAGTTCATGATCTATGTTATTGATGAGCTTCTTGATGAACTTTATGGAAATCATTTTTTCTCTAAGTTGGATCTCTACTTTGGATATCACCAGATCTGGCTTCATGAAGATGATATCCCTAATATAGATTTTCATATGCATGATGTCTACTATGAGTTTTTGGTCATGTCCTTTGGCCTCATTAATGCTCCTTCAACATTTTAAGCATTGATGAATAAAATAGTCTATCCTTACCTATATAAATTCACTATGGTCTTCTTTGATGATATCCTTATGTATAGTACAACATGGTTTGAGCATCTCTAACATCTGAAGTTCACACTATAGCTTCTCATTGATCATCATCTCTATGCAAAATAGTCCAAATGTGCTTTTGGCCAAGATGAAGTGGAGTATCTTGGGCATATTTTTTCAGGCTAAGGGGTTCAGGTGGATCCTAAAAAATAGTTTCCATGATAGATTGGTCTCATCCTTAGACACTCAAGAGCCTTCATGATTTTTTGGGGCTGACTAAATAATATCACAAGTTTGTCAAGGATTATGGGAATATTATAGATATAATTATAGCTATGTTTAAAAATGATGATTTTACATGGACATAATCTTCTGAGTGTGAATTTGAAGAATTGAAATAAGCTTTGTGTACTACACCTATTCTAGCTATGCCATATTTTTCTAAGACCTTCACTATCAAAAGCGATGCTTATGGAAATGGATTTGGTGATGTTATCATCCAAGAAGGATGCCCCATTATTTTCACTAGCAAAGCCCTTTCTTGTAAGAATTTAGTACTCTCTACTTATGAGAAGGAAATGATGGCCATTTTGCATGTAGTACAAAAATGGCAGCCATACCTACTGGAGAATCATTTTTGCATCAAAACTGATCACCAAAGTCTAAAATATTTCCTAGAACAAGTCTCCACCTCATGACAATAGAAATAGGCCAGAAAACTCATGAGTTATGACTATGAGATCACTTATAAGAAGGGTAAGGATAGTATTGTGGTTGATACTCTATCTCATGCATTTTTAGACCAAGCTTCTTTTTTAGTTATTTCCATGCCTATTGTAAATTGGTTGGATGTTGTATAGTAGGGGTATGTCAATGATTCTCCATTATCTCAAATAATTCAATAGCTGGCCACGAACCCCTTTATTATACTACATTATTCTTGGGATGGTGCTTCTACGTGATATAAGGGTCATTCAGTGCTTCCCTAGAGCACAAATATTTATTAGTCTATATTATATGTAATCCATGCCTCTCCATCCATAGGGAACTTAGGGTTTCTCAAAACTTATGAATGGGCATGATGCAACTTATTTTAGAAGGGAATGAAAATGGAAATTCAACAAATGGTGGTTGAATGTGATACATACCAACACAAGGGTGAAATAAATCTCATTCTTAAGTTACTCAAACACTTGCCCATACCTACAAGGATTTGGACAAATATTAATATGGATTTAATTAAGGGGCTCCCTAAATTTATAGGGAAAATAGTGATATTAGTTTTTGTTGATCACCTATCCAAATATAGTCATTTTTGTGCCTTCAGCCATCCCTATACCACCTCCATAATTGCATAAATTTTCTTGGATCATATTTTTCGTCTTCATAGCATTCCTTCTTCCATTATCTCAAATTGTGATGCAACTTTCACCAACCATTTTTGGATAGAACTACTTAGATGCACTAACACACAACTAAAGATTAGTTTTAGGTATCATCCACAAATAGATGGATAGACTAAAATTATCAATAAATGCTTGGAAAATTTCCTTCATTACTTCACCTCAGAACAACAACATTAATAGGCAAAGTGGCTCCCTCTTACTTAATGGTGGCATTATTCCTCCCACCACACTTTAACTAAAATGACTCCATATGAAGTAGTTCATCGTCAAGCACCACTAGTGCTCCTTTCATACAACCCCAGTAGTTCACCAGTTCAAGTGGTCGACACACATTTTTAATACCAAGATTAGATCCTCAACACCCCACAAGATAATCTTTATATGACACAAAATAGAATTAAATAACAAGCTAATCAACACCATTCTAAGCACACTTTCTAAGTAGGTGATATGGTTTTTCTTTGACTATAGCCATACAATAAATCCTCCCCAAAACTCAAAGGGTATCATAAGCTATCTTTCAATTTCTATGGGCCATATAAGGTTCTCCAAAAATTTAGGTCAATTTCTTATAATTTTGATCTCCCATCTTCTTCTTGAGTTCACCTAGTATTTAATTTCTCTTGTTTGAAGAACATAATTGGCACAAACATTAGAGTGATGACTATTTTACCATACCTTGATATTGAAGAATCCATCCTTTTTGATCTAGAAGAAATTTTAGACTTGGGAACATGCCATATTTTCTCTCACTCTATCACAGAGGTATTAATTAACATAGAATGCAACCAAAGGATGCAACATGGGAACCATAATTTCAAATTTAGCACCAATTCCCACATCTGAATCTTTGAGGACAAAGATTTTTATAAGAGAGAGGGGATGTTAGGAACCCATGCTACCCCTTCTCTTTACTTTGTTATTATATTAGTTGATATGGATGCATATGCTTTGTAAGTCATCTTGTGAGCATTTTTTTTTATCCCATATTCATGGGAAGTAGTAGTTGTTTAGATTAGACTTAGTATATAAGTAAGTGTTGTGGCCAATGAAGGAATCCACAAATTTATTGTATTGAGATTTCTCAAAGGAGATTACCCACTTGAAGTGTCATGTGATCAATATAATCCTTTCAGTTCTTCTACTAATTATATAAATCTATTATTTCATGCATTTTCATTAATTTTTTGAAAGAGAATCCTTTCACTCTTCTAATATAGTTTATTCTTGTGACCTACTAGTATTTATACTTTGTTGGGTGTTCTTAAGAATACATCTTCACTTTCAATCTCTTTGTCTATTCATAAATTTCTTGATTTTTGGGAATACTTTCTTAATCATCTATCAGTTTAAGATTTTATACCCTATTGACACCTAGAAAATCCCTTTAAATGATACCAAAAATGATGAGGGTTGTTGTGTCCTCTTTTTTTATATGAATGTGTCATGTCAATCTGGGTGGTGTTAAACAATAATCAATAGTAAGGTATGCCAAATCATGACTAACACTTATCTGTTTGGTGTGTTTTTTTAAATGAAATTACTTATATGACTCATAATAATAGAATTATATATCTTATAATTAAGATTAAAATAAATAGATCGAGAATAATAATTACCGAAATATTAGAATACTTGAAAAATATGATTGAGACACTTCAACGGGTAAAACTCCACAATAATACAATAAAAATATAAATTGAAATATGATTATAAAATACTAACCAATACCTCTTATATATACTATACATATCCAAGGTTATTCCATAGGTCAACCATACTAAGAACATAGATAAATGCAACAAGATAATATGAAGGTGTGTAAGCCACAAGTCATCCACACATATCCTTAGATGCATTATAAGTAAAGGGTGTAGTATACCCCTCCCCTTCAAAACAATGTTGTGCTCAATATTAAATAAAATCAGGATGTTATTTTAGGAATGCTTGATCATCCCATGTTATATCTTTAGAATGCAGGTTCTTTCATTTGATTAAATACTCCTTAATGGCTCTGGTCTATAGTTACTCTGTGTGTGTGTGTGGGAAGGATATCTTTAGGATTCACATTGACTCCACCTTCATCTAATTCAGGTAAATTAGTCTGAGTGTAAACTCTATGTCCAATCACCTTTTTAAGTCAAAATACATGGAATATTATATGTATGTGAGTGGATGGAGGTAATTCCATCTTTTAAGCCACACATCTAATTTTTTTCAAGATCTGATAAGGTCCATAATATTTAGGTGACATATTATTATCATTTTTATATTGATTTAGAGACATATAAATATATGTCTACAAATGTGCATAGACCCAATCACCTATGACAAATTCCTCTCACTATGATGTTGATCTACTTGTTGCTTCATTCTATTTTGTGTCATTGTTCAATTGTCTCACAAAATAACTAGCACCTCTTGTTGATGGTGAATGTGTTCCTCAATATCTCAAACCTTAAAATGCACTATCAAAAATGAAGTTATGGATGCAAGGTGATACTCATATAATGACACAAAGGAAGAGATCTTGGAAGAAGTATGAAAATAAGTGTTATACCACCATTTAACAAGTGTCAGCCAATCAACCCATTTATCTTGTTTATTAGAAATAAAACAACAAATATACGCTTCTAAACATTTGTTGACTACCTCTATTTATCCGTCATATTAAGGATGATAAGATGAGCTATGAGACATTTGGGTGCATAAACATGCAAATAATTAATTCCAAAAATTACTATTAAAAATGGAATCTCAGTCACTTAAAATGATCTTTGGAATACCATGCAATTTATGAGCTATATTGAGAAAAATAGAAGCTACTATACTAGCAAAAAATGGTTATGATAAGTAACAAAAATGATCATACTTGGTGAGTCGATACAAAACTACCATGATAAAATTTTCACCCTCAACCCATGGTAACTATATAATGAAACCCATGGAAACCTCCTCCCAATGCTTGTTAGGGATGGATAAAGGGAACAAAAGACCTGAGGTCTTAATGGTTTCACCTTTATTTGAATGATAAATCATGCATTCAACTAAATATTTCTGCACATCTCCCTTAATTCATTCCCAAAACAAATCCTTCTTGATTCTATGATAGATTTTCAAAAATCTAGAATGACCTCCAAATGGAGAGACATGAAGTACCTAAGGAATTTTATGTTTGAGGAGAGAATTCTTACGTAGGTATAATATATCTTTATACCATAATGTGTTCTCCTTCCATGTAATTCTTTTAGATTTTTCAAATCCCTACTAAATATTTTGAATCAAATCCTAGGTAGCACTATCATTCTTCGATTTATATCTTGCTTCCTCTAGCTAATCTATCTACCACATGATCATGGTGCATAACAATGCCTCAACTGATTCATCCCATCAGGAGAGGGCATCTTCCACCACATTATATTTTCCTTTCTCATACACTATTTAAAAATCATAACCTAACTTTTTAGTCACCCACTTATTTTGTTCTTCATAAGACAATCATTTCTCCAAAACATATTTGAGGCTATCATGATTAGTCTTTACTTGAAAGTCACGTCTGATCAGATAAGGTCTCCATTATTTCACTGCATGTGGAATATCCATCTTTTTTTTTTCTCATACATTTTTTTGAGCCAAATTTTTCCATTCATTTGGAAAATTTTAGAAGACATTAGTCTACCTTATTATGTGAGTATAGCCCCTATGCCACATATCGATGCGTCAAACTCAACAACAAAAGTTTTTGAAAAATTAGGAGTAGCCAAAATTAGAGTTGTGCACATAGTTATTTTCAAATTTTCAAATTCCTTGGTGGCTAAATCTATCCACTATAAGGAGTATTTATTTAACAAAGAGGTGAGTGGGGTTATAATGGTACGATAATTTTTTATAAACTATGATAATAACTAGTTAGCCCCAAAAATCCTCAAAGGTTTTTGAGGGTCTTGTGAACTTACCACCCATCATCACTTGTATTTTATTAGGATCAACTTTCACTCCATTTGACATAATATGATCCAACTGATCCACCTCTTGGACACCAAAAACATGTTTAGAAGTTTTGCCATAAAATTAATATTATTTTATAATTGAAAGTACTAGCTCCACATGCTTCAAATGGTCTTCCCAATTTTTTCTATAGATAAGGATATCATAAAAAAACACTAATATAAACTTTCTAAAAAATGGCCTAAAAATAGTATTCATCAAACTCTAAAATGTATATGGTGTATTTGTGAGGCCAAAAGGCATGACCATAGATTTATAATGGACTTCATGAGTTCTAAAAGTTCTTTTAGGTATGTCCTCATTATGGATGAAAATTTGATGATACTTAGATCTAAGGTCTAACTTGGTAAAATAAAAAACACCATGCAATTCATCTAGAAAATCATCAATTAATAGAATAAGAAACTTATTATCAATTGTGTACTTATTTAGTTATCTATAGTATGGGCACATCCTCCAACTATCATCCTTCTTCCACACTATGACCACGAGAGAGGAATATTCACTTTGACTATGTCAGATGATTCCTTCCTCCAACATCTCCTATAACCATATTTTCAATTTCACTCTTTTGGGCATAGGGATACCTAGGAGGTTTGATTTTGGGTGGTGTACTTCCTAGAATGAGCATGATGGCATGATCATGTGCACGACAAGGATGAATTTCTTTTGGTATGTCACCAAAGACAACATAATGTCCATATAGTACCATATACAAATTAAGATTTGTTGACTCATTGGTTGGTTAAACCTTTATGAAAAATAATCATGCCATAAATCCTTCTACACCTTTTCTTATAATATTCATCATTTGATGGGAGATAACTAGTTATGGATATTTAGCCCATAATCCATGTAGTTCAAAGGTCCTACCTTCTAAATGGAACCTCATAAATAATTCTTGTAAATTCATCTCAATAATGCCCAAAGTGGTGAGACACCACATTCCCAAAATAATGTCATTTCCTCCCATGGGAATATCAAACATAGGGGAATCTATCAAGTAGTCTCCCATATCAAGCTTAATACTATGGCATTTTTATAATAGTTAATTATACCACCATCTACAATCATGACCTAAAATTTTGGATTTGGGTAAATGAAATAGTTTAAACGAGTAGCCAAATTATTGTTGATGATGTTATATGTACTCCCAGAGTCAATTAACACATTCACCTTTTATTTATTTTAAGAAACCCACCACCTTAAGAGTTTTAGGAGTATTAATTCCTAAAAGTGCATGATAAGAAATAGTAGGTTAATAATCTTTAAATTCATCCATAGGTTATTCCATACCTACCGCTAAATCCTCATCATCTTCTTTCTCCTCATTGATACCTTCAATGTAAAATTATTTCTTTTCGACACATTGATGCCCTTTACTAAATTTGATATCACATCTAAAACATAAACATTTTACACATTTTTCTTCAACTTTCTAAAGTGTCAATCTAGTAGGTTGTGGTAATGATGATGTTGGGAAGGTGCATTCATACATAGTAGTGAAAGGTCTTCATTTAATAAACTCTTTTTCCTCAGCCAAACATGCCCTTCTTATGGCTTTAGATACATTACTGGGATGAAACATGTAAACCTCTAATTGGATGTTATCTTTAAGGCCAACCAAAAGTAGGTCTGACAAATTTTCCTCAATGATGTCTACCACACATAAGGAGAGATTCTAAAATTGATGATTGTAATCCTTTACCATCCTAGTTTGGCATAACTTGGCTAGTTTGCTAAATTATTTTTTAGAGAGATTGTTGCAATAGTGAAGCTAAAACTCTTTAGAAAATATAGAATAGGTAATCAAGAGACCCTTATTTTTATTTTGAGCACACAAGTAATGATACTAAATAAAATGCTCAAGTTCCATATTTAGAGAGGCCATGACCACCTTTTTTGAATAAGGAGTTTGATGTAGATCAAATAAACTTTAAATTTGAATAGTCCATGTGAGTGGATAATCACCATCAAACTTTTCTAGGTACACTTTTGGTAATAACAAATTTATACCATGGTTGGCATTGTGATTGTTTGGAGAAGAACCAAACTAAAATGGTGGAGGGTTATTTTATAGTTGCTAAGTTGAAAAGTTGGTCAATTACCAAGTGAGTTGTTTTAATTTATCCCAAAAGCTACTTAGGTCCCCTCTCATCCCTACGAGGTCCCATTTAACTACATCAAAATCATATTTCTACACCATGCCTTGTAACTCTAAATTAAAGTTTTGAACTACCTCCAAAATACCCAAATCAAAAGTTTCTAATTCCATGTAATTTTTGTGAGAAGTTTTAGGTGTTTATTTCCATTTCTTATGACCATGAGTATTATGCCCTATCAAACACAAACACTAGGAGGGTCGTGACCCAAAAAATATATCATAAAATGCTATTATTGTGATCATCTTGCCAAGATGAATCCAATAACTACTAATGTGCACAAGGGTGAAATTTTTACCTTGAAAAAGTGTACCAATAGCATATACCATTGTGATCATCTCATAGAGTTGAATCTAATGAATGCTAATTTTCACAAGGTAAAAATAATTTTATACTTTTTTTCCAAAAAAATGTTTTTTATTTTTTGTAAAAAAACATCATGAACAAAACTATAGTGATGAAAAAATTTAGTTCCTCCCAGATCACAAGTTATATTTTTTAGCCTTCTAGTGCTCAAGATGACATAACCATTACATATATAAACTTGCTCAAATTGAATATCTAATACCTCTTATAATTAAATTACATAGATGATTTGCAACAATAGAATTATATATCATATAATTAAGAGTGGAATAAATAGATCCACAACAACAATTGTAGAAAGAGGATAATACATGAATATTATGACTAAGACACTTCAAGGGGAAAAATCCACAATAATTCAATAAGAAAATAATTCATAATATGATGATAAAATACTAACCACTGCCTCTTATATATACTCTACTAATCCAAGGTTATTCCATAGGCTAACCATTCTAAAAACATAGGTAAATGCAACAAGATAATATGAATGTGTGCAATCCACAAATCAGCTACACATATCCCTAGATGCATTATAGGTTAAGAGCATAGTATTTTTTGATAATCTACTACTAATTTTTAATATACTTTATTGAATTGAAATTTAATCTATAATTTTTGAAAATAAACACACTTACTAAATTGAAAGTGCTTGGAAGGGAAACACTCTTCACTTTTAGTCTATTTGAAGAGCTGTAAATTCAATGAAATAAAAACAAACAATTAATCTATTTGTCAGAAAAGTAAATTATTTGAAATGGTAATTATTTATAAGAGAAATGTTAAAATTAAGATTTTTAGAAACACACAATCTTGTAGGAAAAACACATATCACAATACTTTGCATAAGATAATGGATGACAAACTTTAAGACACACAACAATATGAAATAAACATATAAATACGAAAATATATCTTGATTATTTGGTTGAGTGGGCCATTGGTTTATCTTATAATAGTATTAAAACACTCTTATATCAATATAAAATTTATGATGTTAATTTCTCGTTACTTCTAAAAAATGTTTACAATGCTTGAAGATAGTGATACTCAAACTATTTAATCCTTAATAATCTATTAATCTACACCCCCCACCCCCATCATCAAAAAGACATGTTTTTATATTACCATGCCTTACAACATATGCCTTAAGATAGATAAACAAATTAACAAGATCATATTATAACTAATATATTATCTTACTCCAAAATAATAACATAACAACATCCTTTCCATGTTTGAAGGAAAATTGATGGAAAGCATTGGATTTAGTTCCTTACATGACTCCTAATATGTTGTTGTTTTCAACTTATTATTAGTTATAACCATATGATCTTAGTAAACTTAGTCAATCAAAACATAATACTTACAATCACTCATAATAAAATTCTATAAATAGATACCACTATTTTTAGAAATTTTGTATATGAATGTTAGAATTGTTCCCAAAATATAATGGATTGATTTTTATCAAGCATGTATGTCTTGCATCCATGTAAAATCTTCAAGTTTTCTTTGCCAAGATTTTTTATTTTTTTGAACCATTTTGGGCATCTTCGAAGCTAGATTGAGCATCTTCAGAGCTAGACTAGTGATCTTTAAATCTAGACTATTGATCTTTAAAGTTGGTCTAAATTTGTCTTCAAGAGTTTAATGTTTCCAAAAAACACTATCTTCAACTATAGTATGTTATATTATGCAAATATTATAATAAAGTAGTGTAGATAGTTAAAAATGATTGCACATAATAACTAGGTAAAAGACTCATTTTCTATTTTAAATTAACAAGGAGTTATATTATGCAAATATAAATCCACTTAAAAGGAATATTTTTAGGGGGGAATGAAGTGATTACTTGGATATAATGAGCCATTTCTGGGCTCATCAATTAGGAAGAGGTGTTTTAAATTTTTTTGGACAAGTAAAAAGGAAAAAAATTCATTGCATTAACTAGCTAAAAAAAACATCAAATCCAAAGAAAGAAGTGTGATTGGATCTTAAAATATATATCAGTTTGGCAAATTCTTAGATATTTAGGTTTTATGGATACTCTTTTTTTATAAAGCCTATGGAATAAGGTAATTGTGCATAAATACATTGACCCTCTTATTTTAGAAAAGTGGAATTAGAATCTTCCAAAACTATCAACATTTTTTATAATTTTTAGAAGGGAATGGTCTAAGCATTTCCACTCTTTGGTAACTAGTTGGACTGAATTTTTTTAATAGGGGTAATGTAATAATAAGTGAAGATCTTTGGGTGGGGAATGGGAATGCTTAAAATATTCATATTGATCTCTTTTGTAGCTCTAGGATATTGGTTATGCTATTATATCTCAAGTTTTTGACCCTATTATAACCTCCATTTAGAAACAATTTTGGTTAAGGGCACATCACTTGGGTTTAGGAGGATAAAATGAGTTTTGGAATGATTATGTGGGAATATAATAATAAGTCACATGAGGATCTAAGAGGATGAAAATGATAAATTGGTGTGATATAAAAATCTATTTAATGGGTTGTATACAATGAAAATTATATATAAAATCAATGTTTTATTTTGAAGGTCTTTCAATGTAGTTATGGTGGTAAAAAATAATTTGGAAGGTGAGGAATCCTTTAAATACTATAACTTTTAGGTGGATTTTTATTAATAATAAAGTGTTAATGTGGAATAAATTGTTGAGGATTTTTGAAGTAAAAATACTGAGAGGGAGAGGGTGTGAAGTATTTTCTTACAAAAATCCTTCATTTCACTCATCATCCATAAAGCATTCATGGACATACATATATTAACCAATGCATAAACAAGTATCTATGAAGGAAAAAACCACAAAAAGATAGAAGATATGTGGGAAACCCTCTTGGAGGATAAAACCCACTAAACCATATCTTTTAATAAATTCCTATAAGTGATTAATCAAACTTTTAGTGTGGTACCAACCTCACAAGGAGCACCAATCCCTCACTAGTCAAGCACCAACTCAACTAGTCCTTTAGCAAGTACCAACTTGTAAGGAGGCACCAATCCCCTAGGTAAATAATCACCAACTCAATCATATAGAACCGATAATCACCTTAAAACACCTATTTATTACTCAATTTAATATTACCACCTTTTCTTTCTCTTCTCACTCTTCTAATTCTCTCAAAAAACTTATTAGGCCTTCTCGCTCAACTAGCCCTTTCTTTGAAATAATTAGGTCATATGACCTTGTTCATCTCATATATTAATATAGTTAGATATTCATGACATATTTATCATACCTATTTTATGGTCTTCAATCCCTTTACCTAGTTTCCAAAATCTCTATATCATTCATTCATGTCCTAAAGTTTCTAACTAGTCAATTAGGCCTATTAGACCTTTTCTTTATACTTTATTCTTTCTCTTATACATATTGGTTATCCAATAACCTATACATAATTTGATAACAATTAAAATAGATAAAAACTCATGTTTCACAAGTAAAACAACCACTACATAGGTTGGTCATTATCCTTAAGGGCCAAAACCACCATTATGTATAATAGAGACCTAATGCAATTAGTCCTTCTCAAAGCACACATTTCACCTTAACATCCTTGGAAAAACTTGAGCCTATATAAATGGATGAAAAAATTAATACACAAATAAATTATACCCTTTCTAATATCACCTTATGCATCCAACACCATTTATTTCATTTCACTCCTTGAACCACATAATTAGGTCTACTCACAATTAGGCCTTCTCACTACTAGAAAGTTTGCCTTGAATATCTCAATCATAAAATTAAATTTTACATATAACCATATAAATAAATAATATTTATATGACATAAATTACCTTATTTTATAAATAAAATAAATTATATTTCACCATATAGGTCAAAATACCTCAAACTGATCATCTTCATATGCTCACTCAGAACTGCACACAAGCCTTAAGAACCCAGTCAAGAACCTTTAAATTTTCACTCATTCATAAGAATTTATCATGAAATTAATGTTTTAAAATTAAAATATGAGAAATTTATAACAAATTTATGTGAATTTAATTCTTCAAATCTATGTGAAAGGACTTAGGAACATCATTCTCACTTATACACAAAAAACTACTTATAGCTCCAAAAGACACAAACATGAAAACCAAGTCTTAGAACACCTAAAAGAACACTTTTATGAACTTAAAATGGGTTTATATGATAATAATAATTATAACATATTTAAATAGATATATTATATGTTTAAATATCCATATTGGTCTTACATACCAATCTCATGTCTTCACCCTAAACAGACCTCATTGTGTTAGGTCACTTTGAGAACAATTTTTTGCTTGTTTGTATGCATAAAAAAATTATATTAAAGGGGAAAAGGTGATATAGGAATTTATAATTAATCCATGCATTTGGATCCATCCCTAATCCACTACAACCAATCCCTAATCTCATTCTCACTTTTGCCTATTTCACTCAATATCTTCCCCATTAGGCCTATTTAGCGATAGGTCAACTTATATGAATAATATATCATGTTTAAATTATGAAAAATGATTATAAACCTACATGGACAAAAATTAAAAGTCTCACACATAATCCTCCAACCATTTACAAGCTTTGACCTTGTCAACCCTTCTTGCTACATCAAAAATCTAAGAAACAAGGGGTTTCCTATAGCTTCCACTCACTCTTATGATAGACCAATGCCACATAGAGAAACCTGAGAGAGTCCTATAAATTATAAAATAATAAAAATATGTCATTTAATCCATTTTGAGGCATTTACAATAATATCTTTCCTATCAATTCATTATGAGGGTTTCAAGAGGGTTTTGACTACTTTCCCTTCGTAGCAATCATTCATACAGGATTGCCTCTTAACTCTAAGACCAATTCCATGAGTTTTAAGATAAGATCCTTCCATAAATACCATGAAATTATTGGATCCTAATGTAAATTTTGCATGTGCCAATGAGCATAAAAAATCCTTCTCAAGTCTACAACACCTCATTCTATGCACATAAAATACCTCAATACCAAATATCATGATTTATCCTTAAAATTTTGACCTCAAACATGGAAAAAAAACTTGAAATAGCATATCACACCTTTGAAAATTTTATTATGATCTCTAACACCTTGGGTACTGAACTTGACCCCTCATTAAGTCACACTATGTCTCTTTACAAACTAGGCCTTGAACTGCTAATCATACTTAGACCTTTATCACACCTAAAACATATTTTACTATTATAAAACATAATAATCATGTCATAAAACCTCATACCATGCTCACATACTATCAACTTCTTCACATAAGTCTTATACTACTCATCTCATTATGTTAACAGGCCTATGCCTTCTTACTAGGTCTCTCAATACAAATACTAAGCTTTAAAACCAACCTTTGAACACTTGTGAAGGATTATTTTCCTCTTTAACATGTTTACACAAATTTATACACATTTTCATTCCTATACTAACATAATTCACCAAGCTTCACTATGTTTTATACATAGACCTTCTCACAAGACTAGGCTAAGCTTCCCAAGACACCTAGTACTCAACAATATCTTACATTGCATAATGATGTTTGCCTTGACATGACATCAACCTCAGAATAATTACCAAGTTTCCTTTAAATTATATCTCAATAGATAAACAATAGGTTGGCTTCAAATTTATCATCATAAGACTTCTTTGTCTCAAACTATTCTACCATGCATGGCCTCAACTCTTGACCTTAACATTAATGACATCCATCTTGATTTTAACATCAATGAAAACATATGCTAGTAATTAAAATAATTTACACCATATTTAAATTTCCATAAAATCACATAACCAGATTTTAAATGTGACATCAAATCTAATTATGTACTAACATGCATCATGAAAACAATTCTTCAAATCACAGTTAAATGAAAGCATAAATAGAGAGAAAAAATATAAATAGAACTATAACACAATTCTACTATGGTTCACCCAAATTAGGCTACATCCACCAAGAAAATCCTCAATAAAATATGTAAACAAAATAAGATTACAAAGACCTCTCACAAAGATAGAATATCTCATGTAGAAAATGTTGTACATATTTTATATTGCACTTTCACCTACACCTACACAATAATGTATCTCACAAGCTGCTATACTACACCCTATAAATAAACACCTATGATTTGAAAAAATATCTTCACTTTGACTATATCTCTTAAAAGCCACACTCTACAAATAATCACATCACCCTCTAAAGGTCACACCACACATGTATATATAACAAATGAAGGAAAATCCACCAAATAAGGATAATTGCACAATTGTTATCCAAGATAAGCATTATAAACCATGTGATAACTCTCCTCCACCTAAGCAAGCTCATCCATAAGCCCACCTGATAAGGAACTCACCATGTTTATCTCTCCTCTTCCAAAAAGCACATTTTCCAAAGACATGTGATCACAACCAACTCCTTGAAACAATAAAGTCATTCCCTCTTCTAATAAACAACTAACTCCCTAAGATCAAGGAAGTCAACATGGAAAATATGAATCTAATTACTAACTCCACAAAACATGGAATACATAAAAATTATAAATACAAGGAATATTCCACTCACATGTGGATCAAGGTTTCATAAAATATGGAGTGGGGAAAATTGTGCTCCCCACATTTGTAGAGCTCTCTAGGCCCCAAAAATATTTCCCCATGGTCATGTGATATCTCAAAGGGATCCACACTCAATAATATCCCACTTGAAGACCATTTCTCTTGAATAGAATGTATCACTTCTCCATGACCACTAAGGCCAATCAAATCTAAGCATAGTTTCAACTTGTCCAATGTGACCACCTTGGTCATCATATCCATAGGATTTTGGTTAGTTTGAATCTTCTCTAACATCACCAAGTTCTCCTCCAAACCTATCCTAATGAAGTGATAATGTAACTAAATGTGTTTCATCCTTGAGTGGAAATCAAAGTTCTTTGCCAAATGAATAACACTTTGACTATCACTGTGTTGGGAGATAGTCTCCCAACTTCCTTCTCCTGACCTAACTCTTGAAACAACTCCTATAAACAAATCATCTCCTTATTAGCCTACGTGGTAGAAACATACTCTTCTTCTATGGTTAACAAAGCCACAACCTTTTTTATCCTATAAATTAAACTAACCACTATATCTCCAATAGTAAATATATAACCTATCATACTTCTACTATCAATATCCCCTACCATATTTGAGTCCACATAATTATACAAAGTGGTATCTGATCCATCATAACATAATGAAAAATCCATGGTTCATCTCAAATACCAAAGAATCCATTTCACTGCTTGCCTTTGCTCATAACTAGGATCACTCATATACCTACTCATAACTCCCACTATTTGGGAAATATCCATCCTAGTATAAACCATGGCATACATCAAGTTGGCAATTGTCGATGAGTAAGGTACCTTGGACATCTTAAGCTTTTTAGCTTCCATCTTGGGACATTGCTCCTTTGATAATCTAAAGTGGCCTGCCAAAGGAGTACTAATAGATTTAACATCCAACATGATAAACCTTTCCAAGATTTTCTTCACATACTCTCATTGAGACAAGATCAGCTTCCTCTCTTTCCTATCACAAGTAATCCTCATACCAAGGATTTACTTTATAATACCCAAATCCTTCATATAAAAAGAGTCACTAAGTTATTTCTTGAGCAAATGAATATGCTATATGTTCTTTCCTTAAATTAACATATCATCCACATATAATCATAAAATAATAAAGGAACCATCATCAAAAAATTTGATGTACATGCAATGGTCAAAATTACACCTTTGATATTCTTGTTCTAACATAAAATAATCAAATTTATTATATCATTATCATGGAGATTGTTTCAGGCCATACAAACTCTTCTTTAGTTTGCATATAAAGTTATCCTTCCCTTTGACCTCATATCCCTATGGCTACTTCATATACAAATCTTCATCCAAATCACCATTAAAAAAGTAGTTTTCACATCTAACTATTCTAAGTGCAAATCCTCAACTACAACTAAACCAAGAATAGTCCTAATAGAAGTCATTTTTACAATAGGATAGAAAATCTCATCAAAGTCAATACCTAATTTTTGTATAAACCCCTTAACCACCATCCTAGACTTATACCTTTTCTCCCTTCATCTTCTTCTTTTATTCTAAAGATCCACTTATTTGGTAATGCACTCTTTCCCTTGGGTAGCCTTAACAAATCCCACATTTGGTTTTCCATGTGAGATCTATGTTCTTCATCCATGGCTTGCTCCCACTTCATCTTGGCATCTACCTATATTGCTTCCTCATAACACTCTGGTTTTCCTTGTTAGTGAGTAACAAATAATCCAAAGAAGGAAAAAAATGTTCAAGTACTCTTCTTACCCTAAAAGACCTTCTTACCATAGGATTTTGGGGTCCTTGTGTAGAAGGTTCTTTAACTAATTCATTAAATACTTTTCCATCCATAATGTCATCTAATATTGTGTACTCTTTTTATGCATGTTCTTGTTCCTACAACTGATCCTTATACATGACTTTTTCATTAAAGACTACATCTCTAGACTGAAATATTTTCTTATCTCTAATGCTCCATAAATAGAAACCAAAGTCATCTTCACCATAACCAACAAATGTGCATTGCTTTGATTTTTTCTCTAACTTGGTCCTATCCTCTTTCTTAATGAAAGAAAAAGCCTCACATCCAAAGACTCTAAGAAAAGAATAATCAACATTCTTACTAGACCAAGCTTGTTTAGGAATGCCTCCATCCAAAGGCATAGAAGTTCCTTTATTAATAAAATATATTATCATGCTAACTACTTCTACCCAAAACTATAAAGGCAACCCTACATGTAACCTCATGATCCTATCACATTCCATTATTTTTTTGTTCATCTATTTAGATATCCCATTCTATCATGGAGTTCCTAAACCCATCCTTTACCTATGGATTCCATTATTAAAACAATAATCAAAGAAATCATTACTATAATACTCACTTCTATTATCTAATCTAAGACATTTCAACTTTAGACCTATTTTATTCTCAACCAAGGCTTTCCACTTCTTAAAAGTTTCAAATACATCAAATTTATTTTTAATACAATAAAATCAAACTTTCCTAGTTGCATCATCAATAAAAGTGACATAATAATTAGAACCACCAATATAACATACCTGAGCTAGTCCCTATACATCTAAATGTACCAAATCTAACTTGTACTCTTTCTTTATGGGTCCAAATTTTAGGAACTTAACCTACTTCTATTTCCTATACACACAATTCTCATAGAAGTCTAGATCTATGTCTTTTAATCTAGGCAACTTGTCTTTTAATATCTCCATGCTCTTATGGCTCATATGATCGAGCCTACAGTGCCACATAGTTACATTTCCATTTGTAACAACTAAATTAAAAGAATCCACACTACTAGTCAAATATAAAGTACTAACTTTTTTACCTCTTAAAATAACAAGAGCACCTTTGGTAATTTTCCAAGAATCTATAGTAAACATTACTGAATAATCCTCACTGCCTAATTGCCCCACTAAAACTAAATTTCATCTCAAAATAGGCATGTGTCTAACATCCTTAAGTATCCATGGGTTTCCATTTTTCATTTTAACCGTAACACAACATTTCCCTACTATCTTAGATGGTTCATCATCACTAAGATAAATATGTCCTAAATTCTCTTGAATATAATCTGTAAAATAATGCCTATGTGGGGTGTTATGAAAAGAAACCCCTAAATCTAATACCCAATACTTAGAAATACTATCCATATAAATAATTAAGGCATCCTAACATGATTTACCTAATGTTACATTTACCTCATTCATTTCCTCCTTGTTGGCATTCTTATCCTGAAGTGACCAATAATCCTTCTTTGAGTGTCCACTCTTCCCACAATGCTAGAATATCATATTAGATTTAGATATACTCTTTGACTTTCCATGATTGCCTTTTATCTTATCTTTTTACCTCACTCTAGTATCAATAGATAAATCATTATCTGAAGATGATTCACCAGTGCTTTTCCTTCACATTTCCTCACTAAAAATCTCACCTATAACATCCTCAAAATTTAAGCTTCCCTTGATAGAGACTGCATTACTCCCAACCATAACCAAACCATTCCAACTATTAGGCAAAGAACATAAAATTATCAAAGATCTAACTTCATCATTAAACTTAATTCCAACTAAATTTAGCATACTTACAACCATATTAAAATCATTTAGATGATTAGCAATTGAATCATTCTCAAACATTTTCATGTTAAACAATCTTTTCATAAGAAATTTTTTATTAGAATTAGAGGGTTTCTTATACAATTTTATAATTTTATCAATGAGATCCTTTATAGTTTTCTCATCAAAAATTTTAAATGCAATAGAAGATGCAAGGCATAACAATATGGCTCCCAATGTCATCTTATCAAGTAATGACCAATTTGCATCACTCATACTTATAGGTTATTCTGCTTTCCCCTCCAAGAGGAGATGAAGATCCTTCTAATATAGGTAATCTTCCATTTGTATTTTCCATAAAAAAAAATTCTTACCATCAAACTTCTTAGTCCTGAATTTGATCTCTTCTCTTATAGCTCCCACTCAAACTAATAACCTTTCTTGTGATTTACCACTTCAACAAAACATAACTAATAGATTTAATACCAATTGTTGGAATTAAAAGAATTTAAATCACCATAAAATCACATAACTAGATTTTAAATATAAAATTAGATATAATTATGCACTAACATACGTCACAAAAATAATTCCTCAAATCATAGTTAAATGAAAGCATAAATGGAGAGAACAAAATAGCAATAACACCATAACACAGATCTATCATGTTTCACCCAATGTGAGATACATCCAACAAGAAATTTCTTAATAAAATCTATAAACAAAACAAGATTACAAAGACCTCTCATAGAGATAGAATATCTCTTAGAGAAAATGTTACACATATGTTATGATGCACTTTCACTTGCACCTACATAACACTATATCTCACAAGTTATTATACCACACCCTATAAATAAACACATACACTTTACAAAAATATCTACACTTTGACTCTATCTCTCAAAATCCACACCCTATAAATAATTGCATCACCCTCTAAAGGTCTTACCACCCATATATATGAAAATCCACAAAATAAGGAGAATTTCACAATTCTTATCCAAGATAAACAATATCCACCATGTGACAACTTTCCTCCACCTAAGCAAGCTCATCCATAAGCCCACCTAAGGAGTAAATCACCATGTTTATCTCTTTTCTTCCAAAAATCACATTTTCCAAAAACATATGATCATAACCAACTCCTTGAAACAAGGAAGTCATTACCTTTTCTAATAAACAACTAAATCCCTAAGATCAAGGAAGTTAACATGGAAAATAGGCATCTAAAAACTAACTCCACAAAATGTGGGATACATAAAATTAGAAATATACAAAATATTCCACTCACATGTGGAGCAAGGTTCCACAAAAGGTGGAGTGGAAAAAAATGCACTTCACACATTTGTGGAGCTCTCTAGGCCCCAAAAATATATCCCCATGGTCATGTGATAGCCCCAAATGGCAACACATTCAACAACATCAATGCCTCAAAACCAATAATAGGAACATACCTAAACAATCTCCCCATTTGTCATTGATGGAAAATAATTAATAAAAATTTATCACTCACAACTCCACAAGATGGAACTTTCTCCCCATTTGAAATTAATGACAAAGGTTCATCTTCTTGACAACTATCTAATCCTTGAACCTAGAATAACATACCTTTTCTCTCCAAACAAAATCATTATCTCTCTTTGATTAAAAATCAACATAGATCAGGCTCACATACCTACTCTTTGAGCATGATTGGCTCCCCTTGTCTTAATAAGATATTCATACACATATCATGATTGTGACTTGGTTTGATCAAGTCATCATACAAACTCTTTATGACCCATATCTTATGATCACACCTCTAGAAGACTCTTGATTGAACTTTGGATCTAAATTTCAACAAAGCACACAAATCAACCCCTAAGACCAATTCATAATTTTGCTCACTGACTGAGTGCCTCTATGAATCCTAATGGATTCACCTCTTCTATTAGAGTGCTAAAATAACATAAACACAGTATATTTCTAGATGTCCATGTCCTTACTAGACTAAACTTCCTTCATGATCCTCTTAGGCTTGAATATCCCTTTTGACTTGACCTCTTCAATCTCTATTTGAATAGCATTCTAACTTGGTATACTGGTCTTGAATCCTTCATCCACAATCTAAGTTGATAGAGAGAATTATTAAACCCTTTGCATCTAGACTATGCTATACCATGGCTTATAGTTCTCCTAAACTTGCAGATTAGTCATCAACATTAGCTACCTTAGGTTTCCATTCATTATCTTATCTTCTTTATTTTACTCTAGGGGCCTCAAATTTCTTATTTTGACTTGAGAATCCATGCTTATAGAACTTTTTAATATGACCAAACTTTTGATAATTGAAATAAATTATTCTTCTTGATATAAACACACCATGACCCATACCTCTTGATTAATGACTTTCCTCATAGTTCTATGCACATTCTTGGAGGGCCTTTTATAATGCCTTGCTCTATGACCAAATTGGTCACATAAATAATAAAATTCAGTGAAATGATTAACATAATTTATACAAATAGGATACCTAATAAGATTATTCTTATTCTACCAACACCATCATTCCTTGATTGACCATTAACCTTATTGATCTTATTAGTGTTCTTCATATGGTCTCTAATGAAACCAAGACCTATTTGTCATTATAAGTCTTTTGATTACTCAAGATTTTATCTAGATCATTGGTACTCTTTTCAAACTTCATAAAGGATTTAATCTTAATTCCTAATCCAACTCAGCTCTGAAGGAATCCACTTCAGTTACATACCTTGCACATTCTTCTTCTTTGGTCTTTAGGGTTGTAATCACAATATCAAGTTGAGTCTCCACCTATTATTGCTTAATCTATCTTCAAAAAAGTTTATTTTCTCCTCATAGTATTTTATAAGATACCTCATCACCTTATTCTTCTTCTTAACCATATTAAGCTCCTCTAGAGTATACATCAACTTAGCCTTAAAGTATACATCATCTTCTTCTTCACATAAATCACCAATAATACCTCCAATCCATATGGACTCTTCTTGATTTGAATACCTTGCCTCCTCAGCCATGAAGATTAATTAATTTACATCAAGACCATTAACTTCATGGTCACTCTTAGAATCACTTCTCTCACTCTCATCAGATAAGCTGCAATCTTTTTGGTATAAAAGCTTCTTTTGTTCTTGAAAAATTTATTCTTTTCATCATACCTTATAAAATATTTTTTGCTCTTATTAAACCTTTATTAATTTTTATCATCATCATGCTCTTCATCATCTTTTTCCTTATTCTTATGAGGGCACTTTTTAGCAAAGCATCCAATCTCTCCACAATTGAAACATTTAAAGGGAAACTTACCCTTGTATTTACCTGAACTAGTTTTTAACTTTCTTGCAAACATATCTATCAACTCATCATTGTCAATATCAGATTCATAATTTTATTTAACTTTATTATTTTGTGTCTTCTTCTATTTTGACCTATTTTCTACCTTGAAAGCAAATCACTTCTTTGTAAGTCTTCCATCACTTTTTCTCATCTCATATGTTGTTAGGGTGCCATGAAGTCCATCCATCTCTAGCTTATCTATATCTTACATCTCTTCAACAACAAACACTTTAGAACAAAATTTAGGAGTTATAGATATTATAAAATTTTGAATAATATTAGACTCTTTTAATTCTTCACATATGACTCTTATGATGTTGACCACTTCATCAACCCTCAATAATTAGGCTACAATGGTTTCGTCTTCATTCATCCTTAGGCTTTCAAACTATCGTCTATGGGTTTGTAACTTAGCCAACTTGACCATAGATTAAACCTCATGTATATTCTTCAAATTGTCCCACATTTATTTATCATACATATAGTGCATCACCTTCACAAGTTATGCCTCTAATAGGCCACACATAATATGATTCATTGCTTTTGAATTATTATCAGTAGACTTCTTATCTATTGCATTTCTTTCAGGAATGGGGGGTGAAGTATATCCATCCAAGACTAATTTTCAAACATCATGAACTTGATAAATAAAATATTTAATAATCCTAACATTCCAAAAATCATAATTGGATTCATTAAACAATGGATCATTTCTAATAGAAAAACCACCTTGTGCTTGACTAGCCATCTTTACATACTTAGGATCTACTTTTGGCTATTAGGCCTCCTTAAAAAGACATAATATGATACCAAATTTATGAAGTATATATAATTATGTGGTGGGGTGGGGCGGGGGGTGGTGGGTAGGGGTGGGGGTGCGGGGTGAATTATTTTCCTTAAAATAATCATTTAATTTCACTTATCATCCATAAAGTATTCATTCACATGCATATATTAACCAATGTATAAACAAGCATCTATGAAAGAAAAGAACATAAGAACACATGAGATATGTGAAAAAAGATATTAGGGGATAAAACACACTAAAACATATATTTTAATATAATCATATAAATAATAAATTAAACTTTTCATGAGGCACCAACCCCTCACTAGTAAAACACCAACTCAACTAGTCCTTTAACAAACACCAACTTGAAATGAGGAAACAAACCCCTAAGTAACTCAACACCAAAGAAATCACTTGGAACCATTGATAAAATTTAAACACATATTTATTAATCAATTTAATATGACCACCTTTTTTTCTCTTCTCACACTTCTATTTCTCTCAAACAGTCTATTAGGCCTTCTCACTCAACTAGCCCTTTCCTTGACAGAATTAGATCATATGACCTTACTCATAACCTATAGTAACATAGTTATATATTAATGAAATATTAATCACACCTATATTATGTTATTTATTTTATTCACTTTGTTTCCAAAATATCTGTATCATTCACTTATGTCCTTAATTTTCTAACTAGTCAATTAGGTTTATTAGACCTTCTCTTTATACTTGACTCTTGCTTGTACCCATATTGGTCAGTGAAGAACATTTAAATAATTTGATAAAAATTATAATATATTTTTAAAAAATGTTTCAAAATTTAAAAAACCAGTACATAGGTTGATCATTACCTATAAGGGCCAAAACCACCATTATGCCTAATAGAGACCTAATGCAATTAGGCCTTCTCAAAGCACACATTTCACCTTGACCATCTTGGAATATATTGAGCCTCAATGAATGGATGAAAAAATTAATTAATTATTCAATTATACCCATTATAATCTCACCTTATGTCTCCAAAACCATATGGATCATTTCACTCCTTCAACCACACAATTAGGCCTTCTCACTACCAGAAAGTCTGTCTTGAATATCTCAAGCATACAATTAAATTTCCATATAACCATATATATATATATATATATATATATATATATATATATATATATATATATATATATATATCATATGGATAGGACCTCCATGAAATTATTTTAATAATAAAATACATTATATATCACCATATAGGTCAAAATACCTCAAATTGATCATCGTCATATTATCACTCAAGACTATACACAGGCCTTAAGAACCCAGTCAAAAACCTTTAACTTTGCACTCCTTCATAGGAATTTAAAGTGAATAAAAATATGTTAAAATTAACCTATGAGACATTTATAATTAATTTATGTGCATTTTATTCTTAAAATATATGTAAAAATACTCAGTAACATCATTTTCACTCATACACAAAAAATTACCTGTAGCTCCAAAACACACAGTCATGAAAATGAAGTCTTAGAATACCTAAGAGAAATTTTATAAAATTAAAACGGTTTTATATTATCCTAAATAATCCTTATAATATCATTAAATATATATATTACATGTTTTAATACCATTATTGGTCTTACAGACCAATCTCTATCTTCACCCTACACAGACCTCACTATGTTAGATAGGTCACTTTGAGAACAAATTTTTGTTTATTTATCTGAATCAAAAAAAATTATATTAAAGTATTAAAGGTGATATAGGCATTTTAAAATTATCTCATTAATTTTTATTCATTAATAATCCATTACAACCAATCCCTAATCTCATTCTTAGTTTTACCTAATTTTCTCACTATCTTCCTCATTATGCCTAATTAGTGATAGGTCAACTTCCATGACTAGTTTAACATATTTAAGGTCTATAACCTAAACATAAACTCACATGGGAACAAAATACAAGTCTCATACATCATCCACCAGCCATTTGTATATTTTGACCTAGTCAACCCTTCCTGCTACATCAAAAATTTGAGAAACAAGGGGTTTTTATAGCTTCCACTCACTTTTATGATAGACAAATGCCACCTAGAGAAACCTAAAAAATTTATCTACATCCTATAGTCATAAAATAGGTCATCCAATCCATTCTGAGTCATATATAATAATATATTTCTTATCAGTTCATTATGAGGGTTTTGACTACTTTGCCTTCTTAGAAATCATTCATACAAGATTTCCCATTAACTCTAAAAATAATGCCAAGAGTTTTAAGCTTAAAATATTAATTAAACACCATGAAATACTTATATAGTCATGCAAATGTTTCATGCGCCAATGATCATAATAAAATCATTCTCAGTTCTATAACACCTCATTCTATGCACATAGAAAACCTCAACACTAAATTTCATATTTTATCCTTCAGGATTTGACCTCAAACTTGGTCAAAAAACTTAATAAAAAGTATCACACCTATTAAAATTATCTTATGAGATATATCACCTTGTTAAATGAACTTGACCCCTCATTAGGTCATACTAGGTCTCTTTGCACATTAGGCCTTAAACTTTCAGTCATACTTAGACTTTTATTACACCTAAAACCTCTTGTATTGATCTTAAAACCTCATCCTCATGTCATAAAACCTCATACCATTCTCACATACTACCAACCTTCTTCACACAAGTCTCATACTACACATCTCATCATGCTAACAGGCCTATGCCTTCTCACTAGGTCTCTTAATACAAAGACTAAGCTTCAAAATTGACCTTAGAACTTTTTTGAAGGCTTCTTTGCCTCTTTCACATGTTTACACAACTTTATACACTCTTTCATGCCTATAATGCAACAATTCATCAAGCTTCACTATGCTTTATGTATACACCTTCTCACAAGACTAGACCAGGATTCCAAAGATACCTAATACTCAACATTAGCTTATCTTGCATCATGTTCTTGACCTTGACATGACATCAACCTGAGAAGAATTACCAAGTTGCCTTAAAATTCTCTCTCAATATAGAAACAATAGTTTTCCTTCAAATTTTCTCTTCTTATAAGACTTCTTTGTCTCATACCACTCTAATATGGATGACCTCAACTCTTGACCTTGAAAGTAATGACATCCATCTTGACTTTGACATCAATGAAAACATCAATGCATTAACACCAATAATAATAACATACTTCAATAGAGGAAAGGTTAGCAAGGCCAATAATATGCACTTTCTAAAGATAATTCTTGGAAAATAATTATTGATTATCCCTATACTTGATCTGTTTGGATTAATCTATGAAGTTTGATTGGGAGCCCAAGCTCTTGGTATGGGAATTCACTATTAGACTATTTTATGAAATTGTTTAACAATAGAAAATTAAATAAATTCAGAGTTTTTACCTTTGTATTATATTTTTGGGTATTATTAGAAAGAAAAATTAACATCTTCAATAACCTTATCATTCCTCTAATCTAGTCCTTTATTCATATAATAATAGTCTTTGTAGGTGTTGGTTCCTAGTTGCACACATATTTCACTCAACATTACACATTTGGGTATCATGGTAAATTTGGATGGTAAACTCTAAATTGCGTTAACGTAGTTGTGGAAGGGTTTAGCATCAGGATGGACTTAACACAGACAATGACTAAAAGACACCAACAGAGGGTATGGTTATCTCCCTGATAGTTTTGGATCTACTTAAATCAAGGTGAGAGAAACTATGGGGTACCCTTCTCACACAAATGGATACTACATTTCAATATCCATGGGGATTATTGGCACACACAAACCACAAATTTGACCAGGGCATAGCCAAACTTGCTTGCTCCACTCGAGATGAATTGTCACACAAAATGAATAAATGCTCTAAGTCAGATACAAGATACTAAATATAGATAGGAAAGTGACTATAACTTTAATTTTTAAATAAACTCTTGAAAACTCAAGGATAAATGGGAGATTTCAAGGCTGGGATTTGAAGCACAAAATACAGACATAGTTTAGATAGGCAGTATTTATATATCTACAAACAAATAATACTCATAATATTTAATAAGGTTTATTATTAGTAGGGTAAGATAGGTAGGATGAGTTAGGTAATTATAAAAGAGTGTTATGGTGGTTTCAAAATAGAATAAACTCCTTCAATAGGCATGACATAATTCATTTTCAATAGATGTAGAAGATTAAAAGATAAGATAATAAAATTATCAGGAATGACTTGCATCTATTGGTGCTAATACAATGAAAATATTCAAATGATCTTTGAAACCCTAAAACATACATTACAAATAGAGAATCAAATACTTTCTCTTATCAAATCCATAAATGTAGGATGTCCTTACAAAGTTATCAACAACATATTCCCAATTCACAACGTAGAGAGGAATTTATAACCTAGGTTTATAGCATAAAACTAAATACCTAATCAATAGAGCATGAAGAATATATTATTGTATTTTATTGAAAAAATATAGTATAAATCATAACTATTTTCCATTAACTTGAAAATAAATATTACATACATTATTGATCATAATGCTACTATTGGGATATGCTTGGTATTTTTTCTCTTTCATAGTGTAACAACCCCACTAGGGTCCAACTAGAAATACGTGACTTTGTTTTTAATTATAAACATATACTAAATATAGATTACACCATGATAATCTATAGATACATAATAAATATTTAAACATGATAACAAAAAATAAGCATAACATACCACATATCACCGATCTCTAATATCATGAGAGCACATCAAATGTAAATATAGAAAGTAATCATAGTAACTTAGCTACAACCAAAACAACTCTACAACCACCATTGTTAACATACAATATTAGGTAATTAAAACTCTTCATGACATTTATCAATAATATGGTACAATACAATGTATATATAAGATACATGGCTCTCCCAAAGGATAGTTTCTAAACTCAAGTATCTGTAGAAATCTTAAGTGTCATCTCGATAAGTAGTACTATTATGGAGAGGGAGAGCATCATTCGAGTGTTTTTCTATACCAACCAAAGATTAATGATTCCTTGCACTAATCTCATTAAGAAATAGCCTTCCCTTTATGGATGAGTAGATAGGGATGATGTGGGAATCCAAAGAGACAAACAAGTACCTATGTGCTATTTTATTTCTCAATTAAACATGCAGTGTATCATAGAAAATTATTCTATTGCAAGATATCACATAAACATGTAAATCATACTCATGAAATGATAATATCTCACTAAACATACTTTGGCCCAAATTTTTATGAATAATAAAATACAATGATATATAGATCAATCAAATTCATCCACACCACTTGATTCAACTACCTTCATCTATCATTGTGTTACTAGTAAGCCAGTGAAGTCCATCTCACTCCTTATTCCATATTAGCAATGCATATTCATCAAATACAATTCAACCACAAGATTCATTTACATCCTACTAAAAAACACATCATATAATATGCTAAACATAGGAGTAACCAAAACATACATTTATTCTGTCAAATGTATGAATGAATCTTACATTATTTTCTATCCCATATTATAAATAAAGACTATAGTTTATACCACCCAGGTAAATACAAATTTAACTCCACATTTTAACTACCATAATTTGTTTTCAAACATACTACACCCTATGATAACCCATATTACCATAGTCTAGTATTTTAAGACATAACTACTAATTTTATACCATCAATCATATAAAATAGTCTTAAATGCATGGAAACATAAGCTTCTATTCAAGCAACTAGATATAATGAATCAAGTCATAGTTTCCATGAAACACATAATAATACACCTTAGAATACACTATACTTTCAAATATTATATGCAAGCATACAAAGAGTCTTACAAACTATTTCAAAACATGTTATTCATAGTAATAACCAACATGCATACATTAAAATACTCAAATATAGATGTTAGTCTAGATATAAAAATTATAGTATGTACCATTCGAGTACAACATATCTTTATACTATAATACTCTATGATATCTCATACTATCATAGTTCACAACTACAAAAAATCACATAACCCAATTTATGATTCCAAGAATCAAATGATCCACATAGATAACAACAATCAAGTAATTATGGGATTATACCACATGGGTATACCCTAAGTTTAAACTACATATTAGTATTCCAAAGTAACATAAATTATAAGCACACATCACGATGTACCATTCCATACTAGATATAACCAAGAATTTATACATACTAACACTCCTATAACATGTATTGCATACAAGTATTCAATGTTGAATACATATAACTAAAAATTAATCAATTATTTACAGTGAAATAGAGAACCCATAAATCTATTATAATATTCACTTAAACATCTTTTTCTATTTTATAAAATATTGTTTAATATAGTTATGATTGTGGTTCTTCTAACACCTAATAACTAGATAAAATCATACTTCTAGCTACAATCTTATCCATGTGACCTAGCATAGTCATTTATATTATGTAATTATGTTGCATACATAAATTCATGTATAGATAAATAAAAATAAAATTCAACACATAGGAAATATAAGATACTCCAATCTAGCATCTACTACATTTTTAGGGGTTTGAATGCACACATTAATTAAGCTTCATTTTTCATAATTATTTAATATAGTCTATAATCCACCCATAGAGTTAAAGCCATAATAATACACCCCTATGATCATATACATGCCACTAGGTACATTAATACCTATGCATTAGCTAAGTTTTATTATTCTCAATTCTTCAACATAGGTTATAATCCACCTATGGAAATAGATCACCATGAGATTACAGCTTAATGAATATATATACATATACACCTATAATTCTTATAATTATTACTAGAACTTGTTTTAATATTACATTCACATCCCAAGTTTTTGTTCTCAACTAACATATAATAAATGATATGTACTTATGATAAAGAAGACTTACTAAGTTTTCTATCATTTATGTAACTCGTTAAAAGTTATACAAATTTAGTGAGAATCATTTATCATTAAAAATATTGACTAAGTTCTTGATTATTCCAAATTTATTTAAGAGTTTCTGGACATAGACTCGTATGTACCATAAATCTCAACTCTTTACTTTTACCTAGAAATTTGGGGTTATAACTCTAATTCATATATATCCCCATCGCTATATTATATTTTTTTCATTTTCAAATACTTTTCCATATTTAATTTTATTCAAAAATATATTACTTAAAATATTCGCATACCATTTTAAAAATCATTTAATAAAACCCATAAGAATATGGCAAGGCTCTCCTCATAATTTATCTCACCATCTCTATAATGGTTTTGAACTCCATTTTTAGTAAGTAGTTTGTTTTCTTCCATCTGTCTAGGATTTTTCATTTTTAATAAAAGCTTTGCCAATTTTGTGTGTGTGTGTGTGTGTGTGTGTGTGTGTGTGTGTGTGTGTGTGTGTGTGTGTGTGTGTGTGTGTGTGTGTGTGTGTGTGTGTGTGTATTTCAATCTAATATATAATCCATAACTTATAATACAATGATCCAAGATGTTTGAAAGGATTAACAATCATTTATGTATGGCTTACACAATTTACAACCAACTAAATGGGTGACACCAATTAACATAAAAGTTTGATAATAGAAAAAGGTGAATTAATTCTTCTTTATCTTAGCTAGGTATTTCCCAATGACGCCAATCATTAATTAAGTAATTACTATAGAAAATGACATTTTTTAGACAATCATAAAATAATAGGTGATGCCATAGCAAATAATAGACACCAAAGTATGTGATGACCCCATATTTTTTGGACAATCAATGATCCTCTTGTCAGGATGTACAAAATTAATAAAGTGTCAATTCTCTTATAACATTTAAATTAGGTTACATGTTTTCTTACAATAAAGTGGTAATTATCTTATAAATGGTGATTCTCTTATAAGTGGTGATTGTATTATACATGTTAAACAAGAATTAATAAAGTGATTTCTATACAGTGACTTAATATGGCCTCTACATTTAAATGTTCACTCCATATTAAGAATCTAGAGTGATGTTGATACGACCTCTATCTAAGTCACTGCAACCAAAGAATAAGTTGTTACAGTTTAGAGGATAATTTTTTGCCTTATTTTTTATACTATTTCACTACAAGAATGGATCATGTTATTGTAATTATAGAGAGGTCACTAAAATATTAAATTCAATTCAAAAATATTTTATTTCTAATTGATAAGATCACCAGGTCATTGTGTATCAATACTTGCAAATTGCCATCATATTGACATCTTATCTAATAGTCAGAATCACCTTCTAACAGTATTCATTATTAGAAAAATTAGATTATTAAACATGTTTTTTTATTCATTAACCTTATCTTATTTTGAATAACCTAGAAGTTATCAATTATATCTATAAATACTTAAATATATGTACATTATCTAATCAATGCATATCAAACCAAATCTATATATCACCACAAGATATTCTGTCAAATTTAAGCATTATTATTACTTAAGTATTTCTAGTGGTGGTTTAGATTAGTTCATAAATATAGTCTTTTAGATCCAGATAATCATATAAGTATTTAAGTTATTAATTCATAACCATTTATGATAGATTAGGAGTTTAGATATTCACATTAAAAAAATCTAAATCATTGTTATTCTATTTTTACTTATATTCTGGCATATAACTTGTCTTTTGATGAATACATAGATATCAATTCCATTAAATATCATCTTGTATATTTATCTATTTATAAATCACTATGTTCAAATATTTTTTCTAGATAAATTTGACTATATATATATATATATATATATATATATATATATATATATATATATAAGCAAGAGCGTACTTGATAGCTCGATTGATCGATCTTTCTACAGTTGATATCTATAAATACTTAAATATATATGTACATTATCTAATCAATGCATATCAAACCAAATCTATATATCACCACAAGATATTCTGTCGAATTTAAGCATTATTATTACTTAAGTATTTCTAGTGGTGGTTTAGATTAGTTCATATATATAGTCTTTTAGATTAAGATAATCATATAAGTATTTAAGTTATTAATTCATAACCATTTATGATAGATTAGGAGTTTAGATATTCACATTAAAAAAAATCTAAATCAATGTTATTCTATTTTTACTTCTACTCTGGCATATGACTTGTATTTTGATGAATACATAGATATCAATTCCATTAAATATCATGTTGTATATTTATTTGTTTATAAATCACTATGTTCAAATATTTTTTCTAGATAAATTTGACATATATATATATATATATATATATATATATATAAAAGCAAGAGCGTACCTGACAGCTCGATTGATCGATCTTTCTATAGTTGATCTTGCTCCTCTCCAATCTTCCACCAATGCCCTCTTTTCTACCATAGAATTATCTCTCTTCTCTTGTTTATGTAGTGTTACACCTTTTTTATCTTTTTTTTTCAATTTTCTTTATGATTTTTTTGTTTTTAGTTATTTTTAATATCTTTAATTCTTTCTTGATTTTCTAATTTTAATCTTACTTTTCCTTTTATTCTTGTTTTTTTTTGTCTTTTCTCATTTTTTCCTTTTCTAGGGAATTTTCTATTTTTTATATATTTAATACTAAATACCAAATTCATAATTTCCAATAATCTAGGTTTTTAATTTTACTTTTGCCAATAATATTCTTACCAACATTAATGATAAAATATGTCAAATAGGAGAAAGAATTCATTACAGTATTCACTTATACTGGCAAACCATAGAAAGTAACACTTCAAATTGAGTAGTAAACACACAATAAGTAAAATATTTTTAATGCATTTATACCATGTAATAACTACTATAGTGTGTGTAGGGTTTTTTTTAGCTCTCTATCAACTTTCAACATCTCCATCTATGTCACCCTCTCCGATGATGCTTTCTCGCTAGCACACTCTAAGGGATGAGTTCTTCTTCATCCACCTCACAACACGTAATTAATTATATCATATCACATGATAAACATATAACATAAAATTTAACTAAAATAACATATCAATATGCTCAAAATATAAATGTGTACACTATAATTAACTCATAGTAAAGCAATCATGTACCATCACATATCTAAAAAATATACTACTATCCCATAATATCGTATATCTCAAGCTTAGTTAAAAATAACTAAATCTAAATTTATCAGTTATAGATATCCATTAATAATCTAGCAAGTTTGTTTCATGAGGAATCAAGATGTAACATCTTTCCCCCTAAAACTAGTCATCATCCTTGATGACTCTTATTCAAACATAAGTTCTTAATTAAAAATATTGTTTTGACAAGGCAATAACATGATATACAATATTGAATTAAGAAAATAAATTAGAAATTACATGTAGTTATCATTGTAGTTCCTTAAAGTTGCATTATCCCTCGAGTATTGATCCCATAAGACCATACTCTATGAAATATCCCTATAAATCAATCATAGTTACGAGTATTACTTACTCTATTTGGTTTTGTCATGACCACATTGGGGTCTAAAATTGTTAAGACAAGCATATATACTCTAAGACTGACCACTTTTGTTACCTTGAAGGGTCCCAAATATCTTAGTGAAAGTTTCACTGACTTCCCAAAAACACATGAGATCATCACAAAATTCAAAAATAAATGGCCAAGAAGACTTCCATAAAACTTTCTAGCTCCTCTGCACATTTCTCTTAACCTAGAGAGTGTATTTCTCATTCCAAAGAAAAGTATTTAGGGAACCTAGGAAGAATAATATGTATAATTTAATACTATGGCTACTCTACATAGCTTTAGATAATTAGAACATGTGAAAACTGTCACTTACTCTATAGAGCTCATGATAAATATGATGATGAATAAGAACTAGATATATTACATTTCCAATGTATTCAAAATCATGGAATACTCATCCACAATATACATGTGTATGGCCATAGACTGAATGTGACAAGTTTATCTATCAATTATTAAATTTGGCAAGTTCGTCTATCAAATTTAAACTCAATGACTACCAAGTCAATGTGAGACTAAGTAGTATCCACTCCTATCACTTAGTATGCATGTTCCTAATTCACCACTCTTTCTTTAGGTCTCCATGACCTAATAAACTCCTAAATGTGTACAAGGTTCAATGAACCAAAAATCCATACTAATAGATCATATAAAGAAATACTATATGATAAATAATTTTAGATGTATCAACATGCATATAAGAGAGATCATATAATCAATCTATAATTGTATTAAGTTACTAATAGCTAAACATACTAATATCATATTTTTTAGCTTAACCTATAGTGTTATATTCATAGTTAAGAAAGAATAATGTTAAAATTAACATTACATACAAAGGCCAAGGATCAAACTATCCTTTCATCTTAGTAAAATAACAAACAAGATAATATCTCCCTACTTGCTCGACTATAATGCAACAATTAAGAGTTTATCTCAACCCTTAGATTGACAAGGTGCTCCATACATACTATACCCTACTCAATTTTGGTGAAAGGTAAAAATAACTCTTCAAAACAACATGTTTTAATCCAAAAGAAAATAATATAAATCTAGTCAAGGGTGAATAACAACATAATAATTATAATCAACTTATAGTTCTTAATCTAGAATTTAATATACAATTCAAGGTTTCCCACTCCATGTGGTCTTAAAATCACAAAATAGATAAAATAATAAATCTGAAGAGTCATAAGTGAAAATTAGAGAACTATAATCTAAAAAACTCCTACATAGCCTCACAAGGTAAAAATAAAATTCCACAACTCAATGTTGTCAAATCATTATCTACTTACCAAACCTGTAAGTATGATATAATAATCTATTTCCACAACTAGGAAAACTAAAATACTAAATACAAGGATGTACCAATCCATCCTATCCTACATATTCTCTCTTGATAAGAATTAGAAGATATTATTTTAGATATTTTAAGGGAATATAGTCAAACTACATTTTAGAAACAAGTTTCTGTTAAAGAAAACACTAAATCAACATCATGAAAATAAGATTCTTCTTAGTAGCTTAAAATGATGTCAAAGGGGAATAATATAATAACAACTCACCTCTAAAATAACTAAGAGAGACATCATTTCTTCCTAGCTCACATAACTTAATAGTGAAATTTTCATAAACAAACTCCTAACATAAAGGAATTCCCAACCAAGACACTAACACTCTACTACAAGAAAATTCCCACCGCACTAGGTGGTACCAAACTAAAAATGGTCTTATAAGATTTTCCATTTATAATATTAATGAACACAAAAACTAAGGAACATGTATTTAATTGAAAATCATCCTATGTTTATTAATCACTCACAACATAAAACAAAAATGACAAAGGGGACTTGATTAATAATGAAGGTTGTAACCATCCTTGAGGTGTCAATCCAAATGATCATAAATAAGGTAGGATACTCTTATTCACAACTCATGAACTAAGCTATTCACTCACTACCCAAACCTTGATTACAACCAAATCCATCAAAACACTCGCTAAACCAACCTTATAACAACTCTAAGAGGGTAAAAAGTGCTTCTAAAGTACACACTCAATGTACCACACTCATTTCATGAATGTCTCATGCTTACAAAATTCACCAAGCCAAATAGGAGAATCTACCATATCTCAAAACTCCAATCATGGTGTAACATGGTTCCACACTGAGGCACCACAAATCCAAAGTGTCATTGTAATACTTCATGTCACTAGGTTTGCACTAGTAAACATAAAGACAAGAAAACACTAATGGACTCGTTAGGTCCTAGATTTCGAGCCACAACTTTGATACCATATGTAACAACCCCGTTGGGGTCCAATTAGAAATACATGATTTTCTTTTAATTATACACATATACCAAATATATATTACATCAAGATAATCTATAGAGACCATAATAACTATTGAAATTTGATAACATCAAACAAGTATAAAATACCACATATCATTGATCTCTAATATCATGAGATCACATCAAATGTAGATATAGAAAGGAATCACAGTAACTTAGCTACAACTAAAACAACTCTACAACCATCATTATTAAAATATAATATCAAGTAATTAAATCTCTTCATGACATTTATCAATAATAAGGTAAAATATAATTTACATATAAGATACATGGTTTCCCTAGAGCATAGTTCTCAAAATCAAGTATCTGTGGCAATCTCAAGTGTCATCTAGATAAGTAGTACTATTGTGGGGAGGGAGATCATCATTTGAGCATTTTTCCACACCAACCAAAGACCAATGATCCCTTACACTATTCTCATTAGGAAATAGCCCTCTTTATATGGATGAGTATATAGTGATGATGTGAGAATCCAAAGAGACAAATAAGTACCCATGTGTTTTATGATTTCTAAACTAAACATGCATTTTATCATAGAAAATTGTTCTATTGCAAGATATTGCACAAACATATAAATCATACTCATGAAATGATAATATCTCACTAAACATATTTTAGCTCAAATTTTTATGAATAATATAATATAATGATCTATAGATCAATCAAATTTATCTATACCACTTGATTGGACTGCCTTCATCTGTCATTGTGTTACTAGTAAGCCAGTGAAGGCCATCTCACTCCTTACTCCATATCAGCAATACAGATTCATCAAATATAATCTAACGACAAGATTCATTTAAATTCTACTAAGAAACACATCATATAACATGCTAAACATAAGAGTAATCAAAACATACATTTATTCTGTCAAATGTATGAATGAATTTTACATTATTTTATATCCCATATTAGAAATAATGACTATAGTTTATACCACCTAGGTAAATACACATTTAACTACATATTTTAAATACCACAATTTGTTTCCAAACATACTACACCCTATGATAAATCATATTACCATAGTCTAGTATTCTAAGACATAACTACTAGTTTTCCACCATCAATCATATAAAGTAGTCTTAAATGCATGAAAATATAAGCTTCCAAAGAACTAGATATAACAAAGCAAATCATAGTTTCTATGAAACACATAATATTCCATCTTATCATATTTTATACTTTCAAAGATTATATGCATGTATACACATAGTTTTATTAATTGTTACAAAACATGTTATTCACAGCAATAACCAACATACATACATTAAACTAGTCAAATGTAGATGTTAGTCTAGACATAACAATTATAGTATATACCATCTGGGTGCAACATACATTTATACTATAGTAATTTATGATATCTCATACTATCATAGTTCACAACTACATAAAATCACATAACCCAACTTATGATTTCAAGAATCAAATGATCCACATAGATAACAACAAGCAAGAAAGTATGGGATTATACCACCCAGGTATACCCTAAATTTAAACTACATACTAGTATTTCAAAGCAACATAACTTATAATCATGTATCATAATGTATAATTACATACTAGATATAACCAATCACTTATACATATTAACACTCACATAACATGTACACCACATAAGTATTTAATACTGAATACATATAACTAATAACTAATCAATTACTTACAACAAAATAGAGAACCCATAAAATTATTATAACATTAACTTAAACATCTTATTCTATTTTCTAAAAGACTATTTAATATAGGTATATTTGTGGTCCCTTAGACGCCTGATGACTAGATAAAATCATACTTCTACATACAAGCTTAGCCATATGATCTAACATAGCAATTTTATTATGTAATTATGTTGCATACATAAATCCATGTATAGATAAGCTAAACAAAATTCAACATACAAGAAATATAAGATACTCCAATCTAACATCTGCTATACATTTAGGCGTTTGAAAGCACACATTTTTTAAGCTTCATTTGTCATAATTATTTAATATAGTCTATAATCTACACATGGAGCGGAAGCCATAAGAATACACCCTTATGTTCATATACATGCCACTAGGTATATTAATACTTATGCATTCGCTAAGTTTTATTATTCTCAATTCTTCATCATAGGTTATAATCCACCCATGAAAATACATAACCATGAGAATACACTTTAATGAATATATATACATATACACCTATAATTCTTATAAAGCTTATCATAACTTGTTTTAATATTACATTCACATCTCAAGTTTTTGTTCTCAACTAACCTATAATAAATGATTTGTGCTTATCATAAAGAAGACTTGTGTTTTATATAATTTATGTACCCCATTAAAGGTTATACAAATTTACTAAGAAACATTTAATTGTTTATCAATAAAAGGATTGACTATGTTCCTAATTAGTCCAAATTTATTTTAGATAAGATTTTTCATACATAGACCCATATGTACCATAAATCTCAACCATTTACTTTTGCCTATAAATTTGGGATATTACTCTAATTCATATATATCCCCATGACTATATTATATTTTTTTCATTTTCAAATACTTTCCCATATTTAATTTTATTCAAAAATATCTTACTTAAAAGATTAACATGCCATTTTAAAACTCATTTAATAAAATCTATAAGAGTATGGAAACACTCTCCTCATAATTTCTCTTACTGTCTCTATAATGGTTTTGAACTCTATTTTTAGAAAGTTGTTTGTTTGCCACCATGTGTCCAAGCTTTTTCATTTTTAGTAAAATATTTTACAATTTTAGAATTTTATATATTTATTAAAATATTATGATCTAATATATAACCCATAACTTGGAATACAATGATCGAATCTCTCTAAAAATATTAACAATAATTTATGTGCAGCTTGTATAACCTACAACCAACTAAATGGGTGACACCAATTAACATAAAAGTTTGAGAGCATAAAAAGGTGAATTAATTCTTCTTCATCTTTAGCTGAGTATTTCCCAAAGATGCCAATCATTAATTAAACAATTACTATATAAAATTTTATTTTTCAAACAATCATAAAATAATAGGTGATACCACAGCTGATAAGTGACTCCAAAGTATACGATGACCCCATATTTTCTAAATAATTAGCAATCCTCTTGCCAAGATGTACATAAATAATAAAGTGAAAATTCTCTTATAACATTTAAATTGTTTTACATGTTATAATTGTACATGTTACATGCATGTTATTAAATTATTAAATGTTACATGTTTTATTATAATAAAGTGGCAATTATCTTATAAGTGGTGATTATATTATAAGTGGCGATTATATTATACAGGCCGAACAAGAATTAATAAAGTGACTTATATACAATGAATTTATACAATGTCTACATTTAAATGTTCTCTCCATATTGAAAATCTGGAGTGATGTATATACGACCTCTATCCAAGTCACTACAGCCAAAAAACAAATGTTGTAATTTAGAGGATAATTTGTTGCATTATTTTTTATAATATTTCACTGAAGGAATGGATCATGTTTTTGTAGATATAGAGAGGTCACTTAAATATTTAAATTCAATTCAAAAATAGTTTGTTTTTAATTGATAAGATCATCGGGTCATTATGTATCAATACTTGTAGATCACCATCATATTAACATCTTATCTAATAGTCAAAATCCCTTTCTAATGGTATTCATTATTAGAAAAATTAGATTATTAAACATGTTTTTTTATTCATTAACCCTCTCTAATTGTGAATAACCCAGAATTTATCACATGTACTTGAAAATACACACACACATTATCAAATCAATGTATATCAAACCAAATCTATATATTACCATAAAATATTCCATCAAATCGAAGCATTACTATTACTTAAGTATTTTCAGCAGTGGTTTAGATTAGTCCATGTATACAGTATTTTAGTTATAGATAATCATATAAGTATTTAAGTTAGTAATCCATAACCATTTATGACAGATCAAGAGTTTAGATATTCACATTTAAAAAAAAATCTAAATCAATGATATTATGTTATTACTTCTACTCTAGAATACGAGTTGTATTTTGATGAATACATAGATATCGATTCCATTAAATATCATCTTGTATATTTGTCTATTTATAGATTGATATTTTCAAATATTATTTCCAGATAAATTTTACATATAGAAATTCAAGGTTTATATATATAAACAAGCACCTACCTAGGACCTTGATTGGTAGATCTTTTTGTAGTTGATTTTTCTCCACTCCAATCTTCCACCAATGCCCTATTTTCTACCATAGAATTGTGCTTCTTCTCTTATTTAAGTAGTGCTACACCTTTTTTTTAATCTTTTTGTTTTAAATATTTTTTATGATTTTTTTTTAATTTTTTTAATATCTTTAATTCTTTCTTGATTTTCTAAATTTAAACTTTTCATTTTATTCTTTATTTTTTTGTCTTTTCTTATTTTTTCTTTTTCTAGGGAATTTTCTATTTTTGTTATATATTTAACACTAAATGTCAATTTCATAATTACCAATAATTTAGGATTTTAAATTTGATTTTGCCAATAATATTCTTACCAACATTAATGACAAAATATGCTAAAAATAATAAATAATTCATTACAATATTTACCTATACTAGAAAACCATAAAAAGCAACACTATAATGTAATTTCTAAAGGCACCTTAAGTAAATTATTTTTAATGCATTTATACCATGTGATAACTACTATGGTGTGCGTAGAGTTTTTTCATCTCTCTATCAACTTCTAACATCTCCATCTATATCACCCTCTCTGATGATATTCTCCCTCTGACATGCTCTAAGGGATGAGTTATCCTACATCCACCTCACAATACACAAGTAACTAGATCATATCATTTCTTAAACATATAGCATAAAATATAACTAAACTAACACATCAATATGCTCTAAATATAAATGTGTACACTATAATTAACTCATATTAAATCAATTATGTATCATCACATATCTAAATAATATCCTATTATCTCATAATAACAAATATCTCAAACTTAGTTAAAAATAATCAAATCTAAATTTATCAGCTATAGATATCTACAAATAATCTAGCAAGTTTTTATGGTGAGGAATCATGATGTAATACATAAGGGATACATATACATGCTCTTAGAGCTTGCTAATGGTTGTACAGTTGTAACCACGTTAGCAAGAGAGGCAAAACACACACAACAAGGATCTTGAAATTTGAAAGAGCCTAAGACCTAAGAAAACCAATAACAACCTTGCAAAGAAGATAGACCCTATTTACATATACAAATCTCTCACCCATAATATTCCTTTGAGATGATCCAGCTATAAGATGCTCTTGGTCACGTTTAGAAGCTCATGCCTTATAAGGGAATGATTTAGTTAACTGTCTATCTATATCATGATGAAGATTTCAAACAAAACCTTAATCTTCTTAGCTAGAAATTCATTGAATTTTATCTTGAGTTAGAATATTCCATTGGGATAAAAATAAACTCCTTGTCTTCTTATGTAATAGCTTGGCCATGCCTTCAACTAATCATTTACAAAGCTATAAAATTGTGGACAACTATCTTTGTCCTTGTGCAAGCTAAATAATGGCCCTTGTAATGATGACATTGGATTACTCCAATTGTGATGGAAGAAAATCAATATTCATGGCCATCTGATAAATTTCCTTTTCATGTCTGACGTTGGCCTCATAACCCCTATAGCATTTTTCTTCCAAAGAGGTATTTAAAATAAGCCAAATATTGGAAATGTAAAACTTAGCAATTTCACCTTTTTTTCATTTTTAATTCAATGTGATTTTCCACATTTTCTATTTTACCTTTGACTTTTTAAAGTTAACACAAAACTTTATGGAGATTAAGTACATTTTTTACCCTTTTTAACCTTTTATGGGACTTTAGCTCCTTTTTGAAAATTTTCACCTCCTTTGCCTAATGGGATTTCAAACCCCAACTACAACTTTGTAAGTTAGAAGAAATATGGAAGTTAGGTTCACATTATATACACATGATATTTTCAAACTTTTATCACTTACTAACACTTCGTATCTTGTAGGAACCTATCGAGTCTCAGTCTTTCTGAGTGCATGCCATAAGGGGTGCGTCGAGAAAGGGGTAGGCAGACCATTAGTGCTTCATAGGATTATTTTCCCTTTTACCACTTGTTATCTACACACTTATCTCCTAAAAACCTTATCCCTAAGAATTTTTTTCTTTATTACCTACTCTCTATCCATTTTTTTACCTTTTGTCCCTCTTTTCTTATCCTTAACCCCTTTTTGACTATTTATTATACTAGGTCAACCTTTTATAGTTTTGGGTGAAATTCACTTAGGTTTTAGATTAACTCTTTTCTGACCTATCCCATGACTTAGTAAATTCTTGTCCAAAATTAAGCTTGGATGACTTGGTTGACTCTATTAGCCGAAACTTTCAAAAGATCTTAGGGTTAAATCCACCAATATATACAAGTTTATTTCACCATTATTTAGAGAAGAGAAGAAGAATTAAGACTATTATGCATGTGTTTATCCATCATTATACTTAAAAATTAGGCTTAGGGTTTCATAATTTCTTTAGAGATACAAATCTTGTCTTATGGAGAAATACTTTGGATGCATTGATAGATTGTGTAGCATAGAGTTGATTTATCTTTGTCATCCTTACATACCAAAATAACCTCTTGAAAAACACCTTGGCCAAGGGAGAGAATGAGGCTCAATAGGTTCATATTCAAAGGTAAGTATTATAAACTTTGTTTCTCCTTTGTAAGAGAATATATATATATATATATATATATATATATATATATATTTGTGTTTCCCTTCCATGCATTAGGATTTGGTATACATTGATGCGAGTATATGTCTTCTATGCATGTTTAATTTTATTATTTATAACCCCCACTTTTTCCACTAAATTAGATTTTAATTTACTTTTTATTAGTTTAGTGAATATTAAACATAGGACTCTCTTAGGGTTATTGCATGATTGTGCTTGATTGGATGCTTTGGAAACCTACCTAGCATTGTGTATTGTTATAAGAGATCCCATAATTAGGTCTAAAAAATCCCCATATTGGTCATGTTCTTGATTATCTAATGTTTAATCAATTGGAATACCATGGTAAGATCTATCTTCCTCAATTTAGGATTGATTTATAAACATGATACATTTTTGATTGCATACATTCTGGTGAACCTGACATGAATATAACCCTTATAGGTTTTATCTCACATTTTTCATTATTTTATTATTTTATTTTTTTATATTTATGATATTGGGTCAAAAACATTGATATACTTATAACTTCTATGTGTATTTTTAACACACAATCACATTAATACAACTCTGTTCTATTTGTGCAGGTTTTTCATCAGGTATAGACTACTAGGTCAACTTTGTCAACATAGTACACTTTCAAACTTCCAGATTAGGCTACTATGTCAACCCTATTGACTCTTTATATTTATATACTTCCAAAAAAGATACCAAGTGAACCATGTTGACATAGTACATTTTATAGGTTTTCAACAAATAGGGTACTATAGAACTTGGTCATCCCAATCGACCCAGTTGGCAAAATTTGCAAGTATAAATCAAGGTAATTTAATAGCAATCTCATTTTCATTTACATAATCTAACCCATCAAGGTTAATTTCTATCCTTCTCTATCATTTATGTTATTCATTATAATTCTATTTTTCATAGTTTATAGTCTTTAAAATTGTCCTTGTATAGTCAACTAGGTTAACCCTATTGATGTAGTTTTGTATTCTATCTTCTATCTGGAAAACTAGGATGACACTATCGATGTAGTTATTTTTTAGACCCTTAATTTTGTATTACAATAGCAACACTATCAACTCTTTTAGGTAATCTCTACATACACTATCATTTGAAATGACATTATACTATGTTTCAAATTTTGAATTAAACACTTATATTATAGTAATTAGCTCACACTTTTATTTTAGTTTCTTGCATGATTATAATATATCACATAGTATAATTAGGTGGTTTTTAAATATATAGTTTAGTTTTATTATTTTTCTATTTTATGCACACACTACCAAATCACATAATCTTAAAATGCATTTTAACAATTGTCTACCCAAAGCCTACCTACTTAGATTTTATCACCAAGGGAGAATTCAAATTAGATTTTTATCCAAGTATAAACATGTGGTTAATGTTATTTATTATCTAAGAACTTGATACCCTTATTGTTATGGTGTGTGAAGTTAGGGGGCAGGCTCTAATACCAAACTAGTACCATTACCAATACAAATCCCTTTCATTTTAAACATCCTAAAACCATCTATAAATTGATTTCTAGTTTCTTGCTTATAGCCAACTCCCTATCACATCTAAAATTATATTCTAATAATCTAAAAACATTAAGGTTGACAACTTAGTTACCTTTTACTTTCCAAACTGACTACTTGTTCTTTACTCAATTATTTGTTATATTACAAAAACTTGTATTAGCCATCATTGGTGTAAGATTTTGTGTTGTGTGCCATAATTGGATCAACTTCATTTACCCAACTGATTTTGTGTTTCCTTTCATTTATTTCTTTCAAAAGTACTTGGTAAAAAATTTCCTATTTCAGTACACAATCATTCTACTTGACATAGTCTCTTACAGACTATTTGTTTTTCCCCTATCTATAGTACTAGGTCAACCTTATTTACTCTATATAATTTTTTAGCCTCTAATTATAGTACTAGGTTGACCCTATTGACTTTGTACCCTTTTTTAGCTCATGTTTCTAGTACTAGGTTGACCTTGTCGACTCTGTATAGTTTTTAGACCCTATTTTTTGTACTAGGTCAACCTAATTGATTTTGTATAGTTTTTGTCACTTCTTATTTCCTTACTTTTACATCACTTTTTCCTTATTTAGTCCTTTTACTTTATCATGAACTTCATATTTAAAGATAATATTGATTTAAATTCAATAGATATGATGAGACTTACCAACCCTCATAGGGTCTCCCATAAGTAGTTTAGTGCTTCTCTTCTAGATGAGAGTAATGTTCATATAGCCACTCTCACAATGAATTATGGGACCCCTCCTCATTCTTATTCATTTCATAATCCTCTTTTATCACTTGAATATCAACCCTAATTAGAGTATACCCCTGAAATGATGTACTTTATATCTAAATTTCCTCAACATCAAGGAAAGAATCCTTCTACCATTTACCATCTCATGATTACTAGTCAAGTCGAAGAACCTCATTAACCTTTTCCCACATTATGACATGGATTTGGGGATACTATTTTCTTTGATTCTTAGCCTCTTCCCTCTATTCTGATTCCTCATACCATGACTTCTTATTTGATTTATTCTACTTCATTCCTAGTATCTCTTCTAATATGGTAGGTTTTACATCTAGTGAGCCTCTTCTAAGACCCACTCTCCTCAAATATTCCACTAGTGAATCATTTTATACCCATGGTAATCATGCTTCTAGTGTTTCCTCTTCTCACCCCTTCACTATTCCATCATTTACCACACAAGCAAGTTTTTCCACTAGTGCCTCACATTATAATAGTTCCTCTCAATCTCCTATCAATACTAATAGTGGTACCCAAGCCACTACTTCCAATTCTAATACTAAAAATAATACAAAAAATGCAACTCAAACCCATCAACTCTTATTAAAAATGTTTAATCAAATGAATAATTTGAGAATGTAAAACCACCTTATCCATCTTCAAATCCACCCATAACAAATGATATGGGGCATGCATAATCAAAATGTTCCCCCACCTCCTCTTTGGGATGCCCATGGCAACATTATCCCTCAACCTCCTCTTATCAATAGGATAATTAAGCATCTTCAAAATGAACCTCTTACATCTCAAATTTATAATATCGATATAGGAGGTATCACCCCTACCATTTCTAATAATGGGTCAACTAACCTTATTCTTCATCTAAAAACATTTAGAAATCTATATAAATGCTGATTCAAATTAAACACCTTTTCCACTACCAATATCTTATCTAAAACCCTCATGGGTGATGCTTTATATTGGTAAAACAAACTTAAAATCCATTCTTTTACTAGTTTGGAGGATTTAGTTAATGTTCTAGTCTAAGAGTTTAAAACTAGTGATCTACTTGAGAATACCTTGGCCCATTTTATCAATTGTAAGCAGTTTGAAAATGAAACTACCAAATTTTTTGTTAAAAGGTGGTAAACATTGTCTAACAAATGTGAGCATAACATGACTGATGATAATATTTTTCATCTCTTTACCAATTCTCTTTTTCCCAAGTTACAATATCAAATCCACACATTCTCTCCACGTACCTTAGAGGAAGCTACTGATAACCTAAACATAAATATTTCCTTATGCATCAATTAGATCCACCATAAAATTTCTATGGGTACTCTTATCTTAATTAAAAATAAGAATCATCATGATACCAATGATGTTGTCATGGAATCTTATGACACCATTCACACTATTCAAGATGTTATTCCTAACCAATCTTCAGAACCAGATCCTCCTCCTAATTAATTCACCAATCCTCACTTATCTCCACCTAATAACATTAATTTTCACAAACCTTTATCCTCAATTGAATTACTCAAATGTCTACCTAGGCTTCTACCATGAGAACTTGATCCCACTTGTCCTATGAAATCTTGGTATGATCCTAATAAATTTTGTTGGTTTCATGCTAGTTGGGGTCATTCTCATAAGACTTGTAGGTAGCTTCATAATTTGGCTATGTATTTTCTTCTTGGTCCCAATTTTGATCATGATTCTATCATTAATAAATTCCAACAAGCCTATGACATTGATTTCAAAGCCCATGAGACACAAACTAAATCTCAAGATTTGAATCAAGTTAAAGCTCATTTGGTCATCTATAAAGACCCTCTTACAAATCACCAAGATAATAAAACCAATCCCACCCATTACAACAATAATATATAAATTATTATTCACCTGACTCCAGAAGAGAATATGGTTAATATGACTAATATGTGAAGGGTGGTTGCTTTCATTAATCCTCAACCTATCTACACCCCTCCATTGTCTTGTACATTTTATGTTATCCAAGATTCCTCTCCAAATAACATAAATAAGTTAGAGAAATATGACCTTATAACTTTTTATGAACCAATTCTAACTCCTCCCTTGGATAACACTTCCCATTCTATTTCTACCATCCCTCCATCTTATTTACCTAACACCAATACCCTAAATATTCTATCAACACTTCTAACAATTCTCAAAACCAACCTACACCAACCAATTTAGCTTCTCGACATAATTAAAACCTTTGTCTAAACCTTTCCCCTCTTATTAACATAATTCCAATTTAATTCAGCTCATCCTTTTGAGGACCTCCTTCAATACTATGTACCTATTTCTAACAATCTTCTTATGGGTTATGATGATGGGGATCCTATCATGGAACTCACTAATCTCCCATCCCAAATCCCATTTATTGAACTTATGAGGACCACTTTACATCATAAAATTTATCTCATGCGACTTTTGTTTGCAATTAACATCCCTCATCCTCCCCTAGTGGGATGTGAATCAACCTTATCTAGATCTGAAGATAACATATTGCAATAATGTGAAGAGATGTCCACATTGATAAAACAATGGACACTTCTCTTTCCCTCAATTTTCCCATCACTTCTATGATTCTCAATGAGATTTTTCTTTGTGTGAATGATCCTCCTCTATTCATTAATGTCCAAATTGGTGATATCCAAGTGAAGCATGCCTTGATTGATGAGGGTTCTAGCACTTGTGTTGCCTCTCTCAATTTTATCAAAACCCTTGGATATTCTGAATGTAATCTCAAATCCACATGAAACACATGTTAAGGATATAATCATAGGTAAATTCCTCCTTTATGTTATGTGTGGCTTCCCATTACCATCCCACTTATTACTGTTCATGTGAAGGTGTTGATATTTAACTTTCCTCTATCTTATAAAATCCTACTTGGTAGGCCATGGACTTATCATGAGAGTAGTTGCTTCTTCCACCTAAAAATGCATTAAATTCACTCATAATGGAGATACTTGTAAGATTCAAGGTGGTACTAACCCTTGGAATTTCAAAAAAAATAAATACCATGATATCTTCAAGATTCTTACTCTTGAACCTTTGCCCAATGTTCCATTTCATGAGTCTCAATGATTCAACTTTCCTATCAATTCCACTCAAAGTTACAACGGTCATCCTAAACTCATTAGTAATATTCCTCATAACCTCTTAGATTTTGATGATGATGTAACTAATGAGATCAACTAAAGATTAAAAATTTTGATCTCTCACCCCATCTCATCTCTCAACCTCCTACTTCTTTATAGCCTCATTCTCACAAACCACCTTGTGATGATATCCCTATTATCTTAACCAAGACTTGATATTCCATTCATCATAACTCATTAGATGATAATGTCATCCCTACCTACATAATTAATACTCATACACCTGATTATGATGATGGTTATACCTTAGACAATCCATTCTTAGGTGGTTTGGTTCAAGCTCGTGATGTTGAGATTATCCATTATCATTCCTCTTTGCTCGATATTTTAGTTTATCTTCATGTATTCCATCATATATAGTTCCTAATTTTAGCATTTTCCTCTTTATCAAAAGGTAGATATGGTGTGAACAACTCTATTTTATGAAGAACCATGTACAAGTATGTTTATGGATCATGCTATGACTAGGCCCTATCACTTTTCTATTGGAAATATTGTCATTGATGTCAAAGGTCTAGCATTATTGGTGATAAAGACCCCATTACATTTAATGATGTTTTTAATAGTCATATCTTGGCTAATGTATGTTAATATTTATTTAATATTAATAAATATATTTTTGATTGCATAAAGTCAAAAGAAGGGCCCATGGATAAGTCAAAGAGTCACAAGGTAAAGACAAAAGAATAATGGGATGCATTTTCCTATGAAGAGTCATATTTATGAATCCCAAGAGTCACCAAGTGAAGACAAAAGAGGAAGGGCACAATTTCTCATGAAGGGACACTATGAGGAATATGAAAAGTCAACAAGATAAAGACAAAAGAGGAAAGGATGCTTTTGCTTATGAAGGGTCACCATATGACTTTTCAAATGCAAGGATATGAAGGGTCATGCAATTTTGGCACCATTTTCCATGAGGATTGAAGGGTCACAAAGGGTGAATGCCAAAGGTCATTTGGAAAGCTATAAATAAAGGGTTGAGAAGCCATTTGTAATATGCAAGATAGAGTATGATTTTTAATTGTTATATCTAGCTTAGAAGAGCAGAGGAGAGAAAAGAAAGAGATATTGTAATGTGTTATCATTTGTTGAGAAAGCAACATTGAGAGATAGTTGTGTGGTATACATAAAATGGGTTGCTTCTCTTGTGGGTTGGTGCTCATGAATAGTTGTTGTGTTGGTGCTCAAGAAAGGAGTTGGTGCTTCCTACAATTTGGTGCTTGCAAATATTGTAGTTTGAGTTGGTGCTCATTCATAGACTTGAGATTATTCTCTATGATTTTTCCCATATTAGGTTTCTACATTAATATGGTGTCTCTCTCTAACTTATGTGGTGTTTATTATTTAAATTTTATTGCATATCTTAAATTTATGGTTAAGTGGAATTTGATTGAGTGAAATTTTATAAGATTTATGATATATTAATTCACCCCCCTCTTAGTGTATCCCATGCTTAACAGTTGGTATCAGAGCAGGTTCCTTTTGAAAAAGTTCTACATCTTGAAGGTAGATCGAGAAAGCATGATGGTTGGATCACATGAAGGATTTTCTACAAATAAGGTACCTTTGTTTTATGGGATGAATTGTATTTTTTGGAGCATAATAATGAAGACTTATTTTATGGTCCTTGGATTAGACATATGGCAAGTAGTGATGGAGGAATATGAAGAGCCACAGACAATTATAACTACTCTGGTAGAAAAGAAGGCAAGTGAAAATAATGCTAAAGCTTTAAATATTGTTTTATATAGTTTATGTGAATTAGAATTTGTTAAAGTTATGCAATGTAAATCTTCACATGAAACTTGGGTAAAACTTGAGAATATTTACAAAGGTGATGGAAAGGTTCAGTAAGCTAAGCTTCAAACTTTTAGAAGATAGTTTGAGAGTTTGAAGATGGAAGAAGAAGAAAATATAGCAAGTTTTCTTTTTTGGGTTGATCAAATACTTAATCATATTCAAGGTCTTGGAGAAAATTTAAAAGAATCAACTATGGTTCAAAAAGTTTTGAGATCTCTACCATTGAGATATGACACAAAAGTTTTGGCAATTGAAGAGATGAAGAATTTAGCAAAGCTAAAGATGGATGAGCTTCATGGTATTCTCATGGCATATGAGATGTGGACTAAAAAAGATAAACCCTCAAAAGAGAGAATACACTTTCAAGACAAAAAATTAAGAGAAGGCTAAGATTCAATAATCACGTGAGAGTTCTAGTGATGATGAAGATGACAATGGAGCTCTTTTCATTCGCAAGCCAAAAAAGGACACAGGTAAAGATCAAGGAAAATTACCTTTTAAATTTTTTAATTGTGTAAAGATTGGAAATTTTGTAGCCAAATTCCTAAATAAGGGTAATGATGACAATGAATAAGGAAATTCTACATACAAGAATAATTTCAAAGGTAAATTCAAGAAGGGATTCGAGAAGAAGAGTGTGTATTATAAAGACCCTAGCTCAGCTAAAGATAGTAGAGTCAGTGATTCAGAAGAAGAAGAGATTTTATTCATGTCCATACATGAAGATGCCTCCATAAGCAAAAGTATAAATGATCAAGAAGAAGAACAGGATGAATTCGAAGTGAATCTAGAAGGATAACTCATTTGTGCCTTAGAAGAGTTAGAAGCTGTTGAGAAGAAGAATAAAAAACTAAAGCACTAGATCAAGAAAAATGAAAAGAAGTCAAAGTAAAAATTGATGATCTAAAAGCACACTTTGAAGAAGCTAAAAGGAATGAAAAATATCTAACAACATAATTTCAAAAAATAAGAAAAGAATGTGAAAGGTATGTTATTGAAATTGCCTCTTTAAAAGAAGATATTGAGAAAGCGATCAATGATAAAGTAGTTAGTGATTCAAAATTTGAGGATAGCACTAACATGTTGAATAAGATATTAGAAAGCCAAAAGGAAATATTAGATATGATAGGTATTATATTTGAAAATAAAAAGATCTATGTTGAAGCTCTTAAAAAAGAGGAAACAAAAAGGGAAGAAGTGAAGAATACAGAGGACATCTCAAAAAAAAAGGCTGGAAGGAACAAAGTTACAAAATACAATTAGGACAGAGATACACAAACAGGTTCTATTTTCATGGTTATTATTTTTATTGTAATGGATATTGTCACAATAAAATAGAATGTCAGAAAGAGCTAACAATTTTAAAAACAAGGAGAAGGAAACTCATGCAGAATCTAGCAAAAGCTACAACTCTTTTGATCCTCTATCAAGCTTTGATGAAGAGGCCATAATATGTTACAAGTGTAATAATTTTGGACACATAGCTTGGTATTGTAGAAGTATGTTTAATTTAATCAAGAAGTACCAAATTTGAAAGGTTTCATTCATCAAGAAGAAGGTTTAGACATGTTCATGGTAGAAGAACAACCTAAAGATTCTATGTTAGTTCAGACAGCTTTGCATGCAAGAAATGAAGAATAACCATGGTTAGTTGATAGTAGATGTTCGAAGCACATGACAAGATACAAGACTAATTTCATAAATCTAAAAAATATAAATGGTGGCACAATGAAATTTGGAGATAAAACCACTACCAAGATAGCCAAAAAAGGTACTTTGAGTTTGGATAATGGTAGAACCAAGACTAGGAATGTATTGTATGTAAAAGGTCTTGAGCATAATCTATTGAGTGTAAGTCAAATATGTGATCAAGGATACACATTAAATTTTTATGCATAAGGTTGTGAGATTATTATAAAATATTCAAATGAGTTCATTACAGATGCTCAGAGGATAGGCAACAATTTATATAAATTATTAGATATCTTCACAAAAGCACAATCAAAGGACACATTCAAGGACCTACAAGAGGAGTTGGGAGAAATTTATTTTACTTCCTACCATTGAGATTCACAATCATTTGAGGGGGATCTAAATTTTATCTCTAGGTAGGCCCTTGCCATTGATGTCAAAGGGGGAGAATAATAGGTATGGGTACAGGTGTAGAAATAGGTACAGGGAATAGGTACATATTGCTATAGTAAGGGGGAGTTACTATGTGTTTTTTAGATGATAGTATGTGTAGGTTTTAGGATGTTATAGTTTCAGTTTGAGGTTGCCATCAATGACAAAGGGGGAGATTGTTGGAATATTGTCATATATGTCAAAGGTCTAGCATTATTGGTGATAAAAACCCCATTGCATTTAATGATGTTTTTAATAGTCATATCTTGGCTAATGTGTGTTAATATTTATTTAATATTAATGAATATATTTTTGGTTGAATAAATTCAAAATAAGGGCCCATGGAGAAGTCACAGAGTCATGGGGGTAAATATAAAAGGGGAATGGGACACATTTTCCTATGAAAAGTCATCTTGATGAATTCCAAGAGTACCAAGTGAAGACAAAAGAGGAAGAATGTAATTTCTCATGAAGGGACACTTTGAGGAATATGAAAATTCAACAAGATAAATAAAAAAAAGGAAAGGACACTTTTGCTTATAAAGGGTCACCATATGAATTTTCAAATGCAAGGATACGAAGGGTCATTCAAGTTTTGCACCATTTTCCATGAGGATTTAAGGGTCATAAAGGGTGAATGACAAAGGTCATTTAGAAAGATATAAATAAAGGGTTGAGAAGCCATTTGTAATATGGAAGATAGAGTATGATTTGTAATTTTTATATCTAGCTTAGAAGAGCAAAGGAGAGAAAATAAAGTGATATTGTAATGTGCTATCATTTGTTGAGAAAGAAACATTGAGAGATAGTTGTGTGGTATACACAAAAGGGGTTGGTGCTCCTATGGGTTGGTGCTCATGAATAGTTGTTGTGTTGGTTCTCAGCAAAGCGGTTGGTGCTCCTACAATTTGGTGCTTACAAATATTGTAGTTTGAGTTGGTGCTCATTCATATACTTGAGATTATTCTTTGTGGTTTTTCCCACATTGTGTTTCCATGTTAAATCCAGCATCTCTCTCTATCTTGTGTGGTGTTTATTATTTCATTTTTATTGCATATCTTGAATGTATGGTTAAGTGGAATTTGATTAAGTGAAATTTTATAATATTTATGATATACTGATTCACCCCCCTCTTAGTATATCATGTGCTTAACATTTTATAGATACCACGAACCTTATAGCCTAGTTATCCTCAAGATGCATTCAACTCTCCTTTAGCCTTTTGTAGACCCTGCACTTCCCTTAGTAGATCTCACTTTAGATCCCATTCTTACTCTCGCTTTATCTTAGTCTATTCCTACTTTTAATCCCATCACTCTTATTGAGCCTATTCTAGTCCCTTCCCGACCACCACCTTCTCTTGGTGATGGTTTGCTTCCTTTATCATAGATGTCTCTGTTACCCACTAAATGGGATGACGAGCCTTCCCAAAATCCTTCCATTTTTTTTAAACATCCTCCTATGAGTACTTATACTAAGCCTACTCATAGGCATCTATGTTACTTTTATGGTATATATAATCATTCATCCACGCATTATCATAAGATGTGGTAATATATTGACACTTTGCATCCTTATACCCCTTCACCTTTAGATAAGGCCATACTCCCCAAAAGGTACTACCTAAGTATATTATTAAGTATGGAAAGGTGTATTTTCTTTAATATTAATGTGGTACCCATCACACCAATCATTTGCACATCCTTTAGTAGTACCTTAAATATTATATTTTGACTATTCTATTAGCTTATATCATTCCTCCTATAGGTCATTCCTACAAGTAGGATCCCCCTTATTCTCACATGGTTATACCTCCTATGGTCCATTCTTCACCTCCTATTCCTCCACCTGTGAATCCTTCAATTGTGTACCTTTCCTCACCTATGGATCCTTCTCCACCTATGAGTCCCTTACCTGTGGATCCTTCCCCATAGCTAATCCCTTCATCTCCCATAGATTACAATCCCATGCATTTTTATAATCATCCCTTGCTTGATATACCTCCTCAACATGATGCATCAATAATTCCTTCCTTTTTTGTTGAAGAGATTAGACATGAAGTATTTTCCTAGCTTTCATTAAAGATAAAAGAGACATTAGCTCTAATTCACATCCAACTTCATAGAGACTTATTAGATGTTCTGGATAATGTGTGGGAAAATTTATCAATAATTATGAGCACATGCATGGTGTTCTTGCATTTTGATTTTGGATTGGATGTGTGCTCCAATCTTATCTTTATCTCTTTGTTATATCATTTGACATTATGTCAAATTATTATCTATATTACATGGTGACTTTAATTTTTCACTTCATATTAATTATAATTTCATTTATTTTTGCCTATGGATGTCTACTTTATCATTGCTTTATGTTCCTTCTTGAGTTTCTTTCTTAGAAACTCCCTTATTCTCTTTTTCATAATTGTTTGCTTTCTTATCTCTATATACATGAATAATTTTCATTGTGACTTGGTTAAACAAAACTTATTCCCTTTAGTCATTCCTTATGTACAATGTGATCAGTTAGTAAACAATTTCTCTCATTATAATCTCTTTTCACCAGTCCACTTTGGATTTCCTTTATTTCCCTGTATTCCCTTTTCACAGAGTAAGCCTATACATGGTTGAGACTTGAGATAACATGTTTGTTCATTATTAAGCCTAAGTGTTCCATTCAGTATTATATTTGGTTACTTATCTTCCTTTAGCTTAAGCTTATATCTCATTCATGTGTGTCACTCTATCTCTCATGACTAGTCATTCCAAATTTGTATGGAGAAGGAATCTTAAAAATAACCTTTAAAACATTCAAAATCAAAAACATTTCACAAAAAGCAATGATACAAAAGGCAAAAACATTCAAAATTATTAAAATTCAAATCACATTAAAAGACTTGATTAAAATATCATATCCTTCTTTTAGTCAAAGCTCAAACTCCACAATTGGCCTCATGATAAAGCTAAGGTCCATTGGGGTCGGGTATGCCAATAGATTATAAAATGTGAATAACAAAATCTTTTAGTGCTACTTAACTTCTCATGTAAGTACCCAATATTCATAGTAGACAAATAGATCTATAAGGGGTCTTGAAGAATGGGGAACACATTATGGTAAGGTAGGCACATTTTAATTTTCTTATACCAATCTACCTTCATGAGTTGATCTTTAGTAGCATGCTTGTTTGCCTACACAACTTTGTGTCTATAGTGAACATGTTTTCTTTGTACATTGATGGTCACTAGTCACTTAATGTCTTATCATGTCCTTATTATGCCTCCTATCTCCTAAGGTCTTCTCATAATATGCGTAAGTTATGATTTTTACATTCCCTTTTTCACTCCCCATAATTCTAATATTTCCTCTTGAGAAATATTATTCTGTTCAATGACCACTCCCCTAGGGATTCCATTTTTTGAGTTACATTGTAAGACCATGGATAAGACCTGACCTTCGTCACAAATTACCAAAATTTTATATTCCTATTACCAACATCCCTTTTTACCATATTTTAAAATTTATTCCACCTCATTGGTTTTCCCTTTGTGATTTTTAGTGTAAGACTATGGATAGGACTTGGCCTTCCTCACAAAAATTTTTTATAATCCAAGTCACACCAAAATTACATGTGTCACATATGAGGTAAGATTTTATTGATCGTAAACTTACACAACATTGACATGCTTCCAGCTTGATTTAGTATGTTTTATGCTTACTTCATTACTCTTTCACTTTTATCTACTTATTTTTTGATTGCATGTAAGAATCCAACCATTTCTTGAATTTTTCATACTTTCCAACTTGAATTAGTGTGATAAATTTAAGACCAATTTTGCCAATTTTGTTTTTATTTTATACTTCCTAATGTGATTTAGAATGATTGATTAACTTAATTGATCTTTTTATACCATTTTATTATTTTACATGCCTTTCCACTTTATTACATTACTTTCATAATTCTCAACATGATTTAGTGTGATCTTACTTATTTTAGTTTGGTTCTCATTTTTCTCTTGGTTTAAAAATAAACTATTTTTACCATCTTGTTTACCACCCTTTGGTTTCTTATACTTAGTCATTTCTCTTGTTTTACACATTTCTCAACATGAAATAGTGTGTAGTACATTTTTTGATTGATTATATTTTACCAGATCCTTTTGTGCCTATTTATTTCTAACCATAAATGTGTCCTATATAATGATAGAAAAGAAATTACAACTCATATATTTCCTATATAATATACAACAATAGCTTAATACATGTGTTAGAAAGAAATATATCCAAGCATCCACAACTACAACCATAATACAAACACAGAAGATCATTATCCAACTACCAAAATAAGATATATATATATATATATATATATATATATATATATCATGAGTTTTGATACAAAAGTACAACAATATATATCATCCCAACTCTATGACTGGGGTCTATCTTGTCTATCTCATGGCCTAGCCATGATGCCCAGAGATGCCTTGAACTATCCCCTTTGAATAGTAAATTATAAAGAGGTTTTTCAAGATCTTATTCCTATCAGTTGTCCCTATAGGTTGGCCACTTGGGCCTATACTAGTGCTAAATGAAATGTACCTATGCCATCTAGGTCATGGTATCCTTGTGTGTGACTCTCTCCTGAGACAAGGCCTACCATGTATGTACCTCTCCCACACCCACCCTTACTAATATATGTGGCTCCTTGCATTCCCATACTCACCTCACTACCTCTCTTACTAGCCTGAACTATCTTTTTGGGGAAAACTCTATCTCATGATCCTCTAATATCATAGGGTCATAGGGTGCCAACACCTAGTCTAAGATATCATGGAGTGATCCCATCACTCAGGATCCCCATCTAGTCTCTTCCTCTATAACATCTAAAAAGTCAAACCAAATAGATATTAGATTACTAATATGTCTCACAATCTACCTATCGATCTCTATTCTATCTTAAGTAAGCTAAGCAAAACTAAAACCATCTATTACTACATGTTTATGTATTACCTACTACCATCATCCCACCATCATGACTACCAAGCATAGTCTCCCCATTAACCCATCCTCTAAATACCTCCTATATAAGTCTCTACCTAAATACAAATCCTAGAGTCACCACTTATGCCCATCTTAGGCTGTGCCTTAGTGGTCTCTCTATCATCCAAGTTTATTTGGCCTACCTAATGGGTCATCTAGGATTACCACTATCTCTACTCTCTCTTATTATTGATTCCTCCATCAATGGTGCATTTGAGGTGACCACTACTCCTCCTAAAGTGGTACTGATGGTGGTACCTATTTCACTCTTGCAACCATATCTTATCTATCCACTTCCTATCATACTCAACCATTCCATGGTCTCTCATGACATGGTATGATTGATAGCCTAGTAACTAGTGGCCCTAATCCTCCTCTCCCCCTTGGCACTCTCACATGCCTAGCCAAAAATGTGGGAACCACTATCGGTGTTACTAGGTGGGGGAGTCCCAACTATCTTGATACATGAGCCACTAGATGTGGCTCTATCCAGTAGGTATAATGGCCTATAATCTTTGTCCATGCCAATGGTAGTGCCACTATCTCCCAACTTGTCCATGCCAATGGTAGTGCCACTATAGAAAACCTCTCATATATCCATGTAGTTAGCAATATAATAGACCTTAGAGATTTCTTCCCTCTGGACAACATGTCATACATGTAATGTATAAGTTGTACCTAAATGATAGAGCCTAAATCATACAAAGCCTCATGCTAAAATATGGTTTGGCATTAGGATATCACATATAGTGATACCTTGCCATATGACTTATGACACAACACCCATGCTTTCACAAGTCCTAAAACCACCTTTTGTATATCTATAATATGAGAGGTATAAATGTTAAATGAGTTACTCTCAATCCAGGGTATATCTTCTCTAAGTTCATCACCCATATGACTAAGGCTCTCTTCTCCTTCTTTCCATTTGGTACTCCCATGACCATGAGAATACCTCCTCTAGGTAGTCCAAGGATTGCATGGACATCCTTTAGTGTGATACCCACCTCAATGGTATCCCCATCCATCTCTCACCTAAATGTATTAGTCAATCATTCTAAGGCTCTCAAGAACATGACTATCAAATTTCAACTCAATGGGATCCAACACATATCTACAATCCTTCTTATACGTAATACAATAAATCTCACTTGATCCTTAATCAATAATCACTCCAAGAGGTTTGGGATCCATGCTACATCCACCAAATGCCAAAATCTCAAACACCCCTATAACCATAAAACAACAAAATATGTATTAGATTTTTCATGTCATTTATAATAAAAATACATTCTTTTTAAATTTTAACAAAAAAAGTGTAATTTTCTTTAACTTATCCATTTTTATCAATTTAACCTATTTCTAGCCTATTCATCCCTTTTACCCCTTAGTCGGCCATTCTAGGCCTTTCTAGCACTCTTTTGACAAATTTCATGCATTTTTATACTATTTTGGTCACTTAGTCAAACACTAAGTTGACCAAAATTTCCTCATTTTGACTAGGTTAACTTAATAAACTAAGTTGACCCTTTACTTTTCCCCCCTTTGTACTAAGTCATCATAGTGGCTTTTTCTATTGAGTTGACAGTCATGTATCAAGTTGATAATCTAGAAAACAAACGAAGTCGACACATACCTACTAAGTTGATAGTGTGGATTTAGCAAATTTTTAGCCTACTAGGGATTAGGGTGACCTTGTTGATCTTTCATGTTGACCCCTTTCATTTTCAGTAATAAATGCCTTCTGACAGTTATTACTCCAATCCCTTTAAACCCATTTCCCTATTTGGTTTTTCCTACCCTTAATAACTTGTTTGGGTTCATTTTGGTTCTAAGAATTTCTCTAAATTACAAATTTCTAAAAAATACTTAAAATCAATAAAATATTCAAAAATAAGTTTTAGATTCTCATTTTCTACTTATGTTGTACCTATTGCTATTACTGGGAGTTCTTCTCATCTCAACTATCATCTCCTCACCATCCTAGCTCATTTGGTCTCTCAGATCTCTTTTTCTCTCACCCACAAGTCAAAAATAATAAATGACTTCCCTTTCACCCTATTTAAACTTACTTTTCATAATTCATTTCTTCTAAAATATTTTTTATCAGATTATTTATTTTACTTGTATATTTTTTTTACTCGCCCATTTTTTGAATAGTAAAATGTTCTAAAATCATGATGTCATAGAGAATATTTTCCACTACTATATGCCTATATTCCAATTTTTTTGATTTTTGGCTATTTTTTGCACTGATCTCTATAGGTTCACCTATGTTCTTCACATTAGACACTTTCACTTCTCTTGTAGTCCACTTATTTATCTACAACACTAAGGTAAGTAAATGTAAGTTTTTTTCAATTATATCCTTTCATTTATCTTATTTTCTCCTTACTACATTTTACTTAGCATCAACATTATGTGTTATCAGGTTATATCCCCAAACTAGTATCCTATGTTTCACTCATGTGACATGTGATGAAATTCAAGTGGGTCATATGTATACACATAATATTTTCAAACTTTTATCACTTACAAACACTTTTTATCTTGCAAGAACCCATAGATTCTCAATCTCTCTAAGTGCACACATATCTAAACACATAGTAAGAGTATACATTGACATAGGATTCTCTATCCTTTGTAAGAGTAGATAGATATGCATTTGTACTTCTCTATTAGATTAAACAAAACATAGAGAGAAAATGAAATTGAGAATAGAAGATCACTTATTCAACCAAGCATGAAGGCCTATTAAATAGGAAAACAAATGAAATACCTGTGAAGCATGAGACAAGTATAAGAAAACTAACCTACGTCGGCTTGCATGAAATGTTAGGGAACCTACAACAATCAATATGCTCTGATACCAACTATTAGGTGACCCCTTATCCAATGGAAGCATAATTGATTACTTTCTTATAAGCAATTAAACACAGAATTATACCAGAATGATAAAGTAACTAGAAACTTGAGACAACAAAGAATTTGAGAGACAATACACACTCTTGTATTAAATATTACTAGAAGAAAATACAATAAGGAAGATGCCACTTCTTCCTCCACCTCAAAGGCTTGCCACACCTCAAAACCTTCTTCCCTCTCTCTCTTTCTCTACACAACAACTCTATAGCCTAAGTTATTATCCCTCCTTGAATGCTTCAGCTGATCTCCTTGACCTTACACCTGTAGATCTCCTTGACCTTGCTTGCTTCAATGCTTTTACTTGCCTTCTTGATAATTACAATACATGCCTCATGGGTCTTTAAATAGAATCCCATGGTCACAAAAATATAAATCTAACTACAATAATTAGACACGCAGCTCGTGACTATAATTAGTCATTTGACATGCAAACACTCGCTTCACTTAACTGACTGTTCATCAACAACAGTTCTGGAAATACACAGGCGACCAATGTCGGTCCCTGCTTGCCTGGTTCTGTCAACGTCAGCCGACCTCCTGCCATTGTTGATTTCCTTCTGTACTGCACCTGACCGACATCGGTCATGCTACCGATGCCGGTGCTTCTGGTTCTTCAGCATCCTCTTCTTGTGTCTGCAAATAGTTGAAGCTTTTAGATCCACACCCCAACAATCTCCCACTTGGAGATAAATAGCTGCTACTATACCTGTACCTGTACACCATTTATTTTATTCCTTAGGCTCTGTATCCCTCTTCAAAGTCACTCTTGAAGACCAACCACCACTGAACATGTGATGCAATACCTGTCACTTATGCCAAAAGAATTTTGCTGCTCCCAAATTCTCCATGACATACTTCTGAACCAACTCTACCCTTAGCTCAGAAAACTCCCTGTATATGAAACCCTGCAACAAGTAACACAATACAGTAACAGGATAATGTAGCTAATATTATCCAACCTGGTAAAGATAAAATACAATGGTCAAACCTCCATTGCTCTGCAGCCTAATCAAGACCATATACCATAGCCTTCTATCTCATGTGTCCATCCACTCTCTTCTCTAAAATGGGAATCCATCCCTCTATCCAGTGCTTTCTTCCAGCTGACAACTCTACCAACAAATACCTATTTGGTTCTACTCAAGGACTCACACTCCTCATCCATGCCAAGCTCCCACTGTTTCTGGATTCTACTTGCATTGCTTCTTCCATCTTCCTAGTTCATGACTATCAGTAAGCAATATAAAGAAGGTGAACAACGAATATGAGGTTCACATACCTTTTCTGACCTCCATATGGGTGTTTGAGACTTATTGTTCCACCCAACATCCATTCTAGTGACCGATATAGGCCATCTCCTAGTCTGCTCCCGACCGATGTCAGTTCCCTGCACTGACCCTGATAGCCGACATCGTTTCCCTAGCTGACGCCGGAGTCCCTTCTACCGACGTCGATCCTGATGACCGACATCGGACTTCTCCTGCCTGACCTACCGACCCTACTGGTCTGCACATGATCGATGTCGGTATCTGGCTAACTGACGTTGGTCCCATGTGACCGACATCGGCGTCTGTGTGTTCCTATAAGTGATGAAATTTTCATCTGTGAGCTCTTCTTGGATCAAACCTCTGTCCATACTGCCCTACTCAGATTTATTCAACCCCTGTGACTGATCTCTATTCTTCATCTCCTCCAAAAACACCAAGGCTTCTTTATTCTTGTCAAAAGCATCAAATTTCCTTTTTCTACAATGAACTATATCTATGCTTTCTGAATTTGAACACATACCTTTTGAATCAAGAACTTCCATTCCCTTCTTATTCATGTGACCAAGCCTATTAGACCACATCTTTGAATCTATACCACAAGTAGAATCAGTAATACAAGTAGATAGATAAAGAGTACCTACTTTCTTACCTCTTGCTAAAACAAGTGCTCCCTTGGTAACCTTCCAAGAATCTGCTGAGAGAGTTATTGTGCATCCCTCATCACCCAACCTTCCTACAGAAATCAAACTCTGCTTCAGTATTGAAACATGCATGACCTCCTTCAACACCCATGTGTTGTCAATCTGCAATCTCAGCTACACTTTCCCTTTGCCAACTATCTGACAAGATGTACCATCCCCTAAATAGAGCACTCCAAAGTCTCCCTGTTCATACTCATGAAACAAATCTCTGTTTGGGGATGCATGAAAAGATGAACCAGAATCTAAAATCCATGATCCTACCTAACTATCCAAAGAAAGTATGAGAGCGTCTTGTATCACAATATTTGCATCATTTACTTCTTCAATACCTGCATGTTGATTCTCTTTATCTCTCAACCAACACTCCTTCTTTGTATGTCCTTTCTTTCCACAAAACCAGCAGGTAATACCTTTGGACTCAAATCTCCTTCCTGACCTTGATTTCCCTTGCTCAATCTTCTCCCTTTGCCTTCCCCTACTTTCTGCACTTAGAGCATTCCCTGATGATTCACCTGTGCTTCTCCTGTGTATTTCTTCATTCAAGATCACACTCACAACATCATCAACTTTTAAGATTTTAGAAGCAGATGCATAATTACTTACTGCCATAACCAAACCGTCCCAACTTTCAGGCAAAGAACATAAAATCAAGAGAGCCTTTATCTCATCATCAAAAACAATATTGACTGAAGCTAACTGGTTTACCAAACCATGGAAATCACTGAGATGAGTATGTACCAATCCATCTTCCTGCATTCGCAAAGTAAATAGCTGCTTCATAAGATATACCTTATTAGATGCTGAGGGCTTTTCATATAAATTTGCCAAGGACTTTATCAACTCTTCTGTTGTCTTGCACTGTGATAAGCTAGAAATCACAGATGATGCAAGGCTCAACCTTATGGAACTGAGAGCCTTCCGATCAAGAACACTCCATTCTTCATCCTTCATATCTGTGGGCTTGCATGCAACCCCACCCAATGGTAATTACAAATCCTTTTGATACAGATAGTCCTCAATCTGCATCCTCCAATGTTGATAATTCTTGCCGTTAAACTTCTCCATCCGTAGCTTACTTTCTTCTGCCATTACTGAACTCCCACTCAATTAGAAAACCCTGTGAATGACGTGTAATCAAAAATAATACCCTGCTTCCTGCAAACCGTAGCTCTGATACCACTTGTCAGGGAACCTACAACAATCAATATGCTCTGATACCAACTGTTAGGTGAACCCTTATCCAATGAAAGCACAATTGATTACTTTCTTATAAGCAATTAAACACAGAATTATACCAGAATGATAAAGTAACTAGAAACTTGAGACAGAAAAGAATTTGAGAGACAATACACACTCTTGTATTAAATATTACTAGAAGAAAATACAATAAGGAAGATGCCACTTCTTCCTCCACCTCAAAGGCTTGCCACACCTCAAGACCTTCTTCCCTCTCTCTCTTACTCAACACAACAACTCTATAGCCTGAGTTATTATCCCTCCTTGAATGCTTCAGCTGATCTCCTTGACCTTACACCTATAGATCTCCTTGACCTTGCTTGCTTCAATGCTTTTACTTGTCTTCTTGATAATTACAATACATGCCTCATGGGTCTTTAAAATAGAATCCCATGGTTACAAAAATAGAAATCTAACTACAATAATTAGACACACAGCTTGTGACTATAATTAGTCATTTGACATGCAAACACTCGCTTCACTTAACTGACTATTCGTCAACAACAGTTCTGGAAATACATAGGCAATCGACGTCGGTCCTTGCTTGCCTAGTTCTATCGACGTCGGCCGACCTCCTGTCATCACCAATTTCCTTCTGTATTGCACCTAACCAATGTCGATCATGCTGCTGATGCCAGTGCTTCTGGTTCTTCAGCATCCTCTTTTTGTGTCTGCAAATAGTTGAAGCTTTTAGCTCCACACCCTAACATGAAATAGTAAAGACTGAACAAACAACTAACCTCTTAACCAAAGTGGTTAAGGAAACTAACCAACATAAATTACCTTAGTAAATAACCTAAGTTAAATACAATAATATGATAACACCCTCTCTTAATGACTAAACCAGAAACAAGACCATATTTATCTCTAAATTTTATGAACTTGTCTGTACCAAGTGGTTTGGTCATTATATTAGTTGGTTGCTCTGCAGTGGGATAGTAGAAGAGATTGATATCTTCATTTGTAACCAACTATCATATGTAATGATGGTGAACCTCAATGTGTTTGGCCCTGGCATGAAATACTGGATTCTTCACCATCTTCAAAACACTTTGTTTATCACAAAAAATTGGAGTAGGCTTTGATGACTCAAACTAAAGATCCTCCAAAATTTTCTTTATCCACATGGTTTCACAACCTGCACTAACCACAGCTTTATACTTTGCTTATATTGAAGATAATGCTACTATAGTTTGTAGTTTGCTTTGCCATGAGAAAACTCCTGAACCAAAAGTGAAAACATAACCTGTTGTAGATTTTCTTGAATCAACTCAACCTGCCCAATCAGAATCAGAATATCCTAAAAGTTCAAAATCTATAGACTTCTTATACAGTATGCAAAAGTCAAGAGTACCTTTGACATATCTTAATACTCATTTTGTAGCTAACCAATGGACTTCCTATGGTTTAGACATGAAGCGAGATAGAAAACTCACTACAAAACAAATATCTAGTCTAGTGGTAGTGAGGTAAATGAGACTACCCACTAGCTACCGATACACTGTTTCATTGACTAGAGGTGAATCAGTGTCTGTTGAAATTTTAGCTCTTGCTTCCATAGGTGTGTGAGTTGGATTACAATCCATCATTCTGAACCTTTCTAGCAATGAATTGGCATACTTATTCTATGACATGAATACATTATTACCACTTTGCCAAAACTCAACACCTAAATAGTATTTCAGTAGTCCTAAGTCTATCATGTCAAAAGTACAACAAACATCAACTTTCATTTGCTGAATGAGACTAGTACTAATCCCAGTGGTGGCTATATCATCAACATATATAATGAGAATCAAGATATCATCACTAGACACCTTTACATAGAGAGTTGGTTCCAAGTTACACCTTTTGAAACCTGACTCCCTAAGATATGAGTCTATTTTTGTATACCAGGCTTGAGGAGCCTGCGTAAGTCCATACAAGGACTTGATCAACCTGTAAACAAGATGTTCCTTACCAAGAACTTGAAAACCCTATGGCTGAACTATGTAGACTTCCTCCTCTAGATATCCATTCAAGAAAGCACTCTTTACATCCATTTGGCGCACTTGCCATCCAAACTAAGCAACAATAGCAATAATCAAATAAAAAGTTACCATCTTGATGGTTAGAGAAAAAGTATCCTCATAATCAACCCCTTCCTCTTGTGCATAACCTTTTGTAACAAGTCTAGCTTTGTGTTTGTCCAAGGAACCATCTGCTTTGTATTTTACCTTATAAATCCACTTACAACCAATGGATTTCTTTCTTGGTGGTAGTTTCATCAACTCTAAGTCTTATTTTTCATCAAGGAATCATATTCCAATTACATAGTTGATTCCCATTCAAACTTCCCTTTGGCCTCTGAAAAAGAAGTAGGCTCAAATACTTGTGAAACAACAGTTGTTAGAGCAAGATTGACATGCTCACCTCTATTACCAAACTGCTTTCCCGATCTCAGTCTTCTACCTTCCACACCTTGTGGCAAATATCCTTCTTTTAGTGCTTTAATTGTGGCAGTATACCACTTTGGCTTCTTTGGTTGTTCTACTAGAACCTCACAATGACCTGTATCAATTCCCTCCCTAGAATGTGATTCCACTGATGAACAAGAACCTGCTCACTTTTCACATTATAACTAATAATTGAATCATTAGATAACAATGACTCAATATCTAAATCTTGACCAGTTGCTGTGAAGTATGGCATTTGTTCATTTACTATGACATCTCTATTTACCACAACTTTGTTAGTAGAAACATCAAGTAATCTGTAGGCCTTTGACTGATCACTGTATCCAACAAACATGTATGTTTTGCTTTTTGCATCCAAATTTTTTCTCTTTTGACTAGGAATAACTGCAAAAGCTACACAACCAAAAATTTTGAAATCACTTACATCTAGAGTTCAACCTGACCAAGCCTCCTCTGGAGTCATATTCTCCAAAGCTTTTGTAGGACTTTTGTTGAGGATGTATATTATTTTATTCACTACTTCTGTCCAATACCTATATGGGACATTTCTGCTTTGGACAATATAGCGAGCCATGTCCATCACCATCCTATTACGCCTTTCTACAACTCCATTTTGCTACAGAGTGTAAGGTGTAGTGTATTTTCTGTGTATGCCTTCAGTGGCACAAAACTCCTTGAACTGTTTTGAGATGAACTCACCCCCATTATCCGTTCTAAGAGATTTCACTAGCCGTCTTGCCTATTTTTCAACCATAGCTTTCCAAGTAAGAAAGTTAGAAAAACAATCAGATTTCTTCACTAAAAAGTATACCCACTTTTTCCTAGAGAAATCATCAACCAATAACAGGAAATAACGGGCACCAAAAGGGGTAGGTGTCTACATTGGACCATGAAAATCCACATGTACTAGATCCAATACTCCCTTTGCTCTTGAAGCTTTCCCAACATCAAATGAATGTCTAACTAGCTTCCCCAACTGACATCTAATACATACATGATGACTATGTCGAATAGAAGGAATCCCCTTAACCATCTTAGTCTTACTCAATGTAGTCAAATACTAAAAATTCAAATGCCCATACCTTTCATGCCATAGTGAACTTGTGCTATCAACCACTGCAAGTGCACTTTCCTTTACTTTGATTAGATCTGCAAGCTTATGCAAGCCTTTCTCACCGATCCCAACAACAATAATCTTGTTATTTTTAGTGGTGACTAAACATTGTTGTTCTTGAAATTTTACAACAAAATAAGATTTTCAGGTGATCTCACTGATTGAAAGAAGATTTTTGTACATATCTAGTACATACCTAACATTTTTGAATGTATACTTTACTATACCATCAAAACTTATATGAACATTACCAAATCCTTTCACAAAATATGTTGTACCATCTCCCAAAGATACAGATTCATTACTACTATTATCTTTAACAAAATCCACATACCAGTCCTTATGGCATGTATAATGGTGAGATGCCCCTGAATTAAAGTACCAAGCTCGATCCACCATAGAATTACCACTGGAAGCCATGAAAGCAAAATTTGGTGATTCCTCACCTTCACCTTTAGCTACATTTGCATGATGAGCTTTCTTTCTGGGGTTAGCCATATCCTATTATCTTTTCTTACAATCTTTTAGACCTTTTGGTTGAGTTTTCTAAATTTTGTTATGCTTTCTCTCTCCTCAACTCTCCACTAGGCACCTAAAGCTCCTCCCTGGCAAGACACTGACCTCTCTCTAGCTTCCACAAACCTCAACTCAAGTTATACAAACCAAAGGCTCTGATACCTTATTAGATTAAACAAAATATAGAGAGAAAATGAAATTGAGAATAGCATAGCACTTATTCAACCAAGCATGAAGGCCTATTAAATAGGCAAACAAATGAAATACCAGTGACGCATGAGACGGGTATAAGAAAACTAACCTACGTCGGCTTGCATGAAATAGCAAAGACCAAACAAACAACTAACCTCTTAACCAAAGTGGTTAAGGCAACTAACCAACATAAATTACCTTAGTAAATAACCTAAGGTAAATACAATAATATGCTAACATTCTCTTCCATGCATTAGGATTATGTATACATTATCATGAGTATATGTCTTATATGCATGTTTACTTTTTATTTTTTCTAACCCCCATTTTATGCCACAAGCTTTGGTGAGCACTAGATTAGATTATACTTTAATTGTTATTAGTTTAGTGAATATAAAACATAGGAATCCATTAGGTTTATTGCATGATTTTTATTGACTAGAGGCTTTGTAACCCTCCCTAGCATTGTGTATTATGATAAGAGATCCCCAAATCAGGACTAGCAGATCCCCATATTGGTCATATTCCTAATTATCTAATGTGTCCCTAATCAGAAGTGTATGATATGATCTATCTTCTCTGAGTTAAGATTAATTTATAGATGTTATGCATTTTTGATTGCATACACACATTTATAATTTACAAATTTGTAACTTGTAATCTAAATTTTTAGTTCTACCCAAAAGTTTTGTTGCAGACTTGGGAACTTCAAATGCAATTTGCAAATTACAAAAATGTAAAGTTAAAATTGGTTTGAAAACTTATCCTTTGAATTTTGACATGTTGACTAGTAGGTGGTATACATTTTAGTGTAATTTTTAATTTACACATTTGAAAAAATGCAAAATTGCATCTTCCTTTCAGATCTTCCACAAACCTTGGACTTTAGTTTGTAATTTGAAAATTGTCAATTTACGAATGGCAAATACAACATTGCATTCCTCCTCAAAAAGTCCACTATAGTTAGACATCACACTTTTTCTCAAAATTCCCACATCTTTATATGTATGAGGCCTAAGGTGAGTTCCCTTAAATTTTTTATCCAGGCATCATCTTCAGTCCAGTCATGAAGCTCTATTTCTCAATATTATCCTTTTTTGCTTTGATTTTCATCCTCAAGTAGTTTAGTACACACATTTTTAACACTTAGTTATTCCACCCTTTTAGGTTTGGGAAAATATTTTGAACTTACAAGATCATCCCATATAATAAAATCATTAAGTATCTTGACCTAAAAAGCAAGTTGTGATACACTCCTAGACATTTCAATAAAAGTTTTACACTTAATATCAAGCCCCCTAATATATAATCTAATATTTGAACTTATTTCCATATATTTATTTTCATTATATAAATTTTAAGCTCTTTCAATCATTTAAACTATTGTAGTCCTCCTATATTCTATAGCTTCCAACATCCACCAGTGTAAAGGTTCTTAAAAGATGTCAAGCATCCATCACCTACTAATACCAAAATATTATTTAAATAACTCGATCATACCTCCCATGCTATCCATTTCAGTTGATAACACAAACTCACATCTACCTCTCAAATTTTTGGAATCTTTTTAAGTCCTCTCAATCTCCTTAGTTTATAATAATGTTTGGCACATAGCTTTTCTAAAGAGGTCATATGTTCAAAACTCAACAGATCCTTCACTTATTATAAAAATCTTTACTAAAAAGTTGGACATTACAAATTATAGCTCATGATAAGTAAATTCTATATAGGTTTTACTTTCATGAGGAGAATGTAATTACTTCATCATAAAATTTTCTTCAGACCTCATTTTAATGTGTTGACTGCAAGGGAACCTAACTTCATCTTCTAGGGCCTCAATAAGAGTTACCTGATTTGGAAACTATACTGTATACTCTTGGTTGTATATCTCAAGATCATTTTTTTCCTCCACTTGTTAATGTTCAATCATCCATGCTTGTCTATTTGGGATCCATAGTGCCCATTCAACCATAGACATTTTCCTTGATGTAGCATGTGGATTGGGAGGCTTATTAAATGAAATGAATTTGTGTAAGAGAGTCCATCTAGGTGAAGAATCTCCTACCCTAAATTTTATCATAATAATTTGTAGAGAAAGGCCATGTCATTTATTTTAATGATAGAGAGGATATTTTCCTTCAATTGTGTATATATGTTCACACAGGGAGTCAATATCACTCTCAGTTCCCTCAAAATGCTTGAGCCATCTGACATGATCTTGAACCAATAGTTGGATTCTTCCTTTGATCATAGAGTCACTACTTAACAAGTTGAAGGTATGTGACATTTTACCATTTGGGCATTTTAAACATTGAATATGGTTTTTCAAATATGCGGGCGTAGAAGACTAACCTATAGTTTACAATTTGAAATATTGAAAATATGTGTTTTGCTTTAATATTTCCACCAAGTACTATGTTGCATATTTTGGAAATTGATGAGAAAGTTAAAAATTTCAAAATTGCCATTTAAATTTTCATTTCTTCCATTGACTTTATACTTTTCCACATCAAATTTTGTTTTTATAGGCCTGGGAAGCCAATACATAATTTTCAACTTGTATTTTTCAAAACTGGCTTTTGTACATTTCTTTTATGCCATCTATTCTCATAAATTTTGGGGTTCCATTTACAATTTACATATTTCAAAATTTATTTTTTACTTCAAAACTCAATTGACCTCTCACACATTTCCTAAGCCTTATCATTTTAAAACTTTATTTTATTTGTTTGAATTTTCCACATGGAACTCACCAATGGCATGGGTTGCCTTTACAAATGGCTTGTATTAACTCTTATGTGGACCCCATGTTGGTTTGTATTTTATAATTTTATCATTTGAATTTGATATGTTGTCATTACATATGCCACATACTTGGGAAATGAGATGGCAATTTGTAACTTATAAATTAAAAGATTTATTTTTGCAATTTACTTTCCTGACCAAAAGTTCCCTAGACCTAGGAGTGTAGAGTGCAGTTTCAAATCTATAGCATGAAAAATTCATTTTTGGCATTGGATCTCTACCATATATTTCCATGATTTTGGGATATCAAGTTACACATTAGAATTTGAATTTATGAAAAATTGCTTTATGGTATAAAATTTTTGATGTTGTATATGCCTCGGGCTTTGGAAATCAGATTACATATTGCAAATTATAATATATAAACTTTTAATTCCCTATTATTTTTCCCTTAATAACTTCTACTTGGAATTGATATTTATCATACACCCTATAATCTCATTAAAACATGAAGATGTTGAACATTAGCTGAAACCAAGATTACATAGGGTTTTTGCAAGGCAAGAGTGGGATTTTTTATAACTTGATTGTGGAAGCAGAGTTTCATAACCGAAGTACACATTTTCAAATAGGAGGAAACATTTAAATTTTTTAGGGACTTATATCTCAAAAATGATACACAAATTTCTTAGTTCAAGTTTGAGAACTAACACTAACTCTCACACATGGATGTACACCCCATGAAAGTGTGTAAATAACCCCCAAAAAAAATATTAGGTGCCAATTCCTTGGGTTAAGGAGTCAAAAATTTAGCAATTTATTATCAAACACCCATGGAAACTCAACTAAATAAGGTCAAATTCACAAAAATAGATTAGGAGGATCTAAGAATGAACACATGACCAAAAAACAACAAAAGGAACTGTATAAACAAGGCCTAACAAAGAGGGACATCAAAACAAAAAAAACTATACACTGTACATTACTATACATAGTCATAGACTCAGTCAAAGAAGTGTTTCAGATGTCTGCCATTAACTGGTAGCTCTAGTATCTCACCATCTAGGTCTCACAAGAAGAATGCATGTTCCCTAATTTTGTAGTCAATAGAATAGGGGCCTATCTATAAGGCATCAAATTTTCCATGCTTGCCTCTCTCTTCATGCATGTTGTCCCAAAATAAAACTAGATCACCTACCTAGAAATTTATTGGAGCAACATTTTTATTAAATATCTTCTTTAGTCTTTCCTTGAAATTGAGGTGTTTTTCATGAGCTTATCTTCTAATTTCTTCAAGCTCAATAATCTGGTTCATTCTACTTTCATAGTGGTTAATTTTATTGTCTTCCTTTAGTTTTTTCATGAACTGATAGGTTTTCAGCTACAAATTCATAGGCAAAATAACTTGAGCTCCATAAACAATCTCAAAAGGGATTTTACCTATAGCTCTCTTAGGCATAATCCTATCATCCCACAAGGCAAACTTTAGCTATTCACCCCACTTCTTATTGTTACCTTCCAACATTCTTATAATGATTTTGAGCAAGTTATTGCTACTAGATTCTACTTGCCCATTTCCCTAAGGGTTGTAATTAGAAGCGTAATTCAATGTGATCCCATACTCTTTGCACAATACCACCAAAGTTTTAGCTATGAAACTCATGGAATTATCATCAATTACCTTAATAGGCATACTAAATCTATAAATAATCTAATTCAACATAAATTCCATAATCATCTGGTGTGTGGCCTTCTTTTTAGGGACCACCTAAAACCATTTTGTGAAGTAATTAGTTACAACCAATATCCACCTATGCCCAGTGTCTGATGAATTAGTGATCTCCCCAACGAATTCCATTCCTCATTACCTAAATGGGCCTTTAATCATTATAAGTTGTAAGAGAAGAGAACAAGAAGCTTTATACCTTCCAAAAAATCACTGACATTTCTCACACTTTCTAACTTTTTAAGAAAAATCCTTGAATAGTAATGGCCACCAATAACTAACTCTCAAAATTTTATCGGCTATGACCTTAGGTTTCAAAGTGACCACCACATACTCCACTATGAAAGTCTTGTTTATTATTCCATCATGCCTCTTATGAGAAATCTATCTAGATTATTCCATGTTAGTCCATTTCTAGTCAAAATATACTTTTGGGAAATAAGTTTGAAATTATCCTTTGATTTTTATCCAAGTGAGGGGGACAATTCAGATATTGTAAGTAGTAAACAATGTATTTATACCACAGAGTTATGCTAATTCTAATCAAAGAATCCTCTATATTAATAATTATTGGGGTGTTTAAAATGATGTATCCAAGATGTCCAATAATTTACATTAGGTGTAAAAGAGTGTTGATGAGTTGTCAAGGTTTCTATCTAGTTAATGGCAAAGTGTGCTTCAATAGTCATGCATGACCTTTAGTGTTTGGTTGGATAGGCAGGTTGATGGATGTGTTTGATAATGTGATCATGTTGTAGAGGTCATATGGAGTGATTGGAGTGAATTTTTAAGTTATATGTTTCCATTTGGATCATCCTTGTGTTCATTGTGGTCATTTAGGCCTAGTTGGTATTTTGTCAAATTAAGTTGAGTGATCAAATTGATGACATCAACATTCACACGTGTGGAAGTGTCAGAGCGAGTTGGTCACATAGATATGATAAATTTTGTGCCAAGATTATATGGTCCAAGTTTAAAGTCATGAATATGTGTGTATAAAAATATATAATGTTATAAAGTTGTCTTCCCATACATATTTCTCTATTTTTCATACTTGGCCAAATTTGCATTAAAAAGTGACTGTTAGAATTAATATTTGAATTTACAAAGGAAAACTAGTCCTCACTATTTTAGATATAACTTTTAAAATTTAACAAAAATTATGGTGGTATAAAAATAAAATTGGTTTATAATGTCAATTTAAATCCAAGAAAAATAATTTTGAGGTTTGACTAGTTGTACACCTATATTTATTGTGATCCAAAGTTGACTAAGGGTTTGACCATCTTCTACAAATGACCTGAGAAGGATAATTGAGTTTTTATTAATAGTGTTTGGATGTTTCATGATTAATTATCTATTAAAGAGTGTTTTATACTCCCTAATTATGATATATGTGAATTTTGGATGTTTGACCAATCCATATTCAATATGAAAAATTATATACAAGTTGACTTTTGACTCGTTCATGGGGTTTCCATGTACAAGGAAAAAGTTTGATAGGTTTTTCATATAAAGAGGTCAGTAGGGATGAATTTAATCACTTGAGGATATTTTAGGTGTCATGTGGAGTAGACCTATATGATTTTAAAGGGTCTTGCATTCCTAGTTTTGCTCACTGAATTGCTATAAGGGAATATAGGTCTCCATGGACCTAAAAGGGCTTCTTAGGCCTAATTTGAAAGGTGTTGAAGTTTAAGGGTGATCTATAAAATCCATGGATGACTTATAGAGGTGGTATTTATCTTATTTCATGTATGATATAAGTATTAAGATTTAATTAAGGTCTTACGTCTGAACAAGGAGGCGATGAACAAGTATACTCTATAAAGAGCAAATTCAAAGGTGATGGTTTCTAGAGTACTGATGCAAAGAATAGTGAAGTGTGAGTGTGCTTAAGTTGATAGATTGGAGTGAAGAGTAGGTTGAGGAATGTTTTCATGAACTATAGGTTATATATATTATGTTTTAACAATATTCTTATAGGGTTGAATATTGAAGATAAGCAAAGAAGTATAGAGTGATCCAAAAGGGTGTTTTGGATGCATTGCTTATGTGTAAAGTCTTGAGAGAGTGAAAAGGGTTGAAGAGATGTGTTAGAATTTTTTTTCCATTATATTAAAATAAAATCATATTTATAGAGATATTGATATCAAAGGTTTTATGTGGGTGCTCAACATCTAGGACAAGTTGGTGCTTATTCATGCTTAAGGGTGGGTGTTCCTTGTGAATTGGGTGTTTAACTAAAAGGTCTCATGTTTGTGGTCATATTATAAGACAAGTAGTCCATGTGTATAAAGGATTGAGATTGGGTTTTATTCCTCATGAGGGTTTCCTACATAATTCATGTGTCATGTGCTTGATCTTGCAATATATTTATCATTCATTGGTATGAATGACTTGTATGCTCTATGAATGCTTGAGGTGATTGATTAAGGGTTTTAAAGGATTGAAATTAAAGTTTAGATTATATTTCATCATTGATTTACCCTCCCCCCCTCTTATTTATTGTACCTCTAAAAATTTGTATCAAATCCATGCCTTCTTTTAAAGTTTAACCACTTGAAGGTAATCATAGGTATAATAGAAGACAAAGAGGCTAAGACATATCTTCAAGGTGAAATAGTACGTGCCTTATCAATGATTAGGCATCTATAGGAAGAGAATAAAATATTTAACAACATGATAGGAAGTAAAAAATCAGAGCTGACTTCCTCTATATGTTATAAAATTAATTCAATCATTGATGATATGAATACACCAATAGACAAAATAAAAACAACAATCAAGAATTTGTAGGATATAGTGGATAAAGGCTTGAATCAAAGGATGGATAATTTTGAAGGTAAAGCTATGACATATATAGATGTATTTTTATCTAAAGATAATTAGAATTATAGCTCTACCAAAGAATTCAAGGATGAGAAGTTTTAGGTTATTGATGGTCAAACAAAGGGGATGATTGACATTAAAAGCTATAGTTATGTCTTCAATGGATACTATTATACTTGTAATGAATATGGTCATAGATATAGGGATTGTACTTAATCTTAAAGGAGTAGAAATGAGGTTGTATGCTATAACTATAATCAATAGGGGCATATATATAAGTACTACAAGAGGCCCTTTTTGAAAAAAGACATTCAAGTCATTAACACTATCAAATGGTTCAAAAAAGACAAATCCAAGATTGAAGAAAAGAAGAAGCAAAATTTAGATAGTACATGAAAATAAGAATTAATGTTTTTTAAAACTTCCTTGCATACTCAAGAGGATGAAAATAAGAAATGGTACATATATAGTGGATGATCAATTCATATGATGGGAATGATAGGAGACAAGAGCAAGTTTATCTCTCTCAAGAATCACAATTTAGGTTTAGTAAGATTTGGTAAAAATAAATCTGATAACATGGTTGGGAAAGGTTTTATAAGTTTGGATAATGGTCACACTATAAATAAAAATGTTCTATATGTAGAAGGTTGAAACATAATATTCTAAGTTCTATCCATATTTGTAAACAAGGAAATACTCTAACTTTTCATGGTAAAGGGTGTGAAGTGAGAAGATCCATGCCTAGAAAATTAGTTGCAAATATTCACAAGGAAAATAACAACTTGTCTATATTCCATGAATCCAATAGATAGGAGTGATTCATGAATAAATTAGAGGAAAGATGGATTTGGTATAGAATACTTTGACATCTGAACTTTGAGAATTTAGTGAATATCAGTTCAAAATGGATAGTGAGGCATATGCCTAAAATAACTAATATTTACTCATACTCTTTGCAAGGCATGTCTTCATTGGATGCAAACCAAAAGAAGGTACAAACCGAAGGAAAATTCCATCATATTTCCATTAGAGTCCATCCATACTAACCTATGTGGGCCTAAAAAAACTCAAGGTATTCAAGGCAATAACTACTTCATGCTATTAATTGATGACTTCAGTAGGATGACTTGGATATATGTCCTTAAAGAAAAATTAGAATCTTTTGTAAATTTTAAGGCATTCAAAGCTCTTGTTGAAAATGAAAAAGGATCAATAATCAAGTGTGTGAGATCATATAGAGGAGGAAAAAATGGGTTATTATGAGTTTGATAACTTTTTTTAAGAATAAGGAATTAGAATATAATATTTTGCTACTAGGATACTCCAATAGAATGGGTTGATTGAGAGGAAAAATAGAACTTTCCAAGAGACGACTAGAACAAAGCTTCAAGATTCCAAAATATCAACTGGTTTTTGGGAAGAGAATGCTAATACATTAATTTACATATTAAATAGATGCCAAGTTAGAGTAAATGGTGATAAGAATCCATATGAGCTATGGAAGAATAGGGTAGATAATGTCAAACACATTAGAGAATTTGGGAACAAGTGTTTTATCAATATAGATGAAGAAAATATTGTCAAATTTAACTCAAGGTATGATGAATTCCTCTTCTTAGGTCATTCCTCCATAAGTTCTACTTACAGATGCTTCAATAAGATACTCCATAAAGTTGTTAAAATCTCTAATGTAAGAGTTGAAGAGGTAGGTGACATCAAGAAGCCTATCTTGTAGATAAATGACACTATTGATAATCCTATTTCAAATAATGAAGGCATATCTAATCAATCAGATGATGAAGAGGAAGAGGTAAGACAAGACATTAAATCTCATTCTAGAAGAATACAAAAGGATCATCCAATTTCCCAAGTTATTAGAGATGTGAATGCTAGTTTGCAAACTAGAAGGAGAATGTTGGTTTATAATCAACAAGACATAGCTCTATTAACCAATATTGAACCTAAAACATTCTTAAAAGCTTGTAAAGATGAAAATTGGGAATGTGCAATGGATGAGGAACTTGATCAAATAGTAAATAATGAAACATGGGACATGGTACCTAGGCCAAAAGACAAAAAATGTGATAGGAACCAAGTGGGTATTCAAAAAAAATATGAATGAGAAAGGAGAGGTCATAAGAATTAAAGCTAGACTAGTATGTAAATGATGTGCTCAAGTTGAGAGGATAGATTTTGATGAGACATTTCCTCTTGTGGTAAGAATAGAAGTAATTTAGACTATTCTTATCTTATGAAAGATTTAAAGGTTTCAAATTTTATCAAAATGGATGTGAAATCCACATTTTTGAATGACAATTTAGATGTAGAAGTTTACATTGAACTACCTAAAGGTTTTTCCATGACAAGTAATCAAGACTATGTTTGTGAAGGATTTATATGGTCTTAAACAAGCTCCTAGAGATTGGTATGCCATATTAGATAAGTATCTATTGAGCCAAGGCTTCAAAAAAGGGGTAGTTGACAATAATTTGTACATTAAGATAGATGGCACTCATCAATTACTAGTTGTAGTCTATGTTGATGACATAGTTTTTGGTTTTGATAGTGACAACATGAGTAGAGAGTTTGCAGATGCTATAAATACTAAGTTTTAAATGTCAATGTTGGGAGAACTCTCCTTCTTAGCTTTGTAAATTAATTAATTTAGTGTATTGATATTCATTTCACAATAAAAATACATCAAGGATATGTTAAGGAAGTTTAACATGTTGGATTTTAATCCAATTAGTACTCCAATGATCACAGGGTGTAAGTTAAGTAAACAAGATGACTTACCAAAAGTTGATCAAAATTTTTATAGATCCATGATTGGAAGTCTCTTATACTCCACTACATCTAGACCTGATATCATGCAAGTAGTAGGCCTTATAGGAAGGTTTCAATCTAATCCTAGAGAATCTCACTTAAAATCAATCAAAAGGATCTTGAGGTATCTCAAGATCACAATAAATTATGGTTTATGGTACCCTAGAAGAAAATAATTCACTCTAAGGACATACACTAATATAGATTGGGTTAGATGTTTGGATGACAAGAGGAGTACTAGTGGTGATGTTTTCTTCATAGGTGAATGCTTGGTGTCTTGGCTAAGTAAGAATTAAGCCTCTGTATCTCTATCAATTATAGAAGCTAAGTATATAGATGTTACTTCATGTTGTACTCAAGTAATATGGATGAAAAAAACCTTGGAAGACTATAAGGTAAGACAAAATGGACCTTTTCTTATCTATTGTGATAATACTAGTGCAATTAGTATCTCCAAAAACCTTGTTATGCACTCAAAAACTAAACACATTCCTATTATATATCATTTCTTGAGATAACAAGTGAGTAATCAAAGTGTTAAGTTAGAATATGTGCTTACAAAATAATAACTTGCAAATATTATGACTAAACCATTGACAAAGGCAATATTTAAATATCTAAGACAAATTTTGGGAGTCATCTCCTTGTCTATAAATCATTAGAAGGTCATTGGATAAGGGGGCGCAACATGTTCATGATCTTTCTCCAAAGTTTTGTGATGAAAAGCTTCAATAGTTCTATTTAGGGAAATTGGTCATAAATGCAAGTTTTAGTCAATTTTTTATCCTTGGATTAGAAGGTCAAAACATGGAGAATGAAGGCAAGGTTGATATTTAGTATTAAGAGGATGTGTGCAAGTTTATTCCAAGTGGTTTCATGTGTTACTTTGGTCAAAGGAATTAGTTATGGCCATTTGTTCCATTTAACCCTTTTGGTTAGTATTCACTACCAAGTAAGTGCTACTCTTACAAATTTGATTATTTTGATGTCTAAGAAGATAACCAAGTGTGAAGGCTAGTTTAATTTGATGTGTCTAGGTGAAATAAGTGTTATGTAAATGTCATAAGGCTACCATGATTAATCTAAGGTGTTTTGTAATAGTGATTGTTGTGTACACAAGGTCTACATGCACAAAATGATTGATTACATGTGTCAAATGAAGAGTGGTGAGTGATCAAGATGAATTTAAAGCATATATAGGTGTTTTTACCTCATTAATATGTGCTCTAGGTGATTTTAGTGTGTTAAGGTTTCTTTAAGGCAAGATAAATATTTTTGATGCCTCTCTGATATCATAATCTATGCATAAGGGATAAAAGGCTAAAATATTTTTCATGGTTATATGGGTTAAAATAGAATTCTAACCTCAAAAACTGGTCTAGAAGTGTGCATTTATAACCTTAAGGTGTGAGAGAAGTTTTAGAAGTTAGTGTTGACTAAAAGGTGGTAAGTTTACCCTGTTTGTTCTTGGTGCCCTATTTTTTGCACCATGTGAGTTGGTGACCTTCCCAAGGGATTTGAGACATCATGATAATTAATACAATGAAATTGACAAAAGGGTTATAAAAAAGTGTTTTATAGTCATTTTTAGGTGTGTAGTTTGTCTTATTGTTAAGGATTTGTGTAAATAGAGGCTAATTAACAAGTCAGCTTGTAAAGGATTTATGGTACAAAGGAAGATTTGAATGATTATTTTTGGAATGAATAAGGGGGAATATTATTTTACTCTATATATGAAATTTCAATCCATGAAATTTCATATATAGAAAGTTATGGGATCTGTAAGGTTCAGGTAGGTCTACTAGGATTCTAGGCAAGGCTAGTGTGAATAAATGAACTTTTTGATTATTTTCTTCAAAATACCAAGGTATGATTATTATAATATGATTTTTTTTAGTATATTTTGAACATATTTAATGTATTAATATTTTATTTAACATCTATGGTGATCATGGAGTTGACTTGTGAAAGAAAATTTGAAGGCAATCACGAAATTTTATCATGGTTGGAGATGATATAAAGTTGATCAAGAGGAGCCTAAGGTCAAAAGACTTAGGGTGAGAAATTCTTAGTGATATTTATATGTCATCACTCCCATTTTATTGGTATTGTGTGTTTGTTCTTCATATATTAGGGCATGGTCAAGATGGTGTGTTGTCAATGAGCAAAACTGTGAAGATCTAGTAAAGAATGGTATGCACAGTGATAGGGGAGTTTATATCATCTATCAAAGGATTTTTTTATTAATTTTGGATTTTAAAACATTTAAAAAAAATTAATTCCTTATTATCAATAGGTAAACCCACTTTGTCATTGTGCCAAAGGGGGAGAAAGTGTTTGCAAAGGAAGGAGTGTGTGCATAGCTCCGTGTTGGTGTAGACATCAATGACAAAGGGGGAGATTTTTGAGGTGTTGTAAATTATGAATATAATGTGTCTAATAATGTCCATCAGGTGTAAAATATTATTCATGAGGTGTCAAGGTTACTAGTTAGTCAATGACAAAGTGTGCTTCAATAGTCATGCATGATCTTTAGTGTTTGGTTAGATAGGCAGGTTGATGGATGTGTTTTATAATGCGATCATGTTAAATAGGTCCTATGGAGTTATTAGAGTGAGTATGAAATTGATATATTTCCATTTTTATCATCCTTTTGTTTATTTTGGTCATCTAGGCCTAGTTGTCTTTTTCCAAATTAGGCTAAGTGAGTAGATTGATGACATCAACATTCATAAATGTAGCAATGTTAGAAGGAGTTGGTCACATGGATCTGATCAGTTTTGTGCCAAGATAATATAGTAAAAGTCTTAATTCATGAATATGTGTGTATAAAAATATATAATGTTTCAAATTTGGCTTCCTAGGCATATTTCTCTCTTTTCCATACTTGGCCAAATTTGCATTAAAAAGTCACTGTTGGAATTCAAATATTTGAATTTACAAAGGAAAACCAGTCCTCACTATTTTGGCTATAAATTTTGACGTTGGAATAATTTTACTATGGTATAAAAATAAAAGTGGTAGATAATTTAAAGGTAAATCCCATAAAAAATAATTTTGAGGTTTGACTGGTTGTACACTTGCATTTATTATGGTCCAAAGTTGACTAAGGGTTTGACCATCTTCAGCAAATGACCCAAGAAGGATATTTGAGTTTTTATTGATAGTGTTAGATGTTTAAAGATGAATTATCTATTAGAGAGTGTTTTAGACTCACTGATGATGATCTATGTGTATTTTATAGGTTTGACTAATCTATATTCAATATGAACAATTGCCTACAAGTTGACTTTTGATTCATTCATGGGGTTTCCATGTAAAAGGCAAAAGTTTGATAGATTTTGCCTATACAGAGGTGAGTAAGGATGAATGTAATCACTTTATGGTGCATTAGGGGTCATTTGGATTAGACTTATATTATTTAAAGGGGTATTTGTTCGTATTTTTGTTTGGTGAAGTGTTATAAGGGAATATAAGTCTCCATAGACCTAAAAGGGCTTTTTAGGCCTCATTTGAAAGGTGTTGAAGATTAAGGGTGATCTATCAAAGATATGGATGACCTATGGATGTGATATTGATATTATTAAGTTTATTATATAAGTATTAAGAGTTAATTAAATTCTTATGGTTGACCAAGGAGGTGATGAACAAGTACACTCTATAAAGAGTAACTTCAAAGGTGATGGTTTCTAGAGTAGTGATGTGAAGAATAATGAAGCATGAGTATGCTTAATTTGATATATTGAAGTATAGAGTAGGTTGAGGAATGTATGAATTACCTATAGGTCATATTTATTATGTTATAATAGTATTATTTTAGGTTTGAATATTGAAGATGAGCAAATAAGTATAGAGTGATCCAAAAATGTGTTTTGGATGCATTACTTGTGTATAAAGGCTTGAGAGAATGAGAGGCATTAAATATATATTTTAGACATTGTTTCTCCATTATATTGAAAGGAAATTAAAGTTATATAACTATTTATATTAAAGGTGTTGTGTGGGTGATCAACATCTAGGACAAGTTGGTTTTTATTCATGCTTAGGGGTGGGTGATCCTTGTGAAGTGAATACTTCACTAAAAGGTCTCATTTTTGTGATCATCTTATAGGAAAATTAGTCCATGTTTTTTAAGGATTGAGAGTGGATTTTATTCCCCATGAGGGTTTCCCATAAAATTCATGTTTTGTGTGCTTGATCTTGCATTATCTTTCTTGTTCATTGGTATGAATGACTTATATGCTTTATGAATGCTTGAAGTGATTGATTAAGGGTTTGAAATGATTGGACTTGAATTTGGGATTATAATACATCACTTATTCACCCCCCCTTCTTAGTGATTATACCTCTAACTATAATATTAGTGTTTACCTTAACAACTTGCAAACTAGTCTCAGCCATAAGATTGGCTAGACCCATCCCTCTCACTAGCCTGGTGGTCTGAATATCCATGTCATACTCTAGAAAATTGTTGACCCACCTAAATATTTTGCTATATGCTTCAATCTAAGTCAATATGTCCATCACCATTATGTGTGGGATGTATTCAATAATCTTTGAACTCATAATATAATGTTTGAATGTCTTAATAGTCTTCAAGAGAGTAAAATCTTATTTTTACATGATGGTGTACTTTAATTTAGAACTTTACATAGATTTACTAAAGAAATCTATAAGTTTCTCATGATCATCATCATTCAAAACAAGACAAAAACTATGATATTATGTGATGCAAAATAGAATATCTAGAATGATTTAGTGTAATCAAGACTAGCCAAGTTAGGGGTAGATTTAAAATCTCCCTTGATGTCATTGAATGCTTACACAACCTTATCCTCGTAATTGATGATTTGTTCCTTATTCAACATGAAAGTAATAGGTAGAGTGATCTCTATAAAGTTAGACATAAACCTTCTAATGAAGTTGATTTCCCAAAGAATGACTGAATTCCTTTCTTGGACTACAAGATAGGCACTTTGTTAATGGATTTCATTCTTTCAAGGTCAATAATGATACCATCCTTAGACATTATATGTCCTATCAACTTAGAATTTTATACTCCAAAGTGACACTTCTTAGGATTAAGTGAAATTTCAAACTCCATGCATCTAATGAAGGCTTTCTCTAGATTATCCAAATGTTATTTTTTGTTCTTGGAGTAAACAGTAATGTCATTTTGATACACATCTATGAACTTGTTAATTAACCCTAAAAATTTAACATCCATAGCTCATTGAAATGTTACACCTACATTAATTAATCTAAAAGGCATACTCATATAAACATGCATGCCCCAAGGCATTGTAAATGCAATCTTGGGCCTCTCGGATCCCTTCACCATAACTCGGTTATACCTTGAGAAACCATCTAGTGTGGACAACATTTTTGATCTTGTAATACTTTGTAGAAAGTTATCCATATTATGGAAGAGGTAATTGTCATTTAAAGAATATTTATTTAAATTATATAAATCCACACACAATTAGATGTCATCATTCTTATTTTATATAGGGACTAATTTTTCCACCCATGATGAATATCTAATGGGATGAATAATCCCATTGTCCCTTGCCTTATTTAACTCATCCTGCATCTTGATGGACAAGATGGGGTATATAGGTCTTTACTTTTACTTGAAAGGTTTGTTGTCAGGCTGTAATGGGATAACATGTTGAAATAAATCTTCCGCATATGCTTTCAATTTAAAATAAGACCAAGCCAAACAACCTTGGTAATTTTTTAGCAACTGCATATAGGATTTATTCTCTACTCCACTTACGTGAGTACCCAACCAAACCTTCCTAGGATGTTCATTAGAGCTCAAATTGCATTCATTTACATATTTTTAGATAAATAAGTCTCAAGTTTTAATTTTATTGGCTCCATCAAAATATGACTCTAAACTCACCAATCTACTAGGGATAATGTTTGACTTCAGCTAAACAATGCCTTTCCCAGACAATATTTCTTTCCCATCATAGGTATGAACCATGGATTCCAATTCTATAAGGTGATCTTGAAATTTAGCTTCATAATTTAGAAACCTTCTAATCTATTCATCATCATCAAAAACTTTCCAATGATGAATATTATCTAGGATTGAAGGTCTAATAAACACCTTCACTTGATATTGACAGTGAGGGTTCATATATTTAATTTCAAACTAAGCATCTAACCCTACAAGTTTGTCAACTTCCTCATTAAAACTTCTATCATGATAACTAATGTTGAAAGCATCAAATAAATCTAACAAATACCATACAACATTCTTATAATTTTTCAACATTTTTTTCTTAGTGGTATAAGCAATGTGTTTTTGCTTAACCACTAACTCGGAATCACCCTTTAAAATTATACTTGTAATTCCATGTTCATGGGTAATTATCAAAGTAAGCAAGAGTGCCTCATACTCAGAAATATTGTTTATGCACTCAAAGGACAACTTGAAATAAAAATAGAAAGATTTCCCATTGGGGGCATAGAAGACAACCCTGGCTCCATTTTCATTATTGGATCAAGCCATGTCAAATAACATTTTCCAAACATCACTTTCATTATCAAACTCAACATCAAGAATAATAGGATGTTCAATAACATCCACATTCCAAAAGAAGATACCTAGCTCCACATATGCATAAAACACATCATTTAGAGCTTGCTTTGGATCTTCAAGTACATGAAAAATCTTAGGCTCCCTATTAATTTTGACCATCTTACCCTTTGAAGAGATGGTGGCATAATAAATAGCCATCTACACACTACCACCCATGTTAGCAACCCATTTTCATGATAACAACATCATCCATTTAGGTTAAAAGTCTACAACTACCACAACCATATTAAAAAACTTACCTAGATAAACTACCAACTACACTACCAATCCTTTGACTTGTCCCATAATTAGCACCTCTCATGAGTCCATGGAATCACACTTGACAAATGCATATGTGATTTTCACTCCAAGCTCATTAAGAACACCTAGGGGAATCACATTGCAATAGTCATTAGAATCAAACATATAATTGTGAACAATAAAACCATTGATTAGAAGGGTTGTGTAAAATGGATATTATCTAGCTGACTTTATATCAATGTAGTCCCCAAATAAACTTATGGGGCTAGTTTAAAAACCTCATTTGATTCTCCCTCATCATCCAAGAGTGTTTGGGGTGAAGTAATCTCATTTACAATTGCATTCACACTAAATTAAAAATATTTAAATTCCCTCTTTTTGTGTTTAGGTATTCATAAGAACTCAACAAATGGCACAATGATTTTAATGACTCAATACCTGAGCCATATCACACATGATGTACTAAGGTAGGAGTGTATTTGGAGGAAGGTTGATAATACCTTCAACTAGAATAACATCAATCAAAGTCATAGGTGGAATAGGTTAGGATGGAATAACATTCTTAACAATAGTCTTCAATGGCGTATTTCATCTAACATTATCTGTACCCTTAGGAATATTGGACAATAATGGTTCTCTATTATATTGAGAGATTAGTGGAAGTGATGTCTTGTCATTGATGTCAAGTGGCATTGGGGATGACAAAGTGGTATGAGAGTACTATTGGTCTAATATGCATGAATCTTGGAGAGAGATAATTTGATATATTCTTGGTATGATCCTACTAGGAGAAGTCTTCTCATATGGTCTTCAAGTGGAGTGCAAGTCATCCTATGCCTTGTGGGTTTGATCATGTATGGTTTTATATGGAGGTAAGTGTTCTATGACTTGTATGTTCTTAGTATGTGATTATAGTACTTTTATTAAGTGAATTGAAGATATATAAGGTGTTATGAGCTTAGTGGATAAGCTTCCAAGTACCTTTAAGAGGTAATTTGGCCTGGTGGTTTTAGGCCTAATAGGCAAGGTAGACTAATGAGGTCCTTGTGAACAGTCATGAAGAAAATCCAGCTTGGAAGAGATTAGTATGCTTGGAATATGAATTGTGGACATGTATATGATGTTGATAGGTTAGGTGTATGGCTTTAAAGAGGTGGCTAGTGGTTTGCAAGATAGTCTAGCCATTGGCCTATTTGGCCTAGGTGGGCTTGTGAGGCCTTGTGAAGGGTCAAAGGATTTTTTTAGGATGATGAAGCTTTTTGTTTCATGAGAGATGGTCAGTAAGTTTTTACAAGCATGTTTATAAGGTCTAAGGTCAGATATTGAGCTACAAAGTCAGAAAGTTGGATTAGAAGCTTCAAAGGGTGCTAGAAATGAGTGCAAAGAGCTTGAGAGGAAGTTTCTCATGCTTATTGGCATGTATAGAGTTTTCATGGGAATATGATATATTTGGAGTAGTTTGGGAAGGGCCATAATAATTGTTTAAAATCATTATTTTAGGATTTAAATGGTAGATCTTTATGAACATTCATTAAGAATGTAAACTAGTTAAAACCATTTATAAACCCTCATAATGGAGTGATTGGAGCGATCTTGCTAGAAATGACCCATAATGGATTATTTGACCAATTTTTACTATTTTAAGGTATAAAGGATTCCTCTAGGCATCTCTAGGTGGTATTGGTGTGTCAGGGTAGTGAATAGAAGGTATAGAAATATGCTCATTTCTAGATATTTGTGTTACAAGTAGGGTTGACTGAGTCAACGTATAAGAGTTGTTGGAGCTTAAAGGCTAGGAATTTTTATTGAATTAAATAGAGTTTTTTTTAATAAATATTCACTATGTCAATTATCTAATTTAATTAAGTTGACTAGTCGCTAGAGTGGAAATGGAGCAAATAGTGAACAAAAGCCAATTAGAGTCAGAACTTATTTAAGGATTGATTTCAGGTGTATAGGGATGGAAAAAATGGTTTGGGGTCTTATTTAAATACCTATCCCTCCTATTTCACTTATGTGTAATTGTTGATGGTGCTTATTAAATAGCTAAATGGAGCTCACAAAATGACTAATCTGTGTAAGACAAGATATTGGAACCCATGACAGTCAGAATGGTTTGCAGAAGTAAAGTGGCCATTGAATCATATAAATTTTATGATTTGAAATATTATAAGGTTTTTTTAGGATCACATTAATTCATTTAAATATCAATTAAGTTTCTACACAATTGCTAGATGTCATGTTCATCATGACTAGTTTTTGGAGCTTACAGGCAGTCTAGAGTGGCCTATTTAGAGAGGCTAGTTTAAGCTATTTTGAGTAGAGTTTGAGGTGATTAATATCTTAATGATATTATATGATTTTAAAATATTTATTACATGGATTTTTTATTTATAATTTTTCTTTATTTTGGTTGGAACAGTCAAATATCTTTGACTAAGTTTCTAGTGTGCATGACCAATTTGAGTAATCAGTTTGTTTGAGTTGGTTTGGACTTGTGTGAGATATGTGAAGGTTATAAATGGAATTTGAGGTGTTTTTTAATTCATATATGACATATACATGTTTTTTATATATTTTTTTTTAGAAAATATTTTATATGCTTCAGTTTTATATGACTATGTTTTTTGGGTTTCTAGGCCTATTAGCGAGTAGTCTAAAAGGCTTGGTTCAAGGTATGAATTAGAATTATAGATGTTTTATAACCATTTTGGAGAGATAAATAATATATTTTAGGTATTTTTTATGTTTTTTAATCATTGGTGAGGTCTATTATTCATGGAGATGGTCATATGTGGTGAATGACCTATAAAGGCTAATGCATTATGCCTAATTGAGATCTAAAGGAGGATTAAGATTGCTTTGGGTTATGGATAACCTATGGAGAGATTTTAAAATTTATGTAAAATGTATGAGGATATTTTATAATTTTAATACAAGTGTGTAAAATATCTTAGCTGACCAAGATGGGTTAGATAAAAGAGTGGTATATATACTAGGTGTATTTGGCATATTTAGGTGTGAGAGAGTGCGTGTGGAAAAAATCAAAGGAAAGAGACTAGTCAAGGATAAAATATGATTCATTAAGTAACATAAGAGGTTGAAGAGTATAATTCATGTTTGACTGATCATGTTCATGAGCTAACAAGTCATTAGACCTAATAGTCTAAAGGGTGACTTGGTTGAGTGAATGAGGTAGTTGTGCCTGCCTTGAGAATAAAATCAATATTGAAAGTGTTAGAGAAATATAAGGTCATAATCATGTGTATAATACATTAGAATAGTGATTAAATTAGAGTAGAGTTGTTTGATTGGGTGCTTAATCACCTAGGGGGTTGTATCTATCTTGCTAGTTGGAGCTAGCTAAAGGTCTAGTTGGAGCTGGACTAAATTAAGGGGTAGATGGTCCTTGATCAATTAGAGATGGTCTAAAGTCTCATGTTTTATTATCCTTATAAGAATTTATTCCATTGGTTTTTAATCTTAAGATTGTTTATTCTCCCCCTAGATGGTTTTGCACATAAATGATGTGTTCACATGATGTATGCTCTTATTCATGTTTTGAAATTTTAAGCTTTCATGTTCATATTACTAGATTAGATTAATGAATGATGAATGGGTTTTGGAATTGAATGTAAATTATTATCTACTGATTCACCCCCCCCTCTCAGTATTTACTCTCAACATATTCTTGGTTGGAGCACCTCTTTGTTTGACAACTTGGTATGAAGGTGCTAGCTTAGAAGGAATAGAGATGTCTTTAGTTTTCTTAACTTCCTTACTTGCATCCCCTCCCCTTGGATTTGTAGGGATAGTATCTTGAGGATTATCACCTTGTTTCCTACTTCTCAAACTAAACTCTTTCTCTTTGGTAACTATTTCATTAATTAACATCTATATGTCCTCAATTGAAGGAATTCCCTTATCATACTTCTTAATCATCATAGATCATAAAAATTTGAAATCATGATTGAGTAATTCTTATGATTATTTCATATTGACATCATAAACAATTTAAGAATTTAGAATACATAAATTTTGTACTACACTCCAAAATTTATCAACAATAGTAACACTCAACAATTTTATGGAGGCAAACAACTTACTTCGAGAGACTTGACAATAAAACATCAAAATATCATCATCTTCAAATGAAGACTCAGGTTCCTTTGAATATTCATTAATTAATTTAGTAGTATCACATAGAGGATGGGGAAATAAGTATGTATCACACCAATCAATTTCAATGTCACAGTCTACAACATTCATCTTGGCATTCAATAGATCAAGAACTTCCTTTCCAACTCTTCTATTCTAATTTCTATCATTTTAGGCAGGTTTCTTCCCCTATCATTATCCCTAATGTTGAAATAGGTCCTCCCTTGTGTTTGATTCTGGTTTTGATTTATTTACTAACTTGGATATCCATAAGGCATCCCATTGTCATCTTTATCCATCTTGTATGACATCTCCTTGATAGCAATTGCCAAGGTTTTAATGGTTTCCTCAAGGTTGGTTGTCTTAGTGGACTAAGTTTTTTTAGGATACTAACTTTACATTAGCCTATTTGTTCAAAGGATTCCCATATCCTTTATATTATTTTCAATTTGGATGGCCATGTTAAATGCCAACCTTAGATTTATGGGAGCCTTATCCCTAAAGTAGTAGGTTGCCTTCTTGTCAAATGCACTATAGTATTTAATCAAATAAGCTATATCACTAGATCTGATATTTTTAGGTAGCCTCATCATAGTCTTATTAAACCTTGTGTTAGAATAATACACACACTCATTAGGGTTATTTTGATATTTTCAAACTCAACAAGAAGGAACCTAGGAATAATTCTATCACCATAATGAATTTTAAAAACATTCTTCATTTATTCACATGAATCTATGTATCCATGAGGAAGAGAATTGAACCACTCATAAGCATCTTCTTCCAACACATACATAAATAATTTAATGCAAATATCCTCATGCTCAACCTCATAATCTTTAATGATAATGTGGAAATCCCTTAAATGTTGATCACCAGTCACTGCATTATTCCCTTGAAACTTAGAGAGGTGGTTCCTTACTTCATTTAGAACTTCATTGGGGTACCCCTCCATTTCATGAAAAGTAATTGGTTTGAATCTTGAAATCTTGAATTTAGGATATTAATTCTCATCCTAATCTCTATGCCTCATTATTAGGTTAATGGTGGACTCAAGATCAAATGACAAAGGGTTGTGAGGGGGTGAGTGAGGTGGAATTGAGGGATCAAACTTAGGAGGAGAATCAACTAGTTGAGAAGGTTATAGGTAGTAAATTGGACTATAAGGCTCTAATTTGTTAGGATAAATATGATCATCTTCAATTAAAGGAAGTTTGAAAAATAAAATTTTAGGTGTACCAGAATCTTGACAGTCTAAACATTATTTTTTAGTAGAACTTTCTCCTTCAATTGGCCTCCAAACTTATCTCCTTCTTTAATGAACACTTACGGGTGAGTCAAGCTGGTTTGATTAGTCACATTTGAAGGATGATCTCAATCCTTCCAACTTTGAAAGCAAGAGAACACTCAAAATTAAAAGATTTAAAAATGGGCACTAATCATTTTTGAACCCAGATACAATGTTGGAGTCACTAATAGAAGATTTTTTTTTATAATATAATAAAATAAAAATATGTTGTGATACATACTAAAAATATACTCTGGTAAATTCAGTGATGAGATATAAAAATAAAGACATTAAAAATCTAGATTCACATTCAAAAGGGAAAATCACTTTGAAAACATGAACAAATATACATCTCTTTTCAAGAAAGCAAAGATAATAAAAATTAGATTCATGATTAAAAGGTAAAATAACTTAAAAAAATAAATACACATCTCTTTTCAAGAAAGCAAAGATAATAAAAATTAGATTCATGATTAAAAGGGAAAATAACTTAAAAAAATGAAAAAATTAACATCTCCTTGTAATAATTTCCATAAACACAAATTCCAAGGTATCTTGACATCAATAATGGTGCCAATAGAGTGTTGGTTCTATTGATGGCCCAAAGATAGTCAAATCAGCAAATAATAGGTAGAGAACTTTTAGAACCTAAACTTATATATTTCTCCTATTAAATCCATAAATCTAGGATGTCCTTAAAACGTTATCAACAACATATTCCCAAATCATAATGTAGAGAGGAATTTATAACCTAGGTTTATAACATAAAACTAGATACCCAATCAATAAAGCATGAAGAATATTTTAATGTATTTGATTGAAAAATATAATAAAAAACAAAACTATTTTCCATTAACTTGAAAACAAATCTTACATACATTATTTTTTAGAATGATACCATGGGGATAAGCATGGTAGTTTTACTCTTTCACAAGGAAGACATATACATGCTCTCAGAGCTTGTTAATGGATGTACAACTGCAACAACCTTAGCAAGAGAGATAAAAACACACACAATAAGGATCCTAGAATTTGAAAGAGCCTAAGACCTAAGAAAACCAATAAGAACCTTGTAAAGAGGACAAACCCTCTTTACTTATACAACTCTCTCACATAGAATATTCTTTCAAGATGTTCCAGCTGGAAGATGCCCTTGGTCATGCCTGAAAGTCCATGCCTTGCAAGGGAATGATTTGGGTAACTATCTATCCATGTCATGATGAAAATTCCAAATAAAACCTTGATCTTACTGGATGTAAATGCATTGAATTTGGACCTAAGGTATAATATTCCCTTGGGATAAAAACAAATTCTTTATCTTCTTGTGTAACCACTTGACCATGCCTTCAACTAATCATTTGTAAAGATGGAAACTTATAGACATTTTCCCTTATCCTTGTGCAAGCCAAAGAATGTTCCTTGCCTTGTAATGATGGATGGCATTGGATTGATAAAACTCTGATGGAATCAAATCAAGATCCATGGCCATTTGAAAAATATCCTTGTAACGGCCCACCTTGGCCTCACAAACCCTAAAACATTTTTCTTCCATGGAGGTATTCAAAATAAGCCAAATATTGGAAATGCAATACATAGCTTATTTTAAATTTTTTCCTTTTTACTTCAGCATGCCTTTCCACATTTTCTATTTTTCCTTTGAATTTTTAGGGTTGTCACCAAACTTTATGCATTTTAAGTGCATTTTTTACCCTTTTTTGCCTTTTACGAGACTTTAACTTCTTTTTTCAAGTCTACACCTCCTTTACCTGGCGGGATTTCAAACCCCAACTATAAATTTACAAGTTGGAAAAAATCCATAATTCAGGTGCACATTTGTAATTTGAAATTTTTTAACTTGTAATATAAAGTTGTAGTTCCACCCAAAAGTTAAGTTATGAACTTGGGAATTTCAAATGGAATTTACTAATTGCAAAAATGCAAAGTTGTAATTGTCTTGAAAACTTTTTCTTTAACTTTTATCTGCATGTTGATTGGTGGGTGGTAGACATTTGAGATCAATTCGTAAATTACACATTTGCAAAAATTCAAAATTACATCTTCCTTTGAAATCTCCAATAAACTTTGGACTTTAGTGTGTAATTTAAAATTTTCTAATTCATGAATGGCAAATACAACATGAATTCCTCCTAAAAAAATCTCTTGCATTTAGACATCACACTTTTGCTCAAAATTTTCACATATTCATAGGAATATGTATCAAGCATAAGGTGAGCACCCTTAGCATTTATATCTAGGCATTATCTTCAATCCAATCATGAAGATTTGATTCTTTGTATTCTCCTTCTTTACCTTGATTTTCATCCTCAGGCATTTCAATACACACATTTTTAACACTAATTTCTTCCACCCTTTTAGGTTGATTAAAATATTTTGAACTTACAATATCATCCCATATGATACAAGCATTAAGTATCTTGACCTATAAAGTAAGTTATGATACCCTCCCAGACATTTCAACAACTTTCCACTTAATATCAGGCTCCCTGATTTACAGTCTAATCTCTGAACTTATTTCCATATATTTATTTTCAATAGAAATATTTTTACCTCTTTCAATTATTCCAACTATTGTAATCCTCCTATACTCTATATTTACCAACATCTACCAACATAAAGGTTCTTCAAATATGTCAGACATGTACCTCCTACTAACACTAAAACATTCTTCAAAGAACTCGAGCATCCTTCTCCTACTAGACATTTTAGCTAATATCACAAACTCACATCTACCTATCGAAGGTTTGTAATCTTCTAAAGTCCTCTCAACCTCCTCAATTCATAACAGTGCCTGGTACATAGATTTTCCAAAGAGGTCATATGTTTTAAAATTGATAGATCCTCAACTTCCTATAAAAATCTCTACTAAGACATTGGACTTTGTAGGTTGTATCTCATGATAAGTAAATTCTCTATAGGTTTTAATTTCACAAAGAGAATCTAATTATTTTGTCATAAAATGTTCTTTAGACCTCATTTCAATGTGTTGATGTCAAGGGAAACCAAATTCATCTTATAGGGCCTCAATAATATTTACCTCATTTGGAAACTACACCTTATACTAGTGGTTGTAGATCTCAAGAGTATTCTTCGCCTCCACTTGTTAATTTTAAATAATTTATGCTTACCTATTTGGGATCCATAGTGCTCATTCAACTATATACATTTTCCTTGTTATAGACTATGGACTGAGAGGTTTATTAAATGAAATGACTCTGTGTAAGAGGGGCCATCTAGGTGAAGACACTCCTACCCTAACTCTACTCATAATAATTCATAGAGTGAGGCCATGTCATTGGTTTTAGTAATAGATAGGATGTTATCCTTGAGTAGGGCATATATGTTCATGTAGGGAGTCAATATCACTCTCAGTTTCTTCAAACTACTCAAGCCATCTGACATGTTACTACAACAATAGTTGGATTATTCCTTTGATAATAGCATCACTACTTAACTAGATGTAGGTACATGGCATTGTACTAGTTGGCCATTTTAAACATTGAATATGTTTTTTCAAATCTATGGGCCTGGGAGACTAACCTATAGTTTATAATTTACAATATTGCAAATATGCATTTTACTTAAATATTTCTACCAAGTACTATTCTATAGGTTATAAAAATTGACAAGTGAGTTTCAAATTTGAAACTTTCCATTTTAATTTTCATTTCTATCAATGCCTTAATAATTTACCATATTGAAGTTCTTTTCTATTGTCCTGGGAATTCAATATGTAATTTTTAACTTATATTTTTCAAAACTAGCTTTTTTGCATTGTTTCTCCACCATATATTCACGTGGACTTTGGGGCTCCATTTAAAATTTGCATATTGCAAACTTGATTTTTGACTTAAAAACTCTGTCGATCTCTCACAAATTTATAAATCCTTATCATTTTAAAACTTCATTTTTTGTTTGACTTTTCCACGTGGAACTCACTAATGGCATGGATTGCCTTTTCAATTGGATTGCATTAAATCTTATGTGGACCCCATGTTGGCTTTTATTTTATAATTTTGTCATTTTAATTTGATATTTTGTCATTACACACACCATGATCTTGGTAAATAAGATGGTAATTTACATCTTTCAATTTCAAATATTGCTTTTTACAAGTTACTTTCCTGGCCAAAAGTTCTATAGACCTAGGAGCTTAGAGTGCAATTTGTAATCTACAACATGTAAAATGTATTTTTGGTATTGGATCTTTTCCACATATTCCCATGGGTTTGGGAGATCAAGTTACACATTACAACTTTCATTTTAGAAAATTTCTTTATGGCATAAAAGTTATGATGTTGTACATGCCTCAAGCTTCAGAGCTCGGATTACATATTCCAAATTGCAATATACAAACTTTCACTTCCCTATTTCTTTTACCTTAATACCTTCCACTTGGGCTTAATATTTATCATGTACCCTTCAATATCATTAAAACATGAAGACATTGAACATTAGCTAGAATCAAGATTACATAGGGTTTTCACAAGGAAAGAGCAAAAAAAATTATAACTTGATTGTAGAAGCAGAGTTTCATAACCTAGGTACACATTTGTGAATAGGAGGTAACATTTAAAAATTTTAGGGACTTATATCTTGAAAACAAGGCATAAATTACTTAGTGAAAATTTGGGCACTAACAGAGGGGCTCAAAAATCCCACAAAATTTAAGGCACATAGACAATTTACAGAGGTGGTGGTTGATCATTATATTCCTTGGGTATATTTTGATAGGTCAAGCAAAGGCATTCCTATGAGTTGTGGATAATTTGGTGAAATTTACATCAATGAAAATAACTTGTTATTTTTAAATTAGGTTTGGGTCCATTATCAAATAACCATATAAAATTACTTACTCTCAAGTTTCTCTTTAAGATTTTTTTCGATCACATTATTGAAATGTTGAAAGTAATGGGATAATATCTAGTAGTTATTAATTATATGCAAACATTGTATAGAATGGAGAGTCTCTTTTTGACTCTAATTTTTTGAACAAGTGAACTTTCCTACAAGTTTTTTCACTATTATTTCTTACAAACATATTAGTCATGAATTAACATCTTGCAGAAATATTTATCCAAAGGTGTGTAGATGGGATAGAGATAGTGGGATGGGATCGAAGGTGTGTAGAAATATCTATCCTATTATTTGCATTATTTATAATTCATAGTCGGATTTTAGATGTTTTTATTTGAAACATGAGATGTAATTTGTTTGAACTTTTCCTGAATATTTTTGGATAGGGTGGTATGTTTTTTTGAATAGTTTTAAGGCCTTATTGGGGTGGGTTTTGTATTCTATATTTAATTCCTTGTGTATATTCACCCTCAAATTGTCACTTTATCCATACAAGTTCAATTTAATTTGAGGTTTGATCACCCTTAAATTCACTGTTAGTTTAACTAATAAACCAACATGTCTAAATGCTTGAAGGAAAACATCATCTCCAAGAAATGTTACAAGAGTAGCATTGGATTCATGCATATATGTGTAATCCTTCTTTGTTATTTTTCAATATTTTCAATTTTAAGTTACGTTTCATTTTTTAATTTCACATATGATAATTAACCTCTATTACATAATTAATGGATTTTCCATCTAACATCTTGCATGAATAGAGCTTTCACCCAAAGGCAAAGTGTGTTGTACACACTCAGGTATATATTTATTTTTGTCTAATAATTTCATTTCTAGACAAAGAGGTGGAAATTGTAGTCTCTCAAATTTGGTCATGTACTTGATAATGTTATTTTTAGCCATATTTCACTTTAATTGACTCAATAACTTAATTTGGACCTATGTCTCTACATTTAAATCAAGCACATATGAACACTTATTCCTTTATAAATATCTATCTTGCACTTATAAAAGTGTTCCAAACTACTACCTAAGACCCAAATATTACATTTTTCCCTTAATGACAAGATCATACAATGGGGAACAATAGTGGTAGATAGTTTTTCCCTTATTAGTTGATTATGTCCTTACCCCTCTAATGGTCACTTTTAAAATTTAGACCCTCCCTTATAGGGTGGTCTATATTTTTAAGATATGTAACATGAGGTTTTCCCCTTTTGGATTACTATCAAGACACATCTAGGTAACCTATTCTACCACTGGGCAATCATTGGGAATTTTCAATATATAGGGTCACTAACATTATTTCACATTGCACAAAGATTCCCTATTCTTCCCAATTTTGACTCTAATCATTTGGAGCAATATTTTTCAAGTTAAGAGCCTATTTTATCCAAGCCAAAGTAAAGCATGATCAAGTATTCAATCCATATCTATATGAATTTATATAGTTAAAGGAACATAATTTCATAAATAAATCTATGTGGGAGAAATATGTGGGCTTGATTTCCATATTCAAAGTATTGGATATGTAGACAACATTCAGTCATCATGGGGGTGATTGGGGTTATTTCATCCCATTACACTCTCACCCTTTTTATATTTTTAGGATTTCAACCATTTCAAGCCCTATTAAGGTTTCAAATTTAAAGAATTTGTAGGTCTTTCTTGTGCATACAAAGGTAAAATATTTGCACACAAGCATGATTTAAGTTACCATAGATGATTGTACCATGATTCCCTAATTTTCATCAAAGGACAAGATCAACCAACTCACAACTATAGTGCCAATTGATCCTAAAACATTTTAGATGATCATGTCCATTACCATTTTCCATATCAATCTTTAAAAAATTTAGAGTTAGTCTCTATTAGTCATTTTCAACCATTTCTCAATTTCACACAGTCAAATCTTATATAATAAACAACTAAGTCTTTCATTTTTTCATGGTTAATCTTATTTCATTTTATTGTACTTTATCAAATTTAGTACTTTACTTTCATTATACTTTTAACAAAGATTTGCATCATTATGTTATATGATATTTAATTTATCTAAATTAGGGTTAATCATCACATTAATTTTAAATTATGATAAAACATATTGTTGAATGTGTGATAGTCACACACCTTCATTGATGAACCCACTTTTTTTCCAGACATTGCTTCAAAAACATTATCCTAAGGTTTAGATCAATTCTTGACCACCTGACACTAAAATAACTTTGGTTTCACCTTAGATCTAATATATAAAAATAAAATAGCGTAATTTTTACCTTGAATTTAATCACTTCCATTAAAATTAATTTATTTTTACTTTGCATTTTTGGGGAATCTACTAATGTCCATACATGTTTTCCTTTTTTTAGGATCTTACATTTCAGCTTTTTGTTAGATGCTTTTTAATTTGTAAATAATATGCCTATATTGTATGAAAAAAATTTGCTTCAATTTTTTTGCAAATAAACTAAATTACATGCTAAGACACAACCTCCATTAATGATTTATTTTTTTAAATTCAAACATGGCATATAAACAAGAGAGGTTATACATTCAAAATTTTAATAGGCCTACTCTACAACCTCATTTTTTACATTTCCATACTTAACCCCATCCCCATCCCTCTATTTCTCTTTATGGTGTTTGTATGTATTTTCAATCAAAAGTACCCAAGGCTCGTCTTTGGGAAGCCCTCCAAAATCAAATAGTCACTATGACAAAGACAATAGAAGATTTTAAAAAGAAAAATTATTATTTTAGTTCAAGGATCACATCCTTTGAACAAAATATCACATATATAAATAATCTAGAGCTTGGTAATGTTAATCCTATATTTTTATCTCCATATAAATATTCCATGCCTCAAAGTAATTTATATCAATATTGGAATCAAAAACAAAATACATCAATAACTAGTGGATAGATAAAAATTCAAGTGTTATTCTAAGATAAATAAGTCAAAACAAGTTGATAAAATCATCTCCTATACATCCTCTAAGAATATAAAAATATTATTTTTCATATCATAGAATACATGGGTATCATATAAATAGGTGTTTGTATTTAAATAATAAAATAGAAAGTATAATTGATAGTGGTGATCATATACTAGATAAATTGATCAAGATACCCACTCACACTAAAATGTATCTCCTAAAGAACAAGTGAAGGTATAAAAAATTAAAGTTTAAAACAATAAAGATTATACAAGTTACATCAAAATAACTTACTAAAATATCAATCACCAAAATAAAATTTAAGAACAAACTCAAGATAAGCAAGTAATCACCTTTGAGAAATGGTTTCTCATGAAGGAATTTCCAAATCAAAATGTTCCTAATAATTCTAGTTATATAAATATGGTTTTTAAGGATTCATAAAGGAAAAAGATAAATTCAATACTATAAAATCTATGGTTACATCTTCAAGTCAATAAGTCAAAGTATAAATTATTTATTTTCCTAGTATTCAAGTAATGATACATGATTCTTCTCTAATTCAAAATGAGATATAAGATCCTTAAAATGATGAATATATTCAATAGAAACAAAAATACAATAAGATAATTCCACAGTATTGGGTAATTGGTTACACACACACACACACACACACACACACACACACACACACACACACAAAGGATAATGGCATATCACAATTTTAGGAAACACCTAAAAACATTAGTTCTCTCTTATGATAATGATTAAATTGATGATTATAATTATAATTATACAGAGGATTGGTATATATAGATGAAAAATGACCTCTATAAAGGCATCCCATCAATGATATAAATGTTTATCAATTTTTAATTTCAAAAATAAAAAAATTAAAAATTAAAAAAAATTCAAATAATAAGAAAAAACAAGATTTTTATTGTACATAACTTCTTGATTGTTTCATCATGATAAACTTCTTCTTCTTTCACATGTGATCAATTTTATCAATTCTTCTAAGCCCTTGGCTCTTAATTAATTTTTGTCTTTTTTATTGTTATTTTTCAATTTTCAAATCTTAACATTCCAACACAATGATCTATATTTCCATATTTTTCCATTCACCTTGTCATTTTCACAATCTAAACTAAGCAAATTGCATTTTCTAAAAAGGGAAGTATCAACCAGTAAGGGAAATAATTTACTATTAGTATTTTAATAAGTTGGTCAATCCTATATTTTAATTTTTTACACATTAAAATTGGAATTTGAGAACACAAAGCCTTAATATTTCTAATTTATCAAGATTTCACTCAATTATAATATGCATAATATTACTTATACATGCAAATATATATTTTCTTATTCTATATTTCCCATGCATGTGTGTTACATACATTTACAAGTGTATTTTTTATGAGACAAGGATGTAAATCTTTCCTTTACATATATATTAAGTTCTCACATGTTTTCAGGTATATTCACATATATAGTGGGGGTATCTTACTCATACATGACCATGCCATCATTTCTAATGCATACTTCACATTGACACAAGTCTTAGAATATTCATAACCCTCCCATTTATTATAATTTTGAACCCATTTCTATTGTTAGTTTATTTGGTTATAGTATCAAAATGATAAAATATACGAAAATAATTAAAATATTTCTAAAATATAAAAAAATAAAAATATTCTAAAATAACCAAAATTAGGACTTGAGCATGATTAGACATATAGTTTACATCTTTTTCATATGTTATTTATATCATGATTAATAGATAGCATAATGTTTTTCTATCACAAATACATTTCATTTGTATTTATGAGTTTTATATAGGACATACAAATTTTTAAATGGACTAAGATGTTGGTTTTGCCTCTACCTAGTGGCCTTTCTAAACTAAGGGTATGTTTTCCACAAGTTGTAGTATTTACAGGTCTTACCATTCTATGACTCCTAATATTCTAATTTATATACACCTTTACAAATGTCTGTTTAGCATATTTAGTTTACATTGTGTATAAGAATATCATATTTTTTAAGATATGATTACATTACATATACATGGTGTATACTATCTTTATAGTTATATGCTCCACTGATGTTATTACATCTATATAGTATATTATATCTTTCTTATATATTGTGTATGGCATTTGGCCATTTATTTTATGTGAAATTTCATCATGTCCCTTATTTGTGACATTATTAATTCCTTCGTATGTGGCCCTTGGGCTTGTGTGTGAAATTTGTACTTATGCAACATTCAATGTGTACTTGTATACAACCCTTGGCCTTATTGTATGACATTATGATTTTTGTGCTTGTGTTCTTGTTGATATTTTTAAATTTGATTAGTGTCATGATATATATCATGTACTAACTAAAGCATAGTGTTCTAATTTTACAATCTACTAATATAACCTTGATTGATACATTCCTATAGGCCTTACATCATATATTACATACATTTTTTGAATGGTAAAAATATTACTATGTTGATAGAATTTTTGTTACATATGATACATTAATAAACAATTACATTATATTACACATGACATAGTAAAATATTAGTTTGAGATGATTAAATTTTAAGATATAGTTCTCTCACCTCAAAAAGGGGGCATTTCAGTGACAGTTTCATACATGAGACAAGCCTCTTTAGGGAAAAATTATCTTTTATCACAAAATATAATTTCAAAGGTTTTATAATGGTTTAAAATTAAGCCATTGGTAAAAATTATGGGGGCATGTGCATTCACATTATAGGAACAAAGTAATGATTTATATAATTTTGGGTGTATGATATTGATTCACGCACAAGATTCAAACATAACCTACAAATATTCATCTACATTCATTTATGAATTTTACAATTATCATAATGGGCACATGATATAGATTAATGCGCACTACACTATTTTTCCAATGCATGGGACATGATACAGATTCATGTCATGCTTTCAATACTACTTGCTAGCTACAGTCATGATCAGAGCATGGGTGTTCTCCATTCTCCTTTGATCATGCATTTAATAAACAAGGAATAAATTGACAACTAAATCTATAATCCATGTATAGTGGTTGATTTAGTTAAAGTTCATAATGCATAGCTTCATTTTCCTCTATCATTATTATCTACAAATCCATTACAGATTTCAACCCACTTCACATCTTTGGGTTATAAATACCAACAATGTAAATTGATATTTCTACATCCCTCAATGGGCTTTATTTTCTATACAATTTCAATTTAATTTGGGGCTTGATCACCCTCAAATTCACTATTGGTTTTGCTAAGAACCATCACCTTTGAATTCTTCATGGGAATCATCATATCCAAACATTGGTTTCACACATACAAGTATACTCCTTGTTCTTTTCAAATGTTTTAAAATTCAAGTTACATTTGAATTTTTAGTTTCACATATGAACATTAACCTCTATTACATCATTTCAAGATTTTCCATGGAACATCTTGAATGATTAGAGCTTTATCACAAAAGAAAAGTGTGTCATACATAATTAAATATATATTTTATTTACTCTAGTAATGTAATTTCTATACTAAAGGGGGGATGTAGTCACTCAAATTTGGTCATGAATACTTGATAATGTTATTTTTCCCCCTATTTTACTTTAATTTACATGATCACTTAATTTGAACCTATTTGTCCACCTCAATATATCCTAAGCACCTATGCTTACATATTCCTTTCTAAATTTTTATAAGATTATTATATAAATGTTTTAAACTTATAAAAATCCCATTAAGCATATGTACAAACATCCCATGGCCAAAAACCTACACGTTTCCCTTAAGGATAAGATTGGATAATCATTGAAAATGGTGGCATACGTTTTTGTCCCTTATGTTTTGATGTTGTCCTTAACTCTTCTAATTATCACTTTTAAAGTTTATACCCCCCTTATAGGTTGGTTTGTATTTTTATTATAGGTAGCATGATAATTTCCCATTTTCAATTGCTATAAATTCACATCTAAATCATTATTCCACCACTTCAAAATCACTATGAATTTTCAATATAGAGGCATACATAGATTATTAAATTGAGAAAATCTTTCCTAATCTTCCCAATTATAAGTATAATCATTTAAATCAATCTTTAACCAAGTAAATAGCTTATTCTACCCAAGACTAAGTAAAGTGTGTTCAATCCATCTCTATATGCATTCATATAGTCAATGGAACACATTTCACAAATAAATATAAGTGGGAGAACTACATGGGCTTGATTTCTCTCTTCAAAGTATTGGATATGTAGGCAATGTTTAATCATCATGGGGGTGATTGGGGTTAACTCAACCCATTACACTCCTCCCTTTTATATTTTTAGGTTTTCATCCATTGCAAACCCTATTGGGTTTGTAATTTGAACAAGTCATTTTTGAGTCTATCACATACATATGAAGGTAAAATATCCACACACGAGCATGATTTAAGTTATCATAGATGATCATGCCTTAATTCCCTTATTTTTTTCCAAGGAAAATATCAATTAACTCATGACTAAAGTTCTAGTTGATCATGTCCCATTTTGGATGATCTTGTCCTTTATCAGTTTTAGTATTAGACTCTATGTATTTATAGAATTAGTCCATGTTAGTTAGTTTTAACCATCTATCAATTTCACACAACTAGATCTTAGATAGTAAACAAGTAAGTCTATTTTTTTCATAGTTAGTCTCATTTCATTTGATTATAATTTGTTTAGAATTTAAGAATTTTCTTTAATTTTGATTGTCACATGTTAATTTACATCATTCTAGTATATTTTATTCAATTTATCTAAATTAAGGTTGTTCATCACTTTAATTATAATCTATGACAAACACTTCTTCCTTTGACTCCTTTTTTATTCTGCACATGTATTAATTCTCTTGTTTGGTCTCCCTTATTATCCTTGTGCTCCTACATGATTCTTCTTACATAAAAATTGATTATACTTAAAAAACCCATGACTCATAACCATGCAAGGAAGGATCCCACCCAGTTACCACTTGAGCTACTGTAATAACATTATATCTAAAAAGATACCCATTTACAGTGCCACATCCCATTTTCTATGAAATAAAAGTTGGGAGTAATTAGTGTTAATTTAACCTATGATTAGTTTAATAATTAAGTTTTTTTAGAATATCGACCAACAAATTGATTTATATGTTTAATCATTACTCTTATTTGTGTAATTAGATTATGATAAAATGTTAAATAGGTTTGACTCAATTATTCTCTTAACATTGAATTAAATTGACTTGTGTATAATGAATTATGTGGATTTGCTTTACAATTGGACTTATGATGATTAGTTAATGGAATTCAATGGTGATGTTATTCAATCTAAATTTATAACATTATAAATATTTAATGTTTGTTATGCATATTATTAACATGTTGATTTTATACCTTAACTAGGTCAAACCACTCTTTTGGTTATGGTGAGTGTGATTGTAATGTAGGTTCTTCACATCAAGGAGAGGGAGAGCATAATAGGGGAGATTTGAGTAAATCATAGGTATATTTGACACAAGATAAAGAGGCATATAGAAGTTATATAAAATACATTCAATAGTGAAATTAGAATTAGTACCTTATGCTAATTGGGAAGGGTTGATAAGATGTTGTGGAAAGATGTTTTTTATTCCCTTTTTAGTACATAGTTGATGGATAATGTTTTATGATTTGATATATTTCAGTTATGGTATGATTGATTAGCTAAATGATTTCACTTTTGATATTATTTTTTATTCTTAAGTTTACATTTTTGAATGTTTACACTTTTACTGTGATTGATTTTGTGACATTTATTACAATAAAATTTAGATAGGTTGATGAGTATAGACTTATCACCAATGATGGAGGTGTTTATTTAGATATCCAAAGGATATCACACTAATACCTATATCACCATGTAACTAAACTTATTTTTAGTTTATCTTGAAATTAATTTGACATCCTTTAACATGTCAATCTAACTTAGTAACTTCTCTATTCTGGCATTTTATTATTTTTGAACTCACCATTTTGTTTGAGTTTAGTATTTTATTTTATTGACATCAAATTTGAGAATAATTTTGGTATTAGAGGTTAAAGATCAATTTAATTTAAATTTTTAAGTGTGACCTTGACTTTGCCTTAGGACTTAGGAATCATACCATTTTATTCAAAATTGGCATCGCCATCTTAAAGACAATAAAAGGCCCTTTAGGGTCAAGACTTTGGTAGAGTGTTTTTGTTTCAGCATAACACATTTAAATATTAATTTATATTATTAAATTTATTAACTATATCTAAGTATAATTTTTTAGGTTATGGCTTGAAGAAATACCTATTTTATATACATATACTAAGACCTAAGGTTTATGCCAAATGTAGATGGAAATAATATCTAAATGTTGTTATTCTAAAAAACTATTCAAAGACCTTATTATTTGAATGTTGATATATATTCAATAAAAAACATTATAATAATATGATAAACATTTAATTAAGCTTAAATTATATGAATGAAACTATAAATCACATTGAAAATGTTACTAAATCAACCATGGCGTTGGGATTGAATATAAGGAGGGTCATAAACCTAATATTTTATTAAATAAAACATATTGTGGTTTATATTGACAATGGATTGGAATTTCAAAATTTAAATGGATTATGTCTAACTATATGCAATCAAAAATGCATCATGTCTATAAATCAATCCTAACTCAAAGAAGATAGAGCATACCTACACTTCTGAATGGGAACACATTTGTTAAGCAGGAGCATGACCAATATGGGGATCCATTACACCTGATTAGGGGATCTATATCACAATACACCATGATAAGGAGGGTTCCAAAGCCTCTAGTCTAACACAATCATGCAATAACCCTAAGGGGGTCCTATGTTTTGATATTTGACCTATTTTAATAATAAGAAAATAAAATCTAACCTAGTGCTCACCAAAGCTTGTGGCATAAAGTAGGGATTAGAAATAATAAAACTAAACATGCATAGAAAACATATACTCACATTAATGTATAAAAAATCTTAATACATGGAAGAGAGGAAAAAACGGATCTACTCTTACAAAGGAAAAATAAAGTTAGGAATACTTACCTTTGAGAATGAACCCACTAAGCCTCAATCTCTCCCTTGGCCAAGGTGATTTGTAAGAGGTTATTATGGTATGTAAGGTGATAAAGATAAATCAGCTCTAGGCTACACAACCTATCAATGCATCCAAAAGACTTATCCATAAGACAAGATCTATATCTCCAAATAAAGTATGGAATCATAAGCTTTACTTCTCAAGTAGAATGGTCAATAATCATATGTTTATTCACTCTTACTTATTCACTTCTTCTTGATAATTGATGGAAATGAACTTTTATATATAGGTTGATCTTTCGCTAATCCCTTCCAAAAAATTTGGCTAATAGTGTTGACCCAGTAAACCCTATACAATTATAGATAATAATTTACCAGGTCATGATCTAGTCCAGTTGAAGTTCAACTAGTTCTAAGTGAAAAATACCCCAAAACTGTATAAGGTCGACCTAGTACATCTAACTGACAAAAAAGGATTTAGGTGAGGAATGAGAGGATAAAATGTAGAATATGCTTGCAATAGGTGCAAAAGATAAGAAAAATCTTAGGGTAAATTATTTTTAGGATACAAGTGTGTAGATAACAAGTGGAAAAAGAGACAATAATCTTGTGAAGCACCAATGGTCTGCCCACCCCTTTTTCAATGCACCCCTTAAGGTGTGTACTTAGGGATATTGAGACTCGACAGGTTACTGTAAGAAAAAAAGAGTCAATAATTGATAAAAATTTTAAAATATTATGTGTATATATAATCCCCACTCAAATCTCATCATGTTTCATGTGAGTGCAACATGAGATGGTGCTTCGAGAAATAGAACATGATAACACATAATGTTGATGCTAAGTAAAGTGTATTAAGTAGAAAATAGGATAAAGGAAAGGACATAATTGAAAAAACATACCTTTACTTACCTTAGTGTTGTAGATAAAAAAATAGACTACAAGAAAGGTGAAGGTGTCTAATGTGAAGAACACTAAGTGAAACTGTAGAAGTTAGTGCAAAATAAGAGCCAAAAATCAAAAAAATTGGAAGATAGGCATATGGTATTGGAAAATATTCTCTATGTCATCAATATTATATAATATTTTATGGTTTGAAAAATGGATGAGTAAAAACAAAGATAGAGATAAAACAAGGAATCTTCCAGAAAATAATTGAAAATTTTGAATTATGAAAAGTAATTTTAAATAGGGTAAAATGAAAGTCATTTGTTATTTTGACTTGTGAAGGAGAGACAAAGAGCTCTAAGAGATCAAGCAAGATAGGATGGTGAGGAGATGATAGTTTAGATGAGAGGGATCCCCAGAGGTGACAGTAGGTATAGGACAAGAAGGCAACTAAGAATCTTAAGCTAGTTTTTGAACATTTGAGTGATTTAGTGTATTTTTAGAAATTTTTAGTTTTTAAGTATTTATAGACATCAAAATGAAACCAAATTAGATGTTATGGATAGGAAAAACTAGTTAGGGAAATGGTTTGAAGGTTTTGGGGAGAAACTATCAGAAGGCACTTTTTTTTATAAAATGTAAAGGGTTGGTAGGGAAAAACAACTAGGTCTATGTAGTTGACCTAGTAGGCTAAAATTTGGCAAAATCCACACTATTAACCCAATAGGTGTGTGCCAACCCTATATATTTTGTATACTACCAACCTAGTACAATTTGTCAACTAAGCAAAAAAGGATAGTATGATAACATAGTACTAGGAGGAAATAAGAGGGTTGATTAAGATTTTTAAGTCAACCAAGCTAAAAATGGGGAAATTTTGGTCAAAATAGTTTGACCAAAGAACCATAATAGTACAAAATTGCATGCAAGTGGCTAAAAGAGAGCTAAAATGACCTAAAATGACCAACTAAGGGCTAAAAGGGGTGAGTAGGCTAAAAATAGGTTTAAATTAATAAATTAAAGTGGTTTAAGATTATTTTCTATTTCAAATTGTTTAAAAAGAATGTATTTTTACTATACATGACATGGAAGATCTAATACATCTTGTGTTATTTCATGATTGTAGGGGAAACCTAGATTGTAATGTTTGGTAGATGTAGCATGGCTACTAGAACTATTAGAGCACCTAATGATAGAGGATAGGGCAAAGCTGATCTTTATAGGCCTAAGAAACATAATAGAGATGTGTAGGCTACCCTTGAGATTAGATTTTTTAGCCATGTTCCTTGGATGTTGGGAATGATTAACTAACACCTTTAGATGGGAGGTGGAGGGGGATAAGATAGAGGTGGGCATCACCCTAGAGGATGTGCATTCCATCCTAGGATTGCCAATAGCAGGGACACTGGTGACTATTAGGATACCTGATAGTGAGGTTGAGAGGAGAGCCTTAACTATATGGGCTATAGGCTCAAAGATGATATATGCAGGATAGAGGGTGAGTATGTTTAACATGTATACCTTCCATATTTTGGTTATCTATAATGCTATGATAGGACTTGTGACAACATAAGTGTTATGCCATAATTTAGATGATAAGGTATCACTTTTCATGATAACCTTGAGCTGGATGATACTAGAGGAGAGGGTACTCTATGATCTAATGCCTATCATCTGGGTATAGCTCATGTATGATATGTATGTGATGATGTCCAAAGGGAAGAATTATATTGGATTGATCATATTACTAATGGCTTAGGTCTATGAGATGTTTCCCATGTATCAACCAACTAGGTTTCCCCATGTGGTCTATGATAGGTCACCATGAGTATAGAGATGGAGATAGGACCAAGTAGCATGGGACATGCCCCACATGCCAATATTGTGGATAGTGAGATGGGCATATATAATATGGCATCCATATGGGCACATTTATATTATATGGCCTAGATGGGATATAGTTACACTAAATTTAGCATTAATAGAGGTGATATGACATTACACTTGGTGGACAAAGCCACATCCAATGGCATGAGTACCATGGCATATGGGCTTGCCTCACCTAATGGTGTCAATAGTGGTGCCCACGTTTTGGCACAATTATGTTAGAGATCCATGAGGGAGAAGAGGTATAGGGTAACTAGTGGCGAGGTTAACTCTCAGGACACATCTTGAGAGACTATAGAATAAAATGGAATATCATGTAAAAGGAACAAATTGTTAAAAAAATAAAATAATAAAAAAAAATCAATTAATTTAATCAATCATACTAAATCACATTGAGAAGTATAAGAGAAAAACAAAATTGGCAAAATTTTGTCTTAAATTTATCACACTAATTCAAGTTGGTAAGTATGAAAAAATAAAGAAAATGGTTGAATTCTTGCATGCACTTCAAAAATAATAGGATTAAAAAATGAAATAAAAATGAATCATAAAACATACTCATTCAAGTTGGGAAGCATGTCAATGATGTGTAACTTCATAATCAATCACATCTTATCTCATATTTAACACATGTACTATAACTTGGATTACTGGAAAATTTTGTGAGGAGGGCTATGTCCTATCCATGGGCTTACACTAAAAATCACAAAGGGAACACCAATGAGGTGGAATAAATCTGAAAATTGGGTAATAAAAGGATGTGGGTAATAGGAAGGTGAAATTGTGAGGAATGTTAGGTCCTATCTATAGTATTACAATGCAACTCATAAATGGAATCCTAAGGGGAGTGAGAAATAAACAAAACAATATTTCTCAAGATGAAATATGAGGAATGTAGGGAATGAAAAATAGATTGTAAAAAAATATAATTTAGGCATCTTATGAGAAGACCTTAAGATACAGGAGGCATACTAAGGACATGAGAAGATACTAAGTGACTAGTGACCATCAATGTACAAAGGAAACATGTTCGCTATAGACACTAAGATTTGTATTTAAATAAGCATGTTAATAAGATAAAATCATGAAGGTAAATTGGTATATAAAAATTAAAATGGACCTACCTTCCCATGACATGTTTCCCATTCCTTAGAACCCCTTACAAAGTCATCGGTGTACTATGAAGATTGCATACTTGCATGAGAAAGTAGGTAGCACTAAACGTTTTTCTATTCTCCATTTCTAATCTACTATCCTACCACACCCAAATAGACTTCAACTCTACCATGAGAACAACTGTGGATTTTGATCTTCAACTAGAGTAAGGAGATGTGATTTGAATCATGTCTTTTAGTGTGATTGGACTTTTAAGAATTATGAATGTTTTTGCCTTTTGGATCATTGCCTTTTATTTAATGACTTGAATTTTTCATAGTTTTATGGATTTTATGATTCCTCCTCCATACAGACTTGGAATGACCAATCATGAGAGATAGAGTGATACACACAAATAATTTATAGTCTTAGGCTAAAAGAAGCTAAGTAAACAAAGACAAGACTAACTAGGACACTTAGGATTAACAATGAACCAACATGTTATCTCAAGTCTCAACTATGTATATGCTTAGTTTTTGAAAAGGGTAATAAAGGGGAAAAAGAAGATCCAAAGTAGACTGGTGAAACAAGATTATAATGAGATGAATTTTATGATAATTGGTCACAGGTAAATAGGAAATGACTAAAGGGAACTAGGTTTGTATAACCAAGTCACAATGATAATTAGCCATAAAAAATAGAGATAAGAAAGCAAACAATCATAAAGACACAATAAGGGAATAAGAATGAAAATTTAGGAATAAAAGAGAAATCAATGATAAATATATATATCCATAGGCAAACATAAATGACAATATAAGAAATATAAAGTGCAAAAGTAAAGCCACCATGTAACATAAATAAGAATTTGAGATAGTGTCAAATGATATAACAAATAGAGAAAGATAAAATTAGAGCACACATCTAATCAAAATGTAAATTTAAAATCACCATGCATGTGCTCATAAATATTTATAAATATATCCACACACATTATCCAAAACATCAGATATATCTCTATGGAGATGGATACAAACTGCTACTAAAGTCTCATCTATCTTCAGTGAAAATTGGGAAACTATTTCTCATCTAATCTCCTCAACAAAAAAATTAGGAATGATTTATGGATCATGCTAAAGAGGGAGATTAGGCAAGGGATGCTCAAGATAATTCATGGGAGCAGACTCTATAGGATATTCAGAAATCACTAGTGGAGAAGGATCCACGGGTGAAGGACTCACAGATGGAGAAGGATCCAGAGGCGAGGGAAGGTCCACAAGTGAAGGAGTCAAGGGTGGATGCAAAGAAGGTGATGAAGGGACCATAGAAGGGGATGTAACCACATGAGGTGGAGCCATGAGAGAAGAAGGAGGAGCCTTCTTGTATGAATGACCTATAGGAGGAATAGTAGAAGATCCAAAAATAGGAATAAGGTTATCCTTAACGTGTTGTTGAAGGATGTGGTAATGATTGATGTGATGGGTGCCACATTGGTGCCATAGAAAAACCAACTCCCCATACTTAGGAATATATTCAAAAATAACCTTTGGTATGTAGTAGGGACCTATACCCATAGATTCTACCACATGATTGTGTCGAATAAAGTCCTATCATACTTAGGTGCTTCATTTACTATATTTAGCCATTGGAAAAAAATATATAATGCATAAAAATATTAATATAAAATAAAATTTACCACTATAAAGATAAATAAATCATGATTTATGAATAAAAACTAGTTATATTGATTTCATTTAATAAGGTTAAAAAGCTATATTGTCTTTATCCAATCTCTTTAGATTTTCATATTGATAACTATTACACACATCCAATAATAACTCTGGTTCTAACAACTCTAGCCATTTAAAATTATAATATCCATTTATAAATAAGATAAGGGGTATTTATACATAGGGATACCCCTTTCCATCTAGTTATATCATAAATACAAAGTGATGATTAACCAATGACCGTTAACAACAATGAGTCGTGGAAATATTTTACAATGAATTTTTATTCACATGGGTTTAATTTCCCCTATATACCTTCTCTATGTTTAATCTTTGTGTTCATGTTCCTATTTTATCATAGGCTAGTGATATATTCATGCTCTCATTAATCTTCATAACTTTATTGAATTATTTTGTAACTGCCTCCACTTATTGCACCCTTTTCCTAGTCTTGCACTTCTATGAGTCTTGCATCTTATGTTCCTCAATGTTTGTTTCCTTGTCTTTCTTGTCTCATATTTCCATGATAATGTCTTAAAAAAAATTTAACCCTTTTACCCTTTTATTCCATATTATTTTGTGCCATGATCTATCTGCACCCAAGTCCTCTATGTTATTCTATCACCCTTATGTTCTTACTATGTGTTACCAAAACATTTAGAATATTTAATTACAAAACTTTGGATCCAACATCACCCCATACTAATTTCATAGTTTCTCCCATACTATGATATAGTTTATTCTATTACCAAAAATGTAAGGTTTGCCTACTACACTTTGTGTTTGAGTTCCTCCCACTGATTGAGGGTTGTCTAAAAATTGGAATTAATGGATTCCACTTCACCCTAGACCTTCTTAATTTATTCAAGATGCTCTAAAAAACCATCTACTCAAGTTTCCAAGGTATCAAGATAGTAATTTATATCATTTTGAATGTCCTCGAGGGACCTGGCCTCATCCAAAACATGCCCTCCAAGCACTGAGAAACTAGCATTCAGATCTTATCACTAATCACTTATTTTATTGTTTATTTCTTCAACATCCTAGAAAACTTTTGCATGTTGGGCCCTATCTTTAATTCTTAGAGTCATCTCAACCAACTATTAGTGTTATTATTCCTCAAGTATAAGTTGTGCTTCCAAAATAATTCTTGGCCATGCTAGGTTTACAAAAACCCCATCGTTGATAGGAATAGTGTCACCTAGTTTATTAGAAAATCTATGGAAGACATTTATGTCCTTTATAAACTATTCTATTGATCAAATTTTATCCTATCTAAGGTCCACTTGGTCCTTACATGACTTCAATAGAAGTTCCATGAGTATCTCCATCTTATTTATGGCTCCACTAGTCATAGGAATGCCATCCACAAGCATCAATTTACTTCTCAAAATTTTTTGACATAGGCCTAGAGTCATAAGTCATGCCATCTCAGCCACATCAAGTCAATGTTTGAGTTATTAGATTTTTACATTGATCATTCAAATTTCTTCATGCACATCCTTATATAGTTGAATAACCTCCTGATGTTTTTTAAAAACTATGCCCAAGTCATGTCCATTAATAATATTCTTCCTAAAAACCTCTTGGAAAATTTTGATGAGGGTTGCACCTACTTGAACCAACGAACACATTGAAAAACTTACCCAAAGTGTGTCTAAAATAATAGTTACCTTTGGGTTTATGTTGGTGTTATCCCTTAGAAGATCTAGTCATTATTCATTATGGTACACTTCCATTTTAAAATACATCTCATGCTAGGTCTATTATATGGCCTCATTATCAAGGAACAACTTTCACAAATACAATTATTGATTAGGCATGTCCTATTAGAACATAATGTGAATGAGAGATTATTAATTTAGTTGTTGTTATTCAACCTCCTACACAGGTTCCTTTCCCTTGTTAGGGTTACACTCTAATTCAATAATTTTAGGACTCTTATTCACTAATATTGATGCCAAAGCACTATATGTTAGCACCTTGCCCTCTCTTTGCTTCATCAGGAACTAGACTTTAAATTTTTATTTATTGTTCATGAATAGACTGTTGTTCACCATGCTTAGAAGTCTGCCCCTTTCTAGTCTTAGCGGTGGGTTCCTTGATAGGTTGTACTTCAAGAGAATCCTCACTTGTGTCTAGAACATCCTCTTGGGGTGTCTTAGTCTTGGGCATAGTGATTTCATATTATTCTATAGGTGATCCTTTAGTTTGTCTTCAAATTGAGGTCTATCATTGGAATTTTGAAGGCACCTTTGGTTTTTTTTGCATGCCACTAGAACTTGAACCCTAAAGACTTGGTCTCTTTTCTTTCATTCACTCCCTTTCCTCTATACGCATTTTTGGTTGAGGAGAGAGCAATCTTTTTTCTTCCTATTAGATTCCAAATGTTATTTTATGAGGCTTAAGCATATAGAAGATCACCTAGATCTTCCTTTGCATGATTATCTTATATGGATTAATATTAGTTTTATTAGTCTCATGTCATTTTGTATATGCATTCCTCCCTAGGTAGACATAAATATTATGAAGAGTGTGAATTTGAATATCAATCTTATCTACATCAATGTTCACAGTAAGCATATCTGCAATGTAATTCACAGAGTCCATCAAGTATCTGGTGGTGAATGCATAAGGCAATTTAATCCACCCTAATAAGTTATATGTGGTTTCCATCTAGATCTATATGAGCGAGTAGTTTTTTTATATATCAAACTGATCATATGTTCCCATCTATGCTAGAAACTCATTTGATAGATGTCATTCATTTCCAATGCCTCATTTAGGCCATGAAACCAACCCTTCATCTTGGTCTTGTGGGAGGGTGTGATGGCACTAGGGAAAGTAAACTTCTTGTACTATTCTGTGAGGGATTTGTGTTTTGGTGGTTAAACCCACTTCAATTCCTTTTGTGAGTAATTTGGGATGATAATTTAATAAAAAACTAGCAATAAAAAAATTGTACCCCAAGTAAACTTGTAATTAGGCAAGCAGTGCACCTTCTCATCATCTTTTTAAATTTTTTAGAGAAGTAAAAGAAGTAGTTGTAATTTGTCCCTTTGGCCATCTAATTGGTGACATAAAGGTGGGCCATATCTACTTACTTCCACCTATCTACCCCTCCTAAATTATTCATGGATAAGTGCAAATCTACTCGATTAGTGGGATCTATTAGGTTTATAATATGTATGGCATGCCCTTCCTTTCTATATTGTAGTGTTGTTGTTTTTTTATCAGTTGCCTCATGGTCCTTAAGATTTTCACCAAGATCATATCCAAAACAATGTAACCTAGTTACTTTACTAATTTTTGGTAGGTTAATCCTCATTATGTGCCTAAAAAAATAGAGATATTCTTCATGAATATATGAGATTAAAAAATAGACTACCTCCACTAGTTTCCCAAAATATGGAAGGTTAAAAAGTTAAAACACCCCCACATCTTATAGAAAGTTGTAGATAGTGAGATCATAGGTGATCTAATTCTAGGTGTTTTAGTGATCCACCCAATAGTACTATTACAAATAAACCTTATTCCAAGGTTAATGGTAACTATAGTCTATGACCTAACAAGTGGAAACCTTGGATTCCCAGTCATCTATGTGTAAAACAATATATATGGGTATTATATTTCCTTGATCAATATTGGAGAGGGTGGTGATGTTATTTTATCCTACCTACATCATTTTTGGTGGATTTTTTATGGGGGTGTCTTCCCTTAACCCTTCTAAGTCCTTGACTTTCACATGGATCTCACTATTACCTTATTCTTGAGTGAGCATGAGACTTATTTCTTCTGTGCTCTCAAACTCTTCAGCCTTGTGAATGATTGGTAATGTCTCTCTAATCCTCTTAGAATTTCACTTTGGTTGCATCATAAATCAAGGTCCTCAAAGGTTAAACTATGGCCCACCAACTCTCCCAAATGAATACATCTTGATTTCCCTTTCCCTAGACCTAAATTATTTCGACTCCTACTTCAACCTCATCTAATGGTGGATTTGACAGCTACAACTTACAACTTCTTCTTCTTAATTTTGTGATGCATTTTTACTCCATCTTCCCTTTAATGAGTATCTCCTCAATCTCTAATTCATGTTTGTAAATGAGAGTACTGCATAATTACATTTTTCATTGTTGGTTTTCACTTGTATGAGCTCTATAATTCTTCAAGTTTTTAATTGTAAAAAATGGAAATGAGAAACCTTATGGAGTTTTATATGATATCCCAAATTTTTTTCATTAACTCCTCTATGTTGCATTAACTCTTTTTCATGTCTTCGTCCATTACTTTGGCTATTAATGCTAAAAATGACATGCTTTTATGTCCATTGAACATGATTGGCATTCATACCATTATATCATTGATGAATGCATGTATCATCCCTTGGTGAGTTATTGTGCCTTTCTTATAGTGCATGTCAACTATAAGAATTTAAAATTCTCATTTTCTTAGTGAAAACTCATTTTAACCCATATTATAATGTTTTTACTTTTCCATCTTCATTTTTTTTACTTTTTCATGTCTCATTTATTTTTCATATCATGCTATCATTTAAGTGGATCCATCACACATCATTTCTTACATGTCTCCCATCTTGTGTGCCTTATCCTAGTGTCATGTCTTACACACTCCATTATATTCTAAGATATATAATATCACATAGTTTTTCCACTAATCCCTTTATGTGTTGATAACTTAAATAGCTTATTTACCTTTAAACCTACCCCATACTAAAATATGTGATTGGTCCTCCAAGAAAAAAATGAATAAGACCCAACTATGAAGCAAATTTAAGATGGAACAAAAGGCATGACTTTATTCCATGTTTATTTGAAATCAAAACAAAGATATAAACTAAGCTATTGGCATATGCCTTATTGAAAAACATGTAAAATTACATTGAATGGTAGGGCCAGATCTAAGTCCCATTGAAATGTCCTATTAGGAATTGGCCATTTAACATCTTCAATTTAAAATCACTTATCAAACAGATGGAATAAATAATAAATGGACCATCCTAGTGAATTTCGATCTTACCTGAATGGTACATCAACTTGGAATCATAGACCAATACGTACATACTAGGAAAAAAAGGTCTTATTTTTTATACATCGATCATTCCAGGACTTCTAATTATACTTATCAACTCCTTGACTCTAATGTGCAAGAAATCATGTTTCATCTAACCTTAATGAAGTGTATAGGCATGTTTTTAGATATTTTTCATCATATATTCTACCGATGCACACAATACATAAAGAAGGCACAAGAAACTCCATTGGTAAAACTAATCCAATGCCAAATACATGACTAAAAGGACTACTCTTATTCAACCTTTTTTATGTGGTCTGGCAGGTCCATAATAATGCAAAACCTCAGTCATCCCAGTCAGTCTGACTGATATTACAAATCTTAGTCAGTGTATTACCTAAGATCTTGTTGAAGGATTTAGATATACCATTAGCTTGTGTGGTGGTATGGTATGGTCTTATGGTGTATAATCATGAAATCAACCAAGAGGATGTGCATGGTCTCATTAATAAATTGAGTACCATGATCACTCATTAATCTCAATGGACATCCATACCAAGTGATGATATTTTCCCAATGAAATTAGGTGATGGTTATAGCAATACAATCATGCGTGGGTGATGCTTCATCCTAGCACATGAGATAGTCTATGGTAGTAAGAATGTAAAACATAATAGTCCATCTTGTGGTAGGCTGAATGGGTCCAAAAACATCAATAGCCCATTTCCTAGATGGTTCATGTGTAAGAATTAAATGAAGAGGCATAATATCTTATTAGTTTGGTTTAGCTATGTGCTAATGGATATCACATTGGCATGCATAATCTTTAGCATCTTTGAATAATGTGGGACACCATAATCCCATTAGTAACACTTTGTTTGTTATCATGTCACCATCATAATATCTACCTATGATACCCTCATTGACCTCCTAAAGGACTTCCACATGCGTGTGTTACATTATGAACCTTCATAATACTTCATCCCAACCAAGTTTGTACAAGGATCCACCAATAAGCTGAAAAGGTTTAGAGTGGATAACCAATTTTTTTTCTCTTTGGTGCTAAGGTAATAAGACATTGATCCTATTCTAATAAAATTAGTTATTTCCTCTAATTTTTTAGGCATACATATAACTTGGAATTTTTTTCAATCAAGCAAGTCATCTTCAATTGTTTACATTAGTTCACCAGATTGAATACATGATAGATGGTTGAGACCAAAATTAACCTTGCCTAGTTTCACAACTGTAGAGAATTAGAATTCATTAAAGAGGAGAATCAATTAGTAAATGTGTGTGTAATACTAGTTTATTTACCAAATACTTGAGCACTTCATGATTTATATAAAAGATGAATGGATTTATCAACAAGTATTGGCAAAACTTATGAAGTGTATAAACCATAAACAAGACTTCATGGTTAGTTATGGAATAATTTCATTCCACTAGTGTGATATTTTGACTTAAAAAATAAATAGGTTGATCAAGGTTTTCCTCACCTATTTGTGATAGTATAGTGTCAAATACCATGCCTAAAGCATCAACATGCACATGAAATGGCTGATTCTAGTTTAGGAACTGGAAAATGGGTGCAATAACTAGTTTTTCCTTCAAGGGTTCAACTGCTTGATGATTTTTATTCATCCACAATAATATTCCATTGTGTTTTATTGGTTCTTCTATAAGTGTTGAAATTTTTTCATAACCCCAAATGAACTTTTGATAGTACCCCATGTGACCTAAAAAGGAGTGGACCTCATACTAAGTGGTTAGATCTAGGATTTGGACAATTACCACAATCTTGGTTGGGTCTAGTAGTAGTCCATCTTGATAGATGATGTGCCATAACAAAATTCTAAAAGATGTTTTAAAAAATTCATTTTTTAATATTTAAATAAATTTAAAGTTGGTGGCAACACTCAAGCATGAGGCATAGGTTATCAAAATGATCCCACACTAGACCATAGATGGTCTAGTCATCCAAGTATACTTGAAGGAACTTGTGAAGAAAATTCTTGAATTCTTCCACTACAATATGTGAGAATACTATTGGTTCATTCTTTGGGCCAAAGGGCATAACATTGTATGCAAATGAACCCCATTCAATCAAAAAAGTGGTCTTATCCTTGTCTTCCCTAGTAATTTGGACTTGGTGATATCTAGAAAAGCCATCAGTGAAGGTGTAGATCTCATACCCAGAAAACTTTTCATAATTTCCTTAGTGAAAGACATTGGGAAAGGCTCCATTACCCATACCACATTGAGTTGCCTATAATCTATGCAAATCAAAATGTGTCCATCCTTCTTAATGTTGATCACCATGGGACTAACACATTTAGATTCATAAATTGGATTAATAACTCCAACATGTAACATGATATCAATTTCCTCTTTAACCCAAGTTCATAAATTAGGGTTCATATGATATGGTCACTTTTAGACTGATCAAGCACCATCCACCAATTTGATATGTATTATACCCAATATTAGATACACTTTGTTCATCTTTATGTAGTTCCAAAATAAGATGTCTTGATACTCTTGTAAGAGTTTAAATATGTTAGCTAGCTCTACATTAGACCAATCATTTCCATAATAGCCATTTTAGGTGTCTTATATCCCAATATTATACTAAACTATTTGAACTAGTGTAGAGTATGGTCTTTACCTAGACTACATAATATCCTAAACCTCCTACCCCCCATATGTCATAGGTAAGTTTAAGTGGTCAAATGTAGATCTAATGGATTAACACTAGTACCCTCATCAACATGATATATGAATTTTTGATTTCCCTTATGGATCTATTCTCAATGGTCATATTTTTATTGGGGTTCAGGTTCCAACTAAGTCTTGGAAGGAGTATCAGGTTCTTATAATATGGCCAAATAATCCTCAAGTGTACCATGCATGGTCTGTATTTCGTATTTAATTAGTGACTGATATCCTAAAACTACTTGGTAGATGGATTACAAAGACAAATTCAAATCTATTTTTGATCAATAAAATGCAAATGTGGAAACTAAAGCATGTTTAATGTTCTCCTAGGTATTTATATCTCTATTCTTTTCTTGATGAATGTAACACACCCTATCCCAAGCATGTAAATTACCATGGAACACATAAACCCATAAGGATTTTAATAAGAATATTTTACCAACATTCTAAAGGCTTTCACATTACACTATATGCTCTTCTAGGGAAGCAATATGATTGTAACTTAAGGTGGCATGAACATAATTATCATGGTGGAAATGATTATGTATGGTTGCACAGACTTGTTCCTAAGTGATCGATTGGTATCAATGAGTATACCACCATCAATCAAATTTTCTATAAAATATAAAGTTTAATGCATGCATGAGTTCATCTTCAAAAACATAGTGATTTTATAACAATTGTAAGTATTCTTAGACCTGCATATAACCTTGAAACCTAGGTTCTTCATCTAACTATAAGGGTAGTGCATTCATCAAGTGACCACCAATGAGATGAAAAAATTTATGAAACATAATTTTATTGTGTGGAGAATGTATTTATTGGCCAACTATAACACAACCTCATCCTACCAAATCATATGCACCGTGATCCCAATGTTTGTAAGTGTCATCAATACTATTGGAAATAAATTGTGCATCTTCCTAGTGCAAGATGTCATTTAGAGTAGATTCCACATTTTCATTTCCTTAGGTAGTGTTGTTATCAATCATGTTACATCCTCATAAACATGAACAAGCTCTACAAAGGGGGACCTTGGTCAGTATTGAGGGAATGACCACACATTAGGTATTTTTTTCAATGCTAATGTAGTGCTTATTGAAATTCAAGTCAACATTATTTGTATAGCACCATGGTCAACCCAATAAGGCTTGGAAATCATCAGCTTCAGCTAGTTCAATTAATTCAAAATCACCTTTGAATGGGACACCTAAGAGTGTAAGTGCACAGAGTTAGGAGATAATTCCATGGACATTTTTAGTAATATGATCACGTTAACAAATAATGTGATCACATTATTTAATTAACATGATCATCTTATTTAAATTATGGCTTGGTAATTATTGAGCCATAATGTGATCATGTTATTATTGTTTTCAATAACATGATTATGTTAATAACATTATCACAATATCTATGTCACCAAAAAATAAAAAATGAAACCTAAATACAAATTCATCATTTTACATTCAAGTTTCTTTTACTATCCTCACCTTCCATGATCATTTTTTATGTGATAGAGAAAAAATCTTGATAGGAAGCTTCTAAATTCATCCTAATAAGTCGCTAATCAATGATGCCACCACGTAGAATAGGTAAGTACTAAAAATCTACACCCATTAACCATAATTTTTAGTAATTTTTAGTTGTAATTTGTTTGTTTTTAATAGCCCATCCTGATAACCCTCCTAACCCTCAACATAAACCTCTTGTTCCTCCACCTAACCCTCCATAAAACCTTTGTGTTCCTCCTCTTATCCCTCCATCTAACTCTCCTACAGTTCCACAAAATCCCTGAGGTAGTTATGAGATTCTAATTGATAATATTATGGGAAATAAAATTGAAATTGAAGAATTAATTAGGAAAATGAGGGATCCCACTTCCACCAACCCCCATCACACCCATCTAGCCAATTCTTAGAGATATTATTAGGTCAAATTGACTCTTTAATGATTCAAATTGATAGATGGACTCCATATCAAGATAGTTGTAGGGCTTATTATGCTGAAAAAAATTTAACACTTGAGGTTGAGAACAAATAAATGTCAAAAGCCTCCATTTGTGTCTTATTCATTGACCCAGCCACCAATGCACCATTTTTGGTAACTGTTATACATTTTCCAATCCATCATTATCAACAAATTTAATCACAACCAATTTATGGGATCAATGGTGGATGGTGTTTGATTATCCATCTATAATAACCATAAGGTCTCATTTTATTTTTTGAGGAAACTCTACTATGAGTTTATCCTTAATGAGATTCAAAAATATTTTGATTATAGTGAGTTTCAGGGTCGAGGGAATGGCTATGTGCAGGATTGACCAGGTGCATATCATGTACCTAATCAACCTATAAAGATCTATAGCCAAAATCCACTTGATATTGAGATCCCCTATGTAGTTTAGTAGGTCATGGAAATTGACATTTTACATACTCTTATTTTGCTCACTGATACACTCATTTAGCATATGAGTAGGCTCTCACAGGTCAATGCTAGAGATATGCCACCTAGTGTGCATACTCAACCCACCCTTACAATTATTATGGAGATATGTTCACTGAATCTTCTAATGATAATGGAATTTTTGGTTCAAAGGACTTGGATAATATTCTTATGAGTGATGATTTTTTGGCATGCACATTTGGTGTGCAAACATAAGCCACTACATAGATGTAGTTATATTTTATATAAATGTCATGTTAAATTTAAGTTATATTTGTAAATTTAATTTAGATAACAATTAATTTACATAGAAATTTAATAATATATATGTCATAGGATATGATGGTTCCTTCATCATCGGAGTTAAAATTTGTAGCATTTGATTTGACATAGCCATTATTTACATTTTTGGATCCAACTATCGGCTAATCCACTATTGTACCTATCTCTATTAGGATGTCACCTTTTACTTATATAGAGGTAAAATTTTGAGTTAATATTATGCTATGTGTACGTTTAGCCTATGTATATTTGCCTTGTAAGTTTAAGTTAATTTATCTATTAATTATCTTGATGCATATGTTCTAATAAGCATCCTTAATATGGATGGAAACACACACTTACCTCTACCAAATACCCAAATCTGATATTTTATTGTCCTTCTTTGTCCTCTATATTCAACCTCTTTATCTCTTTGATCACTTTGTATTTACTAGGGCTTTCTTTTCACTCTTATCTACTCAATGGATCTTAAGCTTCCTTGTATTCACAAAATGAAAAATATTCTACCTGGCTGCACTAGATTAGATACATGGTCAAAGTCATCTAATGATGTCATATTTATAAGGTATAATGTTATTGTAACTTAATATGTGTTGAATATAATTAGAGGTTTGGAACTCCAATCATCCACCTACTCTTGTGATCACACTCATTCCAAATAAATTCCATGCATATAGAACAAAAACATGCCAAGTGTCTCATATGAATAGTCCAAGAAATTGCATTTGAGCTATGAAATGAGTGGTCACTTAAACATGTTATAGTCATAAAATACTCATACTTTATCAAGTGTTCTTCCTCCATTAACCAAAAATGTCTACAAATAGTAGAATTTGGTTGAGCACCATGATACATGTTCTCATTACACCATTCAACAAAAAAAATTGCATTTGTTAAATGAACACCCTCTTAAAATTTAAACTAATTCCTTACAATAGATATTTTTATACATGCTCTATCACTGTCAATGATGGGTGTCTTCAATACCCTTCATTTAATATTTTCCATCCAAGGCTAGTGTCTGAAGGTTATATAGAATAAGAGAAAGAGACCTTTGGCAAATGTTTCCTTATATCACACTCCACACTTGAAGGAATTGAAAATCACACTTAATGGAAATAAAAATCACACTTACAAAAAGTAAATCACACTTGTAAAAATCAAAACACCCTTGAATGAAATTAAAGCACACTTGTATAAAGTGAATTGTTGAATTTGAGATAAATGACAAACGCACAAAACCCTTGCAGGTTTATAATAAATTGTATAAAAGAAACTATTTACAAAAATAAGGAAATAAAATAAGAATTTACAATAAAATGACAATTATATAATAAAAAAATAAAATAAAAATAAATTGATCCATCTTCTTTGGAATGAGTGGCCAACTCATTCCTTAGAAGAGGATTTATTCAAAACACAGGTTTCAGAATGAACTGCTCAGAATAATGGAAAGAAGAAGTATATTGATTGATTGATTATTTCATTTAGGTGTGGAAGGTTGCATTTATAATTTCATGCTTCCAACCAACACCTTATTTAGGAATAACAATCGAGATACTCTATCATATCTCAATGTCCATAAAATATGGAGAGAAATTTATAATCTAATAAATAAATCTATTATTGCCTAATCTCGATCTCCACTAAATATGGGGAGAGATAATTATTAGAAATGAAATTCCATAAAAATATATTGAATATAATCTAAAATGAAAAGTATATATATAGAAACCTATATATAGAAAGAATTTAAATAGAAAACATTCTTCATGATAGGTGGATCACTGGAATACTCTTAGAAATACTGCCCAAACAAGTTTGTAGTAGTTTTGTTAAAATCTGGAGCAATTCTATTGAAATCCATAGCAACCTACTAAAATCCATAATAAGCCTACTAAAATCCATAATAAACCTATTGAAATATGTCATTGATTGATGTAGTCCATAGTTGGTTTGTAGTTGGTCTATAACAAGCCTATTTTAATCTGTAGTTGTTGTAGCAAGTCTATAAGAGTTTATGATGTAATCCATAGCTACTGTAAAAAGATTGTAAGAGTCTATAGTAGACCTATAACTTGACCAGAATGTTGGATCCATCTAACACTACTTCAACATTATCTTGAATGATTACTTTTCATACTTTGAATCATTATTATCTTAGTATGAATTGTATATGCACTTATTGACATATTTTTCCAAATAATCATTAGTAATATCTAAAAAATGGATAATAAAGAAATCTAAAGACAACCATGATATATACTTACTATTTTATTCTAAATAGTCCATAAGTTTAGAAACTATATTTATATCCACTTCCTATGCAAGAAAAAGGATGTTATTTTATGGATATAATAAGCCATTTTATGGCCTCATCAACCATGCTTCCTTTTTCTATGGTCAACCTTGATGAAAATCCAAATTTTTTCTACACTAGTGGTAATGTGCATCCTAGTCAACCAATAAAACATCAGTGCAATTGTTTGACCAAATGTAATGTTGATTGAAAGTAATGTTCCTCTGACTCAACTATTTATAAAACTTCTAAAAACAACCTTGCACATACTCTGAATAATGTGATTGGTCATCATTGATATATAAATGGTATGCCCTTAATATTTTTCATTATTTCTCTATACTATTAAGTGTATGCATGAATGTTATATGCACAAATATGACAATGTATGATGAGTTGTAATACTATGATTAAACTTCCATTTAGGGTTTGCATGTGTAATTTTCAAGAAAGTAAACTATTAAAATAATTAAACCAAGTGGGAATGTATCCTTGATTTTATTTAAATGTTCATCCAACCATCTAGCCCTGTGTGTGGGGCTTGCATACTCATAAACAATCTTCTCCCTAAATTTGACCAAAAATTCAAAAACATGTATCTTTTTTGTAACAATCTCACACCTTTTATATTTTTTCCATATTTTACTTGATAAATCATTGATTTATATTTGATTAAACCAACTAATTCCTATCCAATTGCACTTATAATCTCCTCATGGATACATTTTTTTAATTTTGTCAATCCACCACAAATGCTGTAATTTCTATTTAAGCATGATTTATTGTAAAATAATTGTCCATCCAGTCTTTTGCAAAAGATAGTTGGAATAAAATCCCTTGCTGATTTTGGTGTCAATTAAATGCTAAACTCTTATAAAATGTTTTTGGTATGCCAAGTACAACAAATATGTTGAAAAATTGTTAGGACTTGTTTCAAAGTCTTAACATTAGGTTATATTTTTGGTAGATAATAAATAATTATTGTAAATGGGGCATGCATCTTTTAGTAAAGACACCCCCATAAAATAAACTTACTTAGATTAATTTTTAGGTATTTTTCATGTTTTATATTTATTAATTAGAAATACCTTACGGGTTGTTTTCCCATTTTTAGTTGGTTATAGGATTAGTTGTTTTTACCGGTCATTGGTAAAAACTATATAAATCCATGTTTGCATTGTAAAAGGGTTAACAGAGTAAAGGCACCCTTATGTACTTGATTTTTTAAATTATTAATAAAATACTTGTGCACTCGCACTAAGCGAAGACAAGGTTCAACCTATTTGGTTCAGGAGTTATCAGTGGTATCAGAGCATGGTTATTTTGGGAGCTTGGTGAATTCAAAGGAGCAAGGTGAAAAATCATTTCATGTGATATCATTTGGCATGAAATAAGGTATGCCATATAGTATTGGTTTAAATATTTTGAAAAATTATTAAATTATTTTAATTTTTCAAATATTATTTAGATTTAAACCTATATTTTCCATATACCACAGTCTGGGATTTTTGATCATTCATACTCCACTAAAATTGTGTTCAAACCTCCTCATCTTGTATAAAAATAAAAATTTTAACATTTAAATGTTATTAAATTCATTATTTTTTTCAAAAACTAGATTTGTACAGCCTGATTCTTGTTGAAAACCTCTGTAATGTTTATTCATGGCTGTCATTATTGATTCATCTCATTCTCAAGCCTCTTAATAGCTAAAACACCTACAAATGGTATTAAACCCCTATTTTTGCATTCAAATTGAAAATCTAAGAATTTTTTGAACTTGTATGGCTTGTTGTATGGCCTTCCAACGCCCAGGCTTCATTTCGATCTCATTCCCTGCAAATATACCTCAAAAAAATTGCCAAAACATAGTGAAAATCTATTTTATCATGCTTGTACAGATTTGTACGGCCTGTGAGAGAGAGAGTAGGAGGAGAAAAACATCCAGGAGCAGCCATGGTGTCCCAGGGAAGAATGGCACAGTATAACACTCAGGAAAATTATTTTTGTTGTTTCTAAAGTTTTTTGATATCAAATATTTGCCTTAGTGGGTCCCATGGGAGAAAGCTTGGAAGAGAAGGTTGTAAAAGGGAAGAATTAGAATTTATTTACTCACATTCACATGTATTTTTTTTTCCTTCATACACAAAATCTAGTATAAGTAGAAATTTCTGAGTGTAATGTTCTGAAAATGCTCTTAGAGCAATTGGTTAAGCTTATTTTGTAAGAAGCTTGCAAAGGAGGAGGTCAAGGGTTCAAATCCTTTCTTTTTGGAGAAAGTTCTTTTTTGCTTTGGAATACGCTTTTTTTGTAAAAGGAATATTCCCTTTTTAAATCTGAATGTTGTAAAACACATTCTTATTGTATTGTGTTATTTAAATTTTTAAAAAAGGGGGAATTCAATCATATTTATTTTACATTGTTGTGGTGATATAAGGGTGTAATTAGTGGAATAAGGTTGTAATTTGGTGAAATAAGGGTGTAATCATTGATTTTTGGTGAGGTTAAGTGCAAAACCCATCAAAAATACTTGTTTTTCTTTTGCACTCTATGCAGAGGTTAAGTACAAAACCCCGTAGAAGTAGTGTCTTGTGCAGTGAGTGTGATATTTATTTCATCTCTTTTTGCATTTTGTCACACTTTTCTCTACTGCACTTATTTTCATTTCAAATGCCAAAAATTCAAAATTTTCTTTTAGATGGTAATAGATTAACAATTTCCAATTATTCGGATTGGAAACGATTGATGGAAGCTTCACTAGTTTTTAATGAGTTATGGGATATTGTTAAGAATGAAAATCCCACATTGACAACAGAGTAGGCTAAATTAGATATATTTAATTTTCATGATTCTAAGGCCTTAACTCTCATTAAATGCTATTGTACTCGTGATATGTATGTTCATATTGAAAATTCTCCTCATAGTTACACTGCATGGAAAACATTGTCAGATTTGTATGATAAGAAACCTAAGCATAAGAAGATAGATATTCATATGCAGTTGTTTACTTTGTCATTAGATGAAGATAGGGATATGGGAGAATATATTTCTAAGATGAAAAATATCATTACTAAGTACACTAAGGCTGGTTTTGGAAAACTAGATGATGACCTCATAATTACTGCTGCTTTGAAAGGACTACCAGGGTCCTATAGGAATTTTGTTAAAATGTTGCATGTCTCTGACAAGATCACAGGCATCACCTTTGATAAGTTGGCTGAGTTTCTCATCCAACATAACCTCTCTCTACCCAATAAATCCAAAAAATTTGAATAAGCCCATGTTTTAGAGTCAAAGCCTAGTTCATCTTCATTTGGGCATCAAAATAATAGAGGAAATAGTTATAGAGGGGGTTGAGGTTACAGAGGAGGCAAATATCAAAATAGAGGTAGGGGTCATTCTAATAAAAAAAAACTAACCAATCACATTCTCATGAAATAGGTGATCGAGGACATGGTCACAACTCATATAGGGGCAGAGGTCGAGGTAGATCAGACATTCAGTGTCATAGATGTGGAAAATTTGGTCACATTGCCTCACAATGTAGGATTCCTTTTGATAAAATTTAGAGACCACAAAAAGTGACTAAGTCTAACTTTGCTTAGTATGCCAATCATGACTATGATGAGTCCAGTAATGTTGCCCATGAATTTGCATTCACGACTTTGTGGCACATTGATTATATTGAATATGAGGCTAGAGATGAGCTCATAGATGTATGGGTTTTAGACACAGGATCAACCAAACACATGACATTTAGGAGAGATTTATTTTGGTCATATAAGGAACCTTCTCTCTCTCCAATTGCCTTAGCAAATAAGTCTATGCATACACCACTAGGACTTGGATCTATTCGGATTCTTCTTCCTAATGGGTCTATAAAATACTTGGAGGATGTTTGGTATGTTCCCACATTGAAGAAACACTTACTTTCTTTGGTAACTATTCAAAAGAAAGGTTATCAAATTATGCTTTAAAATGGGCTAATTTACATCAATTCAGTGAAGGATGATTATAAAACAATGTATATAGGATATGAAGATGGAAACTTGGTTAGATTACATTGTAAGGTGTTTCCTCCCAATATAGAACTTACGATAGTTGTTGACAAAGGTACATGTACTATGTTTACACAGTAGCTATGGCATCTCCACTATGGACATTTGAATATCCACTCTTTAGTGGATTTGTAGAGATATGGTATTGTGAATGGGTTCCCCACTTTTCACAAAGATAGTATTCTTTGTGAGTCATGTGTTTTGGGAAAACAAAATCAGGAAAAATTTCCTAAACAGTCATCTTAGACAGCTAACAGATGTTTACAATTAGTTCATAGTGATGTATGTGACATGAAAAAGTCATCCATTGGTGGGTGTAGATACTTTGTCTTGTTTATTGATGACTTTTCTAGGATGACTTGGGTATTCTTTATGAAAAACAAATCTAAAGTTTTCACTAAGTTTGTTGACTAGTTACACTTAGTCAAAAAAGAAACAGGTTCACATTTTGCCACTCTTCGTTCAGATAATGGAGGTGAGTATACCTCTAATAAATTTTTAGACTATTGTCAAGAACATGGCATTCATCGACAATATAGTAATGCTTATACTCCACAACAAAATGGAGTATCTAAACAGATGAATAGAACTTTAGAGGGCACACCACATGCCATGTTTCACTATAAACAGCTTGATGATAAGTTTTGGGCCGAAGCTATTGGTACTGTAGTGTATTTGAGAAACAAGTTCCCCACAGTTGCACTTTTGAGACAAACTCCATATGAGGCATGGTATGGATTTAAACCAAAATTTAAACACTTAAAAGTGTTTATATGTGTTTGTTTTGCTTTGGTTCCTATTAAACATAGAACTAAGTTGGAACCATGAAGTCAAAAATATATCTTTCTTGGTTATTCTAAAGATAAAAAGGGGTTTCATTTGCTTGCACAGGATTCAGGCAAATTCATAGTGAGTCAAGATGTAATATTTGATGAGTTTAGGACTATGAACACTACAGAGATTGATTCTCAACTTGATAGATTAGAGAGGAAAAACACAAAAAGAGATAAGGGTTTGAATAATGGGGATAAATCTTTGAAGTTATGGTATGAGACTCAAATTCCTTCACTTTCCTCTCCTTCATCTACAAGTTCACAGGTTGATGACTTAGAAATTATTGAAAATTCTTTAAGTCCCCCTTCAAATGATGCACATGATGAGAATTTTGGAGTCCCTGATTTGAATAATTTGTCTAAGTATCCAAAATGGGCTCAAAGTACTTTTTCTGACTTGACAACAAATGAAGTTGGTTTAATAGGGCCCAAGAATTCTTGAAAATAGGTAAACTATGCTATGGTTGTTACTACTTCTTCCACTGAGCCATCCACTTTTGAGGAGGCATCTACTAAAAATGTTTGGCAACAGGCAATGAAATGTGAGTATGATTCCATACTTAACAATAATACATGGGTTTTAGTTGATCCTCTTCCACATGTTAAACCCATCAGATGTAAATGGGTTTATAGGACTAAGTATAAATTATATGGATCTATTGATAAACATAAGGCATTACTTGTTGCAAAAGGATATGCGCAACAAGAAGGTATTGACTATGAAGAAACATTTGCACCAACTGCCAAATGGCACACTATTCGTATGGTACTTGCCTTAGCAGCACAAAATAGTTGGAAAGTACATCAATTGGATATTAAAAGTGACTTTTTAAATGGTGATTTATAGGAAGAAGTCTATATGAAACAACCTCAGGGTTTTGAATAGGTGGGTGTTGAACACAAAGTATATAAATTGATAAAAGCTTTGTATGGGCTCAAATAGGCACCCAGGGCTTGGTATGAGAAAATGGATTCATACTTGAAATCCATTGGTTTTCATTGCAGTGAATCTGATGATACTCTCTATTTTCGAGTGTAGGGTAAGAAAATGGTGATACTTGTTCTCTATGTAGATGACTTGTTTATTACAAGTAATGATGAAAACCATAACAAGTCTGTGAAGAAGGAATTAAAAGATGGGTTTGAGATGACAAATCTTGGACTTCTTCACTACTATCTAGGCATAGAGGTAACTTAGAAAGAGCATAGTATTTTCATTTCACAAACTAAGTATATTTTTGAGTTATTAGAGAGGTTTGGCATGAGTGATTGCAAACCTGCCCTCACTCCCATGGAAAGTAATTTGAAATTATCTAAGGATGATAGCAGTGCCTTTTTTGATGGCACCACATATAGACAATTAGTGGGAGGTTTGATATACTTGATGACTATCAGGCCTGATATTTCATATGCATTTAGAATTTTATCTAGGTTTATGCATAAGCCTAGAGAAATTTATTGGCATGTCGAAAAATGAGTATTTCATTACCTTCAGAGAATGAAAACATATGGCCTTGAATACCGCCACAATAAGAACTTCAAACTTATTGTATATTGTGATGTAGATTTTGGCAGATGTGTGGATGACAGAGTGTCAACAATAGGATACACTATGCATATGGGTTCAGCTGTCATTGTTTGGTGTTGTAAGAACCAAGATACAATGGAAAATTCATCAGTATAATCAGAGTATATTGCATCATGGGATGCTTCCAAAGAAATTATTTACCTTCATCGTATTCTTGAAGATCTTCAAGTTTCTCAGTTTTATCCTACACAGTTATACATTGATAATCAAAGTGAAATCAAGATGTCCAAGAATCCAGTGTTTCATGCCAAAACAAAACATATGGATGTCAAATACCATTATCTGTGAATGTTGGTGGCAAATAAAACTCTTGATCTAATATATTGCCCAACTGCTGATCAGACAGTTGATATCTTCACAAAACCCCTTGACATAATCAAATTTGAAAAATTCAAAAAAATGCTTGGTATGTATCCAAAGACCTGACTTTGGATCATAGGGGGGTTTGTTAGGACTTGTTCCAAAGTCTTAACATTAGGTTAGATTTTTGGTAGATAATAAATAATTATTGTAAATGGGGCATGCATCTTTTAGTAAAGACACCCCCATAAAATAAGCTTACTTAGATTAATTTTTAGGTAGTTTTCATGTTTTATATTTATTAATTAAAACTACCTTACGGGTTGTTTTCCCATATTTAGTTGGTTATAGGATTATTTGTTTTTACCAGTCATTGGTAAAAACTAGATAAATCCATGTTTGCATTGTAAAAGGGTTAACAGAGTAAAGGCACCCTTATGTACTTGATTTTTTGAATTATTAATAAAATACTTGTGCACTCGCACTAAGTGGGGACAAGGTTTAACCTATTTGGTTTAGGAGTTATCAAAAACATCATAGTGCATTAAAAATTCAACATGTTACCTATAAAAACAAGTGGTGCATGTGTGATTTAATTTTACATAAAAAGATTTGGCCATCTCAAAATATCTTTGACAAATAGAAATTTGTGTATGTTTTTAGATAAAAATAGAGAATAATTGTGTTTGATTCATATCCAATAAATTTTTTTAATACAGTTCATGGTTAAGATAACCAACTCTTCTATTCATTACATCTCTTGTATTGGGAAAAAATCTTATATTGTATTTCCAAAATTGATCAAGTAACTTTTTGATAGTATCGACTATAGCCTTGTCCTTTTGTGGAAGTCTACCAGAGAATACCCAAAGCTCATTAGTATTAGGTTAATCAAGTCTTTCACATATTTCAATTAATTTCATTAATGTTTTTTTATATTAAATGTTCATCTTGTTTTTGAAACCATTAAACTTCTCCCTATTTGGTCATTGACTACACAAGTTGTAAGTATACATCAGGCAGCATTACAATCTTGGGTACATGATTTTGGGCATAAAGTATGATATGAATCAAGTAGATTTTCAACAAAATTTATTTTGTTCATCATCCATGTTATATGTTTTTATTCATATTATGTACATTATATGTCTCATCTTAATCAATTTTATCAATGAAACAAATAATTAATATCTTTGACTATCATAATCCAAAATTATAAAAGAAAGTATCCAAAATTAATTGAGCTAGTCTTCTTGAATGGTGATCACATATTTTTTTATGCATTGGTTCTAAAATATTTTCATCAACTTCAATTAATTACTTATCTTTTCTATGCACAATTATTGGAGGTGTTGTTAATGGTGGAATTTGTTGAGAGGATGTTTCAGAATCGTTATTACTTTCATTGTTTAGAGGTGGGATGACATTTTCTTCATTGTTTATTTCTTCATTATATGTTTCCATTAAATTTTATTGATGGTTAATTTCATCATTATTTATTTCCATCAAATTTTCTTCATTCATGGGGGGTGAAGCATCATACATAGACTCATCATCAAAAAAATTAAAAACTTGGAACTATGAATGTAAACTTCCAACATTATCTAATTAATTATTATCAATTTCATTATTATTCATTTCATTATGGTCGATTTCATCATTATTCAATTCATTATGGTCAATTTCATCATTTTTTAATTTATTATTGTCAATTAACTTATTATCTATGTCATTTGGTTTATTAAGATTAAGGTTTGTACCTTGTATACCACAAAGTTTTTGCATTCATATTTTGTTTTTCTCTCTCAAATCTTATAATTACTCTAGTCTTTTGTTTTTCAATATCTTCCTCTTCCTCAACCATGATCCATCACCCATCAAGGACAATTGATAGATTTTCAAAGGTGGGATCAAGTACAAAGGTACCACAGGTCCTATAGAAGTACATGTAGAATGTTTGTGGGGACACAATTCTTGATTTGGGTTAAAAATAGATGTTGAAAAGTGAGCTTAGTCTATAATAATAATAATGTGATCACATTATATAACGTGATTGAATTATTACATAATGTGATCATGTTATGTGTTACACTAGGTTATGCTTCAACATACATATTGAGAAGTGTATAATAAGATTAATATGATCACATTATGTAATAATGCGATCATGTTATTCTTAGGTTGAGGTTAAAAATTGACATTGAGAACTGAGTGTTGTCTATATTAATAATAATGTTATCATGTTATTAAATAATGTGGTTGCATTATACTTAATATAGATTAGGGATTTTGGATTAGGGATTAAGGCACTAGTGCATAGGGTTTAGGGATTAGGTATTAGGGATTACAATTTATGTTTTAGGGTTTAGGGATTAGAGATTAGGGCATGTAGGGTTTAGGTTTAATGGTGTATAAAATGTATAATTTATCTATGTCATGTGTGAATATAAATTTTACTACAAAGGATGTTAATTGGGACTAAATCAAATAGTAAATAGGGAAAGTTTTTAGTTTACAATTTAGGGTATAGTGTTTAGGGCTTAGGTTTACGGTATACATGGTCAATTTTAAAGATAGTTCTTAGTCTAAATGATGTTAATTTAGGATAAAATGATTATTTTAGGGTTTAAAGATTTTATATTTATGGTTTAAAGTTTAGGGATTATGAACTTTAAGGATTAGGGATTGGGGTATAGGTTTTAGGGTATATAATGTACAATCATGATGACAATTGGGGGAAATTAGGGCTAATAAACCCATAAATCACATTTTATATTCATGAAATTAGGTTGAAAGGGTTCAAAATATCCCTAATTTACTTTAGATGCATAGATAGATTGGTACTCAAAAGGCTAAGTTTTGGCCATAGGTTTAACAAATGCATTTTATGACATCTTGTGATAAAATCAATTATATTGTAAGGCAAGTATGTTTGTGGAATGTAGTGGAAATTAAGTCATAGTGATTATAATTTATGTTTTAGGGATTAAGTATTAAGGCATAGGGTTTAATTTTAAAGACCTCTATATAATGTCTAATCGCTCTATGCCATGTGAACCTAATTCTTACTACAAATCATGTTAATTGGGACTACATCAATTGGTAAATAGGGAAAGCTTATGGTTTATTTTTAGGGTATAGTGTTTAGGGCTTATGTTTTAATGTATATATGGTTTAGGGTACACAAGGTCAATCACAAAGATAATTGAGGATAATTTGAATCACTTGGACCTATTTATGACTATAAAATGTGTTTTTGGGTTGTCATTATACCCCATGTCATCGTGTAGATTGAGTGAATTAGTCAAATGGGGAAATTGATCATGTGATTTAGGCCAAACTGAGCCTTGTGAGCTTAATTATTAGTCTAAATGATGTTAATTTTGGGTTAAATTATTTTTTCAAGGTTTAAAGGGTTTATATTTATAGCTTATAGTTTAGGAATTAGGAAATTTATGGATTAGGGATTAGGGTATAGGTTTTAGGGTATATAAGTTACAACTATGAGGGTAATTAAGGCAAATTTGAGCTCTTTGAACTTATATTTGTGAGTAAATAATTTAATTTTGAACTCAATTAACCCCCACATCATCACATATTGAGCTAATTAAGTTAATTGTGGTTTAATGAGTGATGTGATTTTGACCAAGTTCATCAATATGAACTTAATTCTTATTATATATAAAGGATGTTAATTGGGGATAAATTTATTAGTTTAGGGTTTAAGGTCTACAATTTAAAGGGTTTGGGTTTTAGGGATTGGCTTAGGGTTTAAGATAAGTGGTACAAGGTTTAGGGTTAAATTTAAATGATACAGGGTTTAGGGTTTAAGATATCAAATATAGGGTCCAATAATTAAGGTTATTGAAGAACAGTTGAGCTGTTTGTCCACCTATTTATGACAATTACCTTCATGTTTGAATTTTTGATAAAAGTAGGAACAATTAAGCCATGTATATGTTGCATACATGTTATATAATTGATTGAGCCATAAATTTGGGTTAGGGGCTTAATTTTCCCCAGATTATGCCTTTAATTGCACAAATTGACTAATTGGGTCAATTCATGATAGAATCAATCTTTTGATTTTTCCCCAAATCATATCTTTCTCTTGAAGGGTTTCAAATTAGCCTCAAACACCTCCTCGATTAAATGAATCAACTTTTTGGTTAATTATATATGACATGACATTAGGGTTAATTTCACTCTAAATCACATCATATAAAATTCAAAATAGGTTAATGTGGCTCATTTTGACCCTAATTACCTCCATAATTTAACTAATCAACATTTGCATTCATTATCTAATGATTTCAATTTTATTGAGATCAAAACCACATTATATACATGTAAAACTTGTATATAAGTAAATAATGTTTATTTGCTTCAATCGATCTAATGAAATTAGAGTTGATCAACTCCTAAATCACATTTTATAGTCATGAAATTAGGTTAAAGGGGCTTGAAATAGCCCCAATTTACTTCAAATGCATAGCTATATTGGTACTCCAAAGGCTAAATTTTGGCCATAGGTTTAAAAAGTGCATTTTATGACATCTCATGATAAAATAAGTTATATCATAAGGAATGTATATTTACGGCATGTAGTGGGAATTAGGGCATAGGGCTTATAATTTATGTTTTATGGATTAGGGATTAGGCCATAGGGTTTAGTTTTAAGGACCTATATATAATGTCTAATCTCTCTATGCCATGTGAACCTAATTCTTACTACATATGATGTTAATTATGACTAAATCAATTGGTAAATAGGGAAAGTTTATGGTTTACAATTTAGGGTATAGTGTTTAGGGTTTATGATCTATGTCTTAGGTTTCAATGTATATATGGTTTAAGGTACACAAGGTCAATCACAAAGATAATTGAGGAAAATTTGAATCACTTGGACCCATTTGTGACTATAGAATGTGTTTTTGGGTTTTCATTATACCCAATGTCATCGTGTTGATTGAGTGAATTAGTCAAATGGGGTAATTAATCCTATGATTTAGGTTAAGTTGAGTCATATGAATTTACTTCTTGGTCTAAATGATGTTAATTTGGGCTAAAATGATTGGTTCAAGGTTTAAATAGTTTATATTTAAGGTTTAGAATTTAGGGATTAGGAACTTTAAGGATTAGGGCTTAGGGTATAGGTTTTAGGGTATATAAGGTACAATCGTGATGGTGATTGGGATAAATTTGAGATCCTTGAACCTATATTTTTGAGTAAAGAATGTGATTTTGGGCTCAATTATCCCCCACATCATCATAGATTAAGCCAATTACATCAATTATGGTAATGAGTGATGTAATTTTAACCAATTTCTTCCCTATGAACCTAATTATTACTATATATAAAGGATGTTAATTGGGGTTAAATTTATTGTTTTATGGTTTAAAATTTAAATGGTTTGGTGTTTAGATATTATGGCATAGTTTTTAAGGTAAATGGTGTAGGGTTTAGGTTTTAAGTTAAATGGTACAAGGTTTAGGGTTTAAGATATTGCATATAGGGTCTAGTCACTAAGCTAATTGAAGAAAATTTGAGTTACTTGTTCACGTATTTGTGATAATTACCTGAACATGTTTGTACTTATGATGAAAGTAGGTTTAGTTAAGCCATACATGTTGCATACATGTTATAAAATTAATTGAGCCATAAATTTGGTTTAGGGGCTCAATTTTGCATAAATCATGCCACTAATTGCATAATTTGATTAATTGGATCAATTCATGATAGACTAAAACTTTTAATTTTGCCCCAAATCATATCTTTCTCTTTAAGGAGTTAAAATTTGCCTCAAATGCCTCTTATATTTAAATTAATCAACTCTTTGGTTGATTATATATTACATTGCATTAGAGTTAATTTCACTCCAAATCACGTTGAATATATAATTTAAAATATGTTCATGTGGCTCATTTTGATCCTAATTACCTCCATAATTGAGCTAATAGAAATTTTAATTCATTATCTAATGACTTCAAGTTCATTGAGCTCAAACCCACATTATATACGTGTAGAACTTGCATATAAATAAATTATGTTTCTTTGCTTCAACCGAGATAATGAAATTGAAGTTGATCAACCCCCAAATCAAATTTTATAGTCATGAAATTTGATTGAAATGGCTCAAAATAACCCCAATTTACTTTAGATGCATACTTATATTGGTACTCCAAAGGTTAAGTTTTGTCCATAGGTTTAAAAATTCATTTTATGACATCTCGTGATAAATTCAATTATATCATAAGGCATGTATATTTGCAACATCTTTGAACTTGACAAAAGATAAATTATTATATTCAAAATAAAGTAATTATACATTGATATACTTTGAAACTATATTCTTATATAAATTCACTTACTAACTCAAACAATCTAATCAAAGGCTCAAACAATACTACAAAGTTTATAAAAAAAATTTACAAGTTCCAAACATCACCAATTATCCACAAAAACTAATGCAATCCTATTTAAAAAAAATTAGCCTCTCTTAGGACTATATTATTGATGTATTTTCAATGATGTCTCTAAGGTGTCCAAGAGTGTTCATTAGGTGTCGAGTATTCATAGTAGGTCAATAACAAAGTGTGTCTTAGTGATCATGCATGGACCTTGTAGTGTTTGTTTTTTTAGGAAAGATGATGGATGTTGATGATGTTTTGACCATGTTAGATTGGTTATATGTGGTGTAATGAGTTCTTGGTGTACTTGTGAAATTAAAAATAATCCATTTGAGTAGTCTTGTGAAGGTTTAGGTTATCCTAGTCATCTTGGCAAAGTTTCTTAAGTGTATTAATGACATCAGCATTCAAACATATGAAGGTTTTAGAAGAAAGTAGTCACATGGGTCTATTAATTTTTGTTTCTATAACATGTGTTTAAAATTTTAGACCTTGACATGATGTCTATAAAAAGTTATGATAGTGCAAAGTTGCTCTCCCAAGCTGATTTCATCATTTTCCATAGTCAACTTTGCATTTTTTCATGATCATTGAAATTCAAATATTTGAATTTACAAAAGAAAACTAGTCTTCAATGTTTTGCCTATAACTTTTTATGATGGATAAATTTTATGTTGGATTAAAAAAAAAGTGGTGTAAAACTTCAAGGTAAATCTAGGAAAATTAATTTAGAGGTTTGACTAGTCGAACAATTACATTTATTATGGTTCAAAGTTGATTGAGGGTTTGACTTTCTTCTAAAAGTGACCCAAGAAGGATGTTTGAGTTTTTCATTGATGGTATTTAGATATTTCATAGTGAATTATCTATTATACAATGTTTTAAACTCCCTAAGGATCATCTATATGGATTTTAGAGGTTTGACCAATTCATATTTAGTATGAACCATTACTTAGAATTTGATTGTTTGTTCGTTCATGATGTTTTCATGTACAAGGCAAATGATTGATAGGTTTTTAATATGTAGAGGTGTGTAGACATGAATTTAATCACTTGAGTATGTCTTATGGGTCATGATTCATGGACCTATGTGCTTTGAAGTGGTCTTGTGTTTATATTTTTGCTCAGTGAAGAGTTAAAAGGATGAATAGGTGTCCATAGACCTAAAAGGGCTACTTAGGCCTAATTAAAAGGTGTTGTTTCTTAAGGATGATTTTTCAAATCTATGGTCGACATATGAAGGTGGTGTTTATCTTTCTTATAAGTAGGATACAAGCTTTAATGGTTAAGTAATGTCTTGTGGCTAACCAATAAGGTGGTGATCATGTAGACTCTATAAAGAAAAAAATCAAAGATGAAGGTTTCTAGAGTGAATGTGTGAAGAAAAGAGAAGTGTGATTAAGCTTTTTGGATGGATTGAAGAGAAGATAAGTGTGAGGGATATGTGTGTGACCTAGTGGTCATGTTTATAATGTTGTAATAGTGTTTTATAGGGTTGATGATTGAGGATGAGTGAAAAGGTGTAGAATGATCCAAAATGTTGTTTTGGATACATTACTTGTGTGTGAAAACTTGATAAAGTTTGAAGGGTTTAAGAGAGTTTTTATTCACTATTTCTCCATCATATTAGAAAACAATCAGATTTATGGAGGTGTTGATGTCATAAGCTGTTGTGTGTGTGCTCTACATCTAGGGAAAGTGGGTGATTATCCATGCTTAGGGATTGGTGATCCTTGTGAAGTGGGTACTTCACTAAATTCTTTTTTTTATGATCTCTTATAGGACTATATTCCATGTGTTTACAATATTGAGAGTGCATTTTATCCCACATGATATTTTCTCACATAATTCAAGTGTTATGTGTTTTGATCTTTTATAGTTTTCTTTGTGTTCTATTTATTCATTACAATGAAAGGTTTATATGATTCATGAATGATTATTTTGAATGGTTAAGAGTTTGAAGGATTGGAATTGAATTTGATTTTCTTGCATCACTGATTCACCCCCACTCAATGATTGTACCTTTAACATGTATACACTCTTGACACAAAATACAATGACCCTTGATTTATTTATTGTTATTACAAAAAACCATTTAAAACTTGTAAAGACTATAAATTAATTTTCAAATATCTAATCCTTAAACATTTATAATATCACTAAACTCTCTTTTGGACCTAATACTCAAGATCCATTAGTACTCAGTCAGAGGATCCTTGTACTCTAATTGATTTAGGATATTATCATTTATTTAATCATGTATAAAATGAAATATAAATCAAATCTACCAAATTATGAGTTATTTGAATCAATGTATCACCAAAAACCAACTTTTGACTTCTTGACCCTATCTAAGATGAACTAGACTATCTGCAATTTTAAGGAAGATTAGACTCATGTCAAATGAACAATAAATTGATTCATGGGTTAATACATCTCTAATTATCATTCAATTCTATCAAATCTTGAAAAGAACATTGGTCCCAAATAATAATATTAATCAACCAAACTTTGTTTTTAAGACTACTAGGCCTAATGGCTCCTTTAGTAGGTTAAAATGTAAATTCAGGTTTTTGGGTGTTATGAATTCATAACACGATCTCAATATTAACATGATCACATTATTAAGTAACATGATCATGTTACTAATTTAGTTAATAATGTAATCATGTTAATACTATGATCACACATGGTTATGTTATTTGAATTTGAATTCAAATCCCATGCCTTTTGGCTTAGGAATGGCTTGGATTCCCAAGCTTAAGGATTAGACCTATCAATCTATAGACAAATCTGAGACTTATGATAAAAAACAAAAAAAATCAACTTTGATCACCAAATAAACTATTAATTTCAACATGACACTTCAAAAACTTAATACCATCATGATGAGCACACTCTCCTTCAAGCCACTACATGCTACAAACATACATGCCTATACATGTTCACATAATTTGTCTTTCATTGATCCAAGTGAAAAACAAGTTATATGATCATAAACTAGGCCTAATTCTACACATATTCAAAAAAATTGATTTTTATTTTTTTGAGGTAGGTAAGCGCATCACACGGATGACTGTCCATTTTTTTGTTAGTTTTCAAGATCTATTTACTTGTAAAATTCATAAAAAAATATATTCATTGAAAAAATATAACAAAGTATAGGTCACAAACTAGAAGATCTTATCTAAATTTTATCCAAAGGATTTTAAATAATATTAAATGCTTCTCAAAAAATGGTGCACCACATGACCATTTATCTACTTTGTTTTCTTAAAAAGTATGAGTTCTTATTAAAATTTTAGATGTTTGACCTAGTTATACTTAACCATTTTTAAAAAAAATTAGTGTTTTGGAAACTAGACTCAAAATTCTACATTTCATGATCTTATACCATATTCAAATTTGGAGTGTATATATCTCAAATTATCTATAAAAGTTCAAATTTATGAAATTTCAAGAAAATCATGTCTACGATAGGCCAATTTTTGTCCCATAAATTTGTGCACTTACCCATGATGTTGATAGTTTAATCCTTAAAAACACCTATACGTTGTAATCATATTTTTTTCCATAAATAGAACATGTAGGGAAGGTTGCAAAGTGGGGATTCCTAGTTTCCTCTAGGCATCCTTCATGATAACATTAAATACTACATCAGTGTCCACCATTATATCTTGTATCATCCAATTGTTAATGGATGCATTCATAAAGACTTATTTTTCACACTCAACATTGGTTTGGACATGAGCCTCTTGTCATCATGCATGTTTCAGAGAATGATCTGATGAAGTCTTGGTCATTTACTGGCATAACCAATTATTAAGGAGAGGGATGATGTTTTCACTAATAAGAAGCTTGCAAAGCTCTTGAAATTCATCCTACCCTGAGTTGGTTGAGATGGTCTCTTTTTTCATCTCAGCGCACATGGTAACATCCTTCTCTTTTAAAAACATAATTTTGCCTTATAGTTCATATACTAGGGCCATTATGTCATGCAATACTTCTATCTATTCTTGAACATATGGGTATTGATGTGCATGAGGTTATTCATGTTGAATCTTCTCTGTGGGTGGATTTGAAACTAGTTGGGAATGAGTGCCACTTTGTGTAGTAATATTTACATTAGGTCTACTTGGTGGGGTGGTAGGGTATGATCTCAACTTAGCATTTGTATTTTTTTAAATACAAATCATACTAGTGCCCTTTTCATTCCATTATTTGCTAATGGATGTATACAAATCAAAGCATTCTTCTAGGTGATGTTAATTTTTAAAAAAGGCACATGTGGCATAGATCATGAAATCACACTAATGGTGAGCCATATATCCACATTTATAATAGGTTATAAGTGGAAAATGACCACCTTTGCATCCATTTCCACATCCTTGACCCCTTTAAGATCGACCTTAACCATGCTCCTAGTTATTATCAGTATAATTTTGGTAAGCTCCTATCATGCATGCTTCATGAATCTCATTGATGACCTAACAGTAACTTGTATCATGTGTGTATGCATCACACATCTTATTGTATAGTGACACTTTAGACTAGGTCGCATGCTATAATAAGTGATAACTTAATACATCATGATCCTCTTGATATAACTCATAAGACTATTTTATTATGATGTGAACATTCCTTTGAGAATAATTATTTCTATTATGGCCTTCCACTTTGTATTTAACACACCAAAGATCACTACATGTATCATGATAATTATTAGTTATAAGCTTTTCCAAATAAGAGGCCATCATATCAATTTGAACTACCATGAATGGGTTGATCCTTGTATCTTTATTTCCCATGATATTGGCATGGAGGGTGGCCTATAATGCCTTACATTGTATAATAAACATCTTATGAGATAAGGCTTATTGGAATGGAAGTAATAAACCTCCCACAAACCATTGAGTATGATATTATGAGTTAATCTTGAAGGATATATTTTAAAGAAGAGTTTTGAAATGTGCATCATATATGTGCACACTCTCAGTGAGCTCTTGCTTGATATCTTTTAAAGTAGCAATACTATGTTGCTCAAACTCAGGAATGTCAAACTCTTGAAGAAAGGTAGTCTTCAACAATTCATAGTTCAAAACCACTTTTTGAGTGTCAAATTTATGGTACCACTTATGCACATGATCTAATAAATTAGTTGAGAATTGATTGGCCTTCCATTATAAAGAAGTGATACCTTATACTCGCCATATGAGTCTAAACTTGTGAACATATTTTGCCACATTTCCAACACCTCGATATTCAAGAAAATGAAGTGTCATCTCGTAATAAACTATAGGCACAATAGGTAATTTTAGTGGACCTTATTTTGTTACTCATCCATTTCCTCCTAGGCCTTGTGGGAGAGGTCTATTAATACCTCTAAAATTGTTTCCTAATCCTCATATAATAAAACCACTATCATTACTTCCTCTTATGCCTCCTACAGTAATAGGTGCACCAAAAATAATGGGTGTTGAGGAAGGTTGATTATTTTTTGTCAGCCATATAGTCTATCACTAGTTAGATTTGGTCTACTAGGCATTTCAAGGTGAGCCATGGGTCATTATTGTAATATAAAAGTAAACACTAATGATAGATTTTTAACTTGATCTTACACTTATAGAGACTCGTCTATGGTTTTTATTTCATATTCAATTTCAGATTCTGCATTGTCAGTATCTCAATTTCTAACAAGAATTTCATCAAACTCAAATGCATGAGCATGCAATGTGGTAGGGAAAGTGGGTCTATTTAGATTATGTTCTTCTATTAGCATTTTTCATGTTTCTATTTCATGTACTGATGTTAGTGAAGGGTGTGAATCCATGGTTAGGTAATACTCACCATGCCTTTCTACCCTCTTATGGATTCTCATGGCACTTTTATTATCCACCTATATGCCTCTGGGTTCACTTCCTCTCATAGCCTTATGATTGGCTTCATCATAATTACACTTATACAGTTCTCATTTCTTAGCTTCCATGCTAAACTTCTAATCCTATACTAATGCATATCCCTCTATTTCCCCTCTAGTCATGTTGCTCATGTGCAATAGAGTTTAGCCATCTATGGGGAAGTTATCAAGCCTAAAATCAACCATAATCTTCTTAATATCTAAAGGAAATTGATTGAGTTGCCTCCTACATGATTCCCTTAGAAAGCTAAACTGTGATTCTTCCAAATAATAATACTTAGAGACTACATATTTCATAATATAGATATTAAGCACTCATTTCCACTAGGTGCCTCTCACTCGTGTTCATGTAGACTCTAATCTATCTAAGGCCATCTGATGTTCTACTAACTCAGAATCCTTCTATCTAAAATTTCTTGAGTGTTCTTGCACATATGCCAAAAGCCAAACATGTAAGTGAATGGGTAACTCTACAAATAATGTTTCATATATATAATTATATAGGTGTTACTCTACCCATATGTGTGAAAAACTCTTAGTTCAATATACTAGAGTGTAAACATCTCCTCTATGGTAGCAACCTAGCACTCGATATTTTCCAAAGATAGTTGATTGATCATTTCTCTACCATCATGATAAAAAGTGCAATGAGTCCTGATAATGGAATTAAAATGTTGGATTTTTTTCCTTAGATTATTATAACTAAATATCAATTGTGTGCCCAATATAATGATGATACCAACTATCTTGCATGCTGACATATCATGTGAGAGTTAACCTCACGTGTTCACCCTATATACGTAGTAGGTACTAATCATCATTGATTTTGTCATGCAATGGTGTTGAGTCAGTCCCTATCTTACTTAGGTGCTTGAGTTACTATATTTAGCTATAGTAAAAATTAACACAATCCATATAACTATTAATATAAAAGAAAAATTACCACTATAAATATCAATACATCATGATTTACAAATAAGAACTAGTTTTATTACTTATATTTAATGAGGCTAAAAGTTACATTTTCTTTACACAATATCTTTAAATCTATATATTGATACCTATTCCACACATCTAATAGTATCAACTCTAGTTCTAACAATTATAGACATTATAATTGATAACATCCCTTTTTAAACAAGCTAAGGGGTATTTATACATAGGTGTACCCCCTTGAATTCAATTTAATCATTAATACAAAGTGATGAATAACCAATGACCATTAACAATAATGAGTTGTGGAAATCTGTTAAAATGAATTCCTATTGACTTGGGCCTAACTTCCCCTATATACCATCTCTATGTTAGATCTTCATGTTTGTGTTCCTATTCTCTCATAGGCTAGTGCTAGATTCGCACTCTCATTAATCTCCACTACTTTTGTGAATTATTATATAACCACCTTCACTTATTATACCCTTGTCCTAATCTTTCACTTCTACAAGTTCTGCATCTTATGCTCCTCATTCTCTATTTCCTTGTCTTTCGTAACTCATCTTTCCACACCAATGCCTTCCTTATTATTTTTCAACCTTTCACTCTTCTATGAAATCTTCTTTCGTGCCATGATCTGTCCTTTCCTAGGTCCTCTATTTTATTATTTCACCCTTGAGTTCCCATGTTGTGTTACCAAAACACATAGAATATTTTATTTCAAAATTTTGGGTTCAACACTCATTGGCATTCTTCAAGGACTACCTATATAACCCAAGATTTTGAAGTAGACTATCGGGTAGAAAATGGATTTTGTACTTAATAGGCCTAGTTGGTGGTATCCCCACAGGATCATGGAAACTGTCTTTGAATTTTTGTACCATCTCTTACATATTCTTCTACTCTTTGTTAGTAAACACACTACAAGAATTACTATGTATATCGGCTTATTTATCTTGAATATCTCTCAAAATAAGCATAGCAAACTTCTTGATAACATTAATAAGATTTTTATATTTAGAGGCACTTACCAAAGATAATTTAGAATCATCTTTATAGGATGAAATAATATAGCTATTATCATCCTTTACCAAATGGTAGTCATTGGATATCATCAAGAGTATTACATCCTTGATGTAAAATTAAATGTTTCCAAACACTACACCACACATATCAAGAGGAACAACATCCATTATAGATTCATCAATGAAATTTGTATTAATACAAACTTAACTTTAATTTATTTGGTCACCTTGATGTGTACACCTTTCTTTACCCAACTCAAAGAATATGAGCTTGGATGATTGTAAGTCTCAAACCCTAATTTGTCTACCAATTCCTTTCTTATCCAATTTGCTTGTGAACAAGTATATAAAAAAACATCCAATTTTATTTTCTTAATTTGAATTTTAAAATTTATAAATAAATAAATTTAACTTTCTTGAGCATAACTACTACCCAAACATACCTCTTTGTTGACAGAGCTACAACATAAAGTATTATCCACCTCATATCTACAACCAACATTCTCACCTTGAAGACAGGACATAACCTTTTTATTCTTATTATTCTTGAACAAATGAAATTATGGATGGAGCTTCCAACATTTATCCTCAGAGTGACTATCAATGTTACATTCATGACAATGTCTTTTAGTGTCCTTCTTAGAAATGGAAAGTAGCATTTTTTTTACCTTTACCTTTACCTTTCCCTTTGCCTTTACCTTTCCCCTTTTACCTAGAGTTTCCTTGTTCCTCCTATTTGTTTTGAGAGGTATATTAAGCCTTATTCTTGTCCATTTATCTCAAAGTAGTGAGCTTCATAATAATCCTCATATACATCCCTTGGCTTGTCCAAGAGAACTAGTCTCCTTAAATGGCTAGCATCCACGTACTTTATCAAGAGGTCACAATCTACTACATATTTACCCATTTGGGTAGCCTTATTACATAACTCATTATTGTAATCATGCACATTTTAGCCTTATTTTTTATAATATATTTCCAATACGTAGACCTCTCTTCCTCATAACAAATAGGATAAAATTTTCTTCTTGATTAGAATCTTAAAATCATCCCACTTAGTAATAGGAGGAAACTTATTGATAACTAAAGAATGAACATAACTCTCAAACTAAGTTAAATCATGATTGGTTAACTTTAACCTTGAAAAATATTGTCTTTTGTTTGTATTAATATGATACAAACTGGAATATACCTCAAGTTAAGCTAGCCAATGGTCTAGTCTTTCTGATTTCACATCCCCATCATGTGATTGAATTTAGATCTTCACCTTAGCCTTGAATGCAGGTGGAGCTTGGTTGGTATGGGGTTGATCTTCTTTATTATCATGGGTCTTGAGGTTTTCCTATATGTTTGCTTTTAATGTCTTCATAGAAACACCAAGCTTCTCCATAACAATCCCCATAATGGACTCTAACTAGTCAAGCTTGCTCATTAAAAGAGAAATTCTAGTTACTCCTCATTCAAGCTTATTAAATTTCTCTTTTGTTGTTCAAGGATATTCTTCATCAGCATGGGCCATAATTTTGATGGATTGTTTCTATTTCCTTCTAAAAATATCTACTTAAAAGAGAACTAAGACATTTTGACCACTAGCACTACTTGCTCTAGTGATGGGCATAAACTTACAGTGTACTCACAAACACACAAAGGACTGACTTAAGTAGCTATGATACCAATTTGATATGTAAACTAGGTGGAGATTCCACTCTAAGTATCATCAACATGGATTCAATTCTCCTAGATTAATAACAATTAGATAAGTGAATGCTCTAGGGTATAAAATTTCCAAAAATAGAGATAAAAAAGTGCTAAAAATGAAATGTACAAGCTACTATACATAAAAAAGGAAGCATATGAAGGGGAAAATCACAAAAAAACACAATATTTATCTATTATAAACCCAATGTGGGAAAAATACAATGGGTGAAGAAAATTACACTCCCCTTTCACTATGTATTGCAAGAGTATACATGATACTATCAATTTGGCCTATATGGAAAAAATATTCAATACCATCCTATCCATAACTCATATACAAACTTTATTCTATACTTATCAGACACTTATATGCCTTCCACGTGACTGAATCAATCATCTACAACTAGGAAAGAATAAGATAACAAGAACAAAGACTCAAGCTTGTTACAAACATTATGAATCCAACTTCCATCCTTCTCACTATATTTTTTGGTGTTTGTTTCCTTCCCCATACCTATATTAGTGCTCCATCAACCTTAGATTCTACCAAGAAAATGAATTAAATATAAAATTGAAGCCAATCATATACAACTGTATAGATTCATGTGGCTTTAGAGCCCTACAAATGGCTCTAGAGTCTTATAGTTCAGCTCTAGAGTCCAACTCCACCACCATAGTCCTCTACTTCTAGAGGCCTAACTGCTACATATGACCTCAAAATCACATTCCATTTTTTTGAACTTGTCTAATTTTTCGAGAGGAACCCAAATATGTAATCAAAATATAATTTTGACACCAAAAAAATGTTTTTCGCAAACAACATAAACCATTCTTTCTTCTGTTTCAAGAGCTTACAACTTGATGATTTTTTTCCATGAAGATGTTCGGATCACCCTCATACTTATTTTCCAAATAAGAATATCAGCTATGATATTTTTGAGTGTATTTAATGTCTTACAACAGTGTCTTAGAAACGTAAGTTACATCTAATTTGACATTATTAAAACTTGTACTACACATGACTAGTACATTAGTATCTAAATTTAGATCACTGGGTCACTTGGCAAGATTTAAAAACTAAGTTCAAGCTTAACAACCAAGATTTTGAATCCACTACTAAAATCTAGATGGTTATGCCAGAGTATGCTTTACACAAAATTAAAATTAAAGGCTCCTCCAAATGGTGGAAAGATTGGAACAGGGGTGTGTCCACTCCATTACTTAGGTACAACCTCGGCTTGGTTATCAATAGCCATCTTCCAAAATTGTGCCCTAGGAAATGCTCAAAAAATGGTGGAATTTCAATAGTTATTCCTTCCTTTGGAGCAAGAGATTCTAAACCATATGGTGTGTAGTTGTGGGACCCAAAAGGTAATTTTTACTTGGTGCATTCTTTAATAAGGTCTTAACAATGTGTGACAAATTATTGCATATAGGGATCCCATCTCCCAAAGGCCCTACGTGTGGTATTGAGTCTCTTAAACAAATCTTGTGGTTATGTGTTAAATCCCATGAATTTTTGAGGTGGGTTCACTCCTTTTTCATTGCTTTAGACTAGAACCCTTTTCTTTTCACATGATTCTTTTATGGGATTTTGCTTTGCTAGTAACACTATTCAAGAAAATTTGACACCTTTTTCATATTGAGATTCTCTTTCTTCTTTCAAAAGATATAATTATATTTCATAAATAATATATATACAAAGATTTTTATACTGCTAATATAATTTATGCATTGTCAAATGTCATGCTATAGACTCACATGCAAGAAAATAATGTGGCATTAAAAGGTATAACACCTCTACACTCTCATAGGCCACTGGGCCTATGCCCTTTATACTATCAACAATGTTCCCTTAAATGATTCACATTAAGACCCTCTCGAAAAGGATCAGGGGTGGAGGGACCGTAACAGAGGGTAATGCAAGTCACATAGCTACTTTGTGTTCTCTACCTAGCTCCCCCCTTTTATTGTCGATTCTCATCGTCGAGGGGCCATGGAGGGTGGCCTTCCCCATAGGCTGGATATGGACAGTTTGGTTTTGGTCCTTCTTCAATGGGATGGGTAGATGAAAATGCCTAGGTTAGCTCTTTTTATTTCTTCTCCTCATCCACAGATGAAGGAAGTTGCTAAAGAAACTAATGAGCTCAATATGGTTGGAAACCTATACTTGATGATCCACATTCCTATGGAGATAGTTGAGAAGAGAAGCCTAAAAGTTTGTCGTCGCCTCCTCACTCTATGAGATTGGTTATCTAAATAACCTAATTTATTATTTCATGTTCATTATAGATTGGTGTTGATGTCACATATGATATAATTCTATACTAATACATTTATAGACCTAAAATCATTACTTTAATATTATGTTGATTTTAACTTTGATTTATTATTTATTATACTTTTATTTGAAAGGAAATATATTATATACTTTCATAATTCATTTGTTATACTTTTGCTATTTAAAGAGAAATATATTGGATGCTTTGATGATTTATTTGTTATACTTTTATTTGAGAAGAAATATTGTATACTTTCAATTAAAAGATCTTAAAGGATAACCAAAATCGTTTTTAATTTTATCAATTTTTAAATTTGGTCGTGTTTTATCCACGTTTTACATTTGCACAAAATGAATTGAATTGGGACCATATGCATCGTTGGCGGCAAGTGGGAAGGGGCGGCCGCTGCCAAGCCTTACACATATCAGACCTCAGATTTTTTTTTAAATGATGTAGAAAATAGTCAGAATTGGCAGGATATTTTCAAGTTTTGAACGCTTCGGTCATGTGGCATTTTGATTTTCTTAATAAATAGGCGTTGGGCACTTTCCTATTTCTTATTGCTCCTGACTTTGCATTATGGAAATATCATGCAAACCACAGAGCTTCCACAGTCCGCCAGATAATTGCGGAAAAACTTGTCGTCAATTTAAGGGAATCCGACTGAGAAAATGGGGGAAATGGGGAGCGGAAACGAGAATACCCAAAACCAGAACAAAAATTTGGTTGGGCTCTTACGACACCGCAGAGCAGGCAGCCCACGCTTACGACGCCGGAATTTATTGTCTTCGTGGACCCAAAGCCGAATTCAATTTTCCGAATTCCATACCCGCAATTCCGTCTGCGTCTTCACTTTCCCGTCAGCAGATTCGGCTCGCCGCCGCCAAATACGCACTCGATCAAATACCGTCGACGGAGGAGGATGTTTCGCCACTGGGTTGGTCGGATATTTCAGAAACAGCGGCGTCAAGTGAGGGACACGTGGTTTACGAGGAGCAGCAGCCTGAGCCTACGTTAACGTTTGGGGATTCAGACGGCAATGAATGGTTGAATTTGGAGAGATTCCCGTCGCCTGACGCGACGGCGACAGCGGAACTCATGGCTTCTACAACAGCGTTGTGGGAGTCGTTAATGTTTGGAGATTTAAACGGGATAAATGGCTGCATTTAGACGGTATAAATGGCTTCTACAGCAGGGAGCAACTGTAAGGGCCCATCTTCTTCTATTCGACAGACTTCTGAAATTTCTGAGATGAACTTTTCTGTTGTGTGGTGAAAACGAAGAAACCGAGCTTTCCAATTTTCGACCAGGCGTTTTCTCCGGGCAATTACTATGCCATCTGTTCCAGCGATTGTTTTACTGAAGTTGGATGCAAAGAAGTTGTACATGTCGCCATTAGTAAGATTATATGAACATCAAACTATTAAGAACAGTGTAGAAATTCAATAACATTTACAGAAATATAAATGTCAGAAATATTTTTCTTTGCAACGAAATACTGGTGTAACATTAGATTAAAAGCTTTAAAGGCAATTGTCTTAGCATTGTAAACATGATTTTTCATTTCAGCAACAAGATCTTTGAATGACCATGTCCCTTGGGATGGCCATTTCTTCCAGAAGTGCATTATTTCTTTCTTGTAGAGGGACGCCAAACAAATCTGCATCCATTCTCTTCTCAGTCTACACGTGCCATCTTCAAATATTAGTGAATGGGTTACTTTATTAATTAACAAAATAAATGAAATGACACATAAAATAATATTAAAAATGTATTTTTCATAGAATCACAAACATCAATGTGCAACATAATAATGAATTATGTCTAGCGGATTGCAGTGTAATGGTTAAAGCGAATGCATTCGTATTAGAGTTACGAAGGTCCAAACCCTACCAATGATCAAAGTAGCCACAACAATGTCATTCTGAAGCATAAAATTGAAGATACAAAAGCTAATCATATTAAAAAGTGATTGAAATAAATCACAAAATAAAAGTTACACTAGTGGGTTTCGGGATATTACATCAACGACTTAATAAAATTCAAAGAAATTTCAACCAACTAGATGACAATGCCAAAGAGATATACAATAGAGCCACATAAAATATATAAAACTAAACAATAGGAGAAACAATAACAAATGAAGGAGGAGGTGGGGGACCATCAGGGTTATCACCCCACCCACCCCAACCACTTGTAGCCAAAGGGTTTGTATCATAAAATACAAAACCACAACCATCTTCTTTCTTTTCTTTATTTTTTATCTTCAAGATTAGTCGACCTAGTAGGAGAAATATCAAGGGTCAAGTTAAGGAAATTTTATTACGGTGTTGTAGACCACCTAGAGTGGTCGGCACCACCCTCTACGCCATCCCCACTAGTACCTCCATTTTCACCATTCCAACGACTACCACTTACACCTCACCACATGTTTAAGGTCCTAGAGATGCAAAACATCTCCAAGGAGAATCACTATAACACCTATTGTGTGACAAAGTCCTCCCATGTAACTCATTCTTATGGTCCCATTGGACGACCAATGGCAAGGGAGTCTAGAGAAACTCTGCTAACTACACAAAGGGTGTTCCCCCAATAATCAATCAAGTTCTAGAAATGGGTGAGCTCCATGCACACTACCTCAGCTTGAAATTAATATGTAACATAACATTAGATAACACATTATTCTTATTGACAATGGAAAAAAAACTTCATGTATAGCTTGGTTAAAATTAGCAACATTTCCACTCTTTCATAATTGAAAGAGAATTTTATCTTGAAAAATATGCCAATTTGTCAAAGTTTTGCAAGATTCATGGTCAAGTCCCTTAAAATCATGATATTCTAGAAAAATATGTGTGAATGGAAGGGTTGAAAGAGGGTGTGAATCCACTTCCAAGTAAACTGAGCATGCTTCCAAAAATTAAAAATAAATGCTTTAAAGATTATGGATGTTTGCACATAAAAAAAATAAAATGAGACACACTAAAGTGCATCAAACGAGAACCAATAAAGAGACATTGATAAATAATACACCATAAGAAATATGTTTATTTTGTCTCAATGATAGCCATCCATACACAATCAAACCTTCTTCTCAAAACACTTTCAATGGAACTATACATTAGTTAAGCACATTATTGAGGGAAACATACCCCCATTCTTGAAAAATGAGGACTCTCGTGTTAAAATTGTGCAAATCTATACTTTAAAATTGAAAATCCATTTGATCATAACATCATTACCATGTTTGCATATTATTCATATTTGAAGATCTTCCACACCATGTTCTAGTTGGTCTTCTTGTTCATGGCTCTAGTTTAACCTTGTATAAAGTTTGCTAACTTTAGATCTTCTTGTTTCAGGTTACAAGTCTAATAGATGTCCATTGGAGGTTAAAAAATGTCTGGGTTTCATAATTTTAATGAGTTTATCTTAATCTAACCTTTTACTAGCCTTTGGTCTATTGAAAGTCAAATTGAATCCATGTTCAAGCTTCCTAAAACCCTAATTTAAAAACCCTAGATTAGACCCCTCATTCGAATTCAAATTTGAAGGGAATAAAATTATGAAGAAACTTTTTAATATGCTATGAACTTAGTTAAATTTTTATACTAAAGCTTAGCCATGTTTTTCAACACAACCAAACCTTAGTCTAAAAATTATATACTATGTCTCTTTTATATCTCAAGCCCTTTGTCCCCCTTTTATTTTAATATGGTCTAACCTTTTATAAGAAGGGTCATTTTCATATGTTATTAACTTATATTAATGTTTTAGTCCTAAGGTCCCATTCATTTTTATTAACACAAACAAAACCTTAGTGTTAGGACTTTATCCTAAGTCTTCTATGTCTCCGAGCCTTGACTTAAACTATGTGCTTCTTTGTAAGATTAACGACTCGTGCTTAATCATGTGAAGTTGGTTAAACAGAGAAAGATGAGCCCAATATGCTTAAAATTTTAACCCATAGGACCAATCCCACTCAACTCCATGGATCGAGATCAATGATATGCGTTCATGCGAATGTTAAAGATCCAATGAAGCAAGATCATCATGAATCCCTTTTAATTATAATGTAGACTTAGCCTCTATTTTACCCTAAGGTTTTTATTGTATTAATCAATAAAATAAAACCTTATGATAAAACTTATGTTATGACTTTAATTATTCAAAGGGTCTTCATTTTATTATGTTTTAAGGACCTATGTTAAATACTTATGTTATACTTTGGTCTAAATTCTAAATTGTCCTAAGCTCACTTAATCCCTTTATGACTACAAGAGCCAATGACGTCAAACTACCTGTATCATAATCGATGACCTATGTTTACTCAGGTGAGATCAATCGAATGACATGTATTGAATCAAATTTTATGCGTGATCCACTGTGTTTCACAGGACTTGAATTTGACATTCTCATGCCCATCATTTGACATCCATGAGGCCATCATTAATATCCATGAGACCATCAAATTTTAGTCCCTATGATTAATTATGGGAAATTAATTTTGACGTTCACATGAACATCACTGATGTTCACATGAACGTCACTGATGTTCACATGACCATCATTAATGTTTGTGAGACTGTCAAAATTCGAGCTCAGAAACCAATCTCACTTGGATGAATGAACATGTTTGTCTTTGTGTTGCAGGATCAATGAAATATCATTTGGAAAATAAAAATGCTTAGGGTTTTATACCTCAATACCGAAATTAATCTTTCATCAATATTTGACCTATCATAGACTAAGTAAAATTGTATGAGAACAATTATAAACACCATAGACTTAGCGTAAATTTTATCCTCAGATTGAGTCATGTTTTTAAACATTTGACCAAACCTTAGTCTAAAATCTTATGCTTGGTCCTATATATCCCATGGTCTTTTGGTCTATTTTATTGGCTCAATATGACTAATGAAGTGTCCTATTTTTATAAGACTTAGCCTAGAGATTTTACCCTAAAGTTTTATTGTGTTTATTAATACGATAAAACCTTAGCTGTGAAAACCTTACATTAAGTCCCTTTTATTATTCAGGGTCCCCTTTTTACTATGATCCAAACCTAGCTTAAATATTTTAGCTTAAGGTTCATTTTATGTCTATTAACATGAAATAAAATCATAGTTTTAAGTATCTAGGCTAAGTTATTTATATGTCCCATTACTAACTTAAATATTGTGCATCTTTGTAGAATCTACGACTCGAATTCATATGGATGAGATTGATCTAACGGAGCAAGGTTGATTCAAGTTTTCAACAGAACCTTCAAGATGGCAAGAAGGTGGTAAGTGTCATGGTCATGACCAAAGAATAACAAGCAACCAATGATGGTCTAACCCATAGATCATAATCGATGGTCCACATCTAATCAGATGAAGTTGATCAAATGGAGTGAGATGAGGATAGACTTTTCAACAAAGCTAAAGAGACCCATAGTAATGACACTTGTCATAACTGTAGAAAACATAGTAAAGGTAGTTAATAACATTCAAATCTTGGGATCAAGATGAATGAGCCACATTGATCTGGTGGTATGAAACAAAAGGCATATTTTAAATGACAACAGCCATGTTTTCAAGCATTAATGAATAATCTACCATGAAAAGTGTCATGTAGATGCCACGATGATGCCACATGGGCAAAAGGTAACAAAACTAGAGATTTTATGGGCTTAGAAAAGCAAAGGTATAAACGCCAAGGTCCAAATCAACTCTAAGGCACAAACTCACTCAAGCACAAAATGTATCACCATTAAAGCTCAAAAAAAACTATAAAAGAACCCTAGGTTCTACAAAATCTTTAATTTGATCTCAAATTGACCATAGTCAAGCCTGAAAGAGCCAAATTATCAACTAAACAAGTGTAAATTGATCCAAAGATGAATTTTAGATCACTAGTGAGTAATTTGAAAGAACTCACAGTCATGGTAGCCAAAAAACAACATAGAGAGGACACACTCTATCTAACCATGGATTCAAAGGGGAGAGTCTTCAAAGATACCAAATTTGATGACGTAGCCTTGAACATAAGAGATAACAATTGGTCCAAGATTTATTGGACCATTGAGGATCTGCCAACCATTACAAGAGAGGATGAAAAGAATGCATCAATCAATCAAAGATATTATGACTTGGTCATCATTCAAATGACAAGTCTTCACTATGCGATAATAAAGCTAGAAGTACTACATTACATCGATGTTATTACTCTTATTTTTAAAGATGGTAAAAGTGATCAAGACATGATAATACATTAACATAGTTTTAAAGGAATTTATTATATCTCCCCTATTACCTTTGAGAATTATTACAATCTACCCAAGTCTCAGGTCAATTTACCCACAATTAGAGAATGGTCTAATAAGAATGACTTGAAAACCATCTTTACCCCATGGTTATATTCAATATCCCAATTAGTCTTTGACCTCAGTGGAAGGATCCCAATCACCCAATTTAGGGTTGGTATTAGGATGATTATGACATTACCAAACAAATTATCTGGAAACCCCTCCACCACCTATGTCAACAAAATATGGGTCCCTTTTGTGTTCATGGTTGATAAAGGACTTACTCCCCCTCTTGGAGAGATGATCAATTTTTTCTTGAAACAATAATTCTCTACAATAAAGAAGAAAACTAGAAACCATTTCTATATGATGTCTTATCTTTTGGATGTCTTACTAGCCACTACCAAAATCCCTAGCATAAAATAATGATCACCTAATGGGAGATAAATAGTCTCCCAGTATTATTCTAAATTTCATATATTCAAGTACATGGACCATATTTAGTTCATATGTGACTGTGTATACCCAACCCTAGTTGAAGTTATTACAAGGATCTCTATGATGAGGGTTATCCCTTTGATCAAGAAGTATGTTGAGCTCATTGGGTACATTTGGCTATATCCAAATTTCACTATAATCTGAATAGAATGAACTATAATTCAACCCCTTAGGTTACAAGTCCATGTACCCACATAATTAGTGGAGTAGGAGGTAGCATAACAATTATACCATGGTATAGACAACATGTGTAAAAGAAAAAGGAAAGGACTACTCCATTCCTTTCCTTTAACTATTAGTAGGACTGTGTTCCAAAATTAGGACCATGTAGAGAGTATCTCCAAGCACAAGTCTTCCTTCAATCTATAAATTGATGAAATGAGATAACGGGACCCCTATGATTTAATGTACATCCAAGCTTCCTCATTCATAGATGTCTTGGTAAGATTAAAGAAGCATAACATCAAGCTCAAAGCTAGACTATTAGAGAGAAAAATCCAAGTGAGGATATATGGTATATGGAGCCTAATCAGTATAATTTGTTACTAGGACCATCTTCTAGACCTCCTCCCATGTAACCATAAGTAGAGACACAACATGAGGCACAAGTTGCACAAGGGACAGATGAAAAGAGACCTACAGAGAGGAGACCTGGTGAATTAGAATCATCTTCAACACTTCTTAAAGACCCAAAATCACAAGTTGAAGAAATTTACATAATGCATTGGACCCCAAGGAGACAGTAGAAGATGCCTTGAAGGCATTGGCTAGTGCTTACTAGTCAGATGAAGAAGAAGTACAAATAGTAGAACCTCAATCCCAAACTAAGACTTTTGGTGGCTTATCAACATGTTCTCCATGTAATTTATTCAATGTTTACACATGCATAAGGAATAATGATGATTAGTTAAAAGTGTAATGCATCTACATGCAAACTATGGTTCTTTTCCCCACTATTGATAAAGATTTACCTCAAATTTTCCCAAGAAGTAGGGAAAATTTGTATAAATAGATGAAGTTTTTCTAGAATCTAGGTGTTTTGTCAAATAGTCATCTTACTTGCTTATTTATTATGGTCACTAATCATCTTTTAGATAGTATTCTAGCATATCTTGAGATCCATATAAAGAATTGTCTTTTTTTTTTTTTTTGAAATGAATAGTAGTGTGTAAGTTCTTTCCTTCCACAATAATTTTTAGACTTTGG